>JAOTOM010005007.1:157500-705017 GCA_034440615.1 Ashinkailepas kermadecensis
TATATATATATATATATATATATATATATATATATATATATATATATATATATATATATATATATATATATATATATATATATATATATATATATATATATATATATATATATATATATATATATATATATATATATATATATATATATATATATATATATATATATATATATATATATATATATATATATATATATATATATATATATATATATATATATATATATATATATATATATATATATATATATATATATATATCTCTCTCTCTCTCTCTCTCTCTCTCTCTCTCTCTCTCTCTCTCTCTCTCTCTCTCTCTCTCTCTCTCTCTCTCTCTCTCTCTCTCTCTCTCTCTCTCTCTCTCTCTCTCTCTCTCTCTCTCTCTCTCCCTCTCCTCTCTCTCCCTCTCCTCTCTCCCTCTCCCTCTCCCTCTCCCTCTCCCTCTCCCTCTCCCTCTCCCTCTCCCTCTCCCTCTCCCTCTCCCTCTCCCTCTCCCTCTCCCTCTCCCTCTCCCTCTCCCTCTCCCTCTCCCTCTCCCTCTCCCTCTCCCTCCCTCTCCCTCCCTCTCCCTCTCCCTCTCCCTCTCCCTCTCCCTCTCCCTCTCCCTCTCCCTCTCCCTCTCCCTCTCCCTCTCCCTCTCCCTCTCCCTCTCCCTCTCCCTCCCTCCCTCTCCCTCTCCCTCTCCCTCTCCCTCTCCCTCTCCCTCTCCCTCTCCCTCTCCCTCTCCCTCTCCCTCTCCCTCTCCCTCCCCCTCCCCTCTCCTTCTCCTTCTCCTTCTCCCTCTCCTTCTCCTTCTCCTTCTCCCTCTCCCTCTCCCTCTCCCTCTCCATCTCCCTCTTCCTCTCTCTGTCTCCCTCTGTATCTCTCTCACCCTCTGTCTTTCTCATGTGGTACAGATATGTCATGTTTGCTGCGTATGGTGCACTATGGCTTCGCCGGCTGATACAACGCATACGTTACGTTTACACGGGCCGGTTGCGTGTGTAAAGCTCGGTGTGCTCTGGTGGCCACTTGGAGTACAGTCCTCACCGGACTCGCTAGCCGTCCAGATACGCTGGTGCTCGAGCATGTCACGTGGACATGCGTGCTGCAGATGGTCCATTAACTGACCAAGACGGCATAAAGTGGTTGAAACGGAACACTGTCAAATAAGTTTAATGCGACCATGTAGTGGCCTCCATTTATGTTGGCTGTTCCTAGAGTTCGTGTGCACTGCACGTGCTATTCGTGAGCGGAGGAAGGATATAAAAAAGTATCACCCAAGAACCGAAATTAAAAGATACCTATCGAAATATATTGTGTTCAATTAGTAATTTGCAAGCCTACAATTAGTTTGATAGAGTGCTAGTCACCTCCGACTATACCTTTGTTGTATAAGAAATACATAGCGTGTTAGAAGAATGGTGATTCGCTGGGAGCCAATCACCCGCTTGTTTAGCAAATATTTCATGCTTCGACGATTCGATTTCATGCATTCGATTCAATTTCATGCTTTCATGATACACTGTCCAGTATATCACCGGACAGTGCACCGGCGTTCGCTCGGTGCAGCATTCGTGGTGCTCGCGATGGGTAGTTCCTGTCATATATACAGCACTTACGCTGCCGACTCCGTGGTATAAAATAGTGCCACGACAATAGGTGAGCGCTGTCAAAACGCTTACGACCACAACAGGCGGACAATTAAGCCCAAAGTTTAACGAACGCTTAGTATAGGTTTCTTAGCCGATGTTGGCGTTAAAGCTGTGCAAATTTAACGGGCTGCGAGGAATCCAACTTGGACCAAGGCTTCCGAGCGAACGCATTTGTACATTAGGTGGCGGAAAATTGTGCTGCGGTCGGCTGGAGAGACTCAGTTTTATCATTTCCCACACATTACGCCAAATTGGCTCGACCTTCAGATGCTTGCGTCAGTAGCGTCAGTGGTGGCTTCTGGCGCTGGTTAGGCGCCCGTGAAGTGAGCCGCGCCAGGCAGCCCGTGTCCTCTGTCCCAAGCGTCCGTGAAGTGAGCCGCGCCAGGCAGCCCGTGTCCTCTGTCCCAAGCGTCCGTGAAGTGAGCCGCGCCAGGCAGCCCGTGTCCTCTGTCCCAAGCGTCCGTGAAGTGAGCCGCGCCAGGCAGCCCGTGTCCTCTGTCCCAAGCGTCCGTGAAGTGAGCCGCGCCAGGCAGTCCGTGTCCTCTGTCCCAAGCGTTGGTCAACGGACGTGAGCGGCGCGCCAAGGTAAGAGTTCTCGTCTGGTGAGCTGAGCCAGATCAGACAACGGCATATTTTTGCCTACGCGATGAAAATGAATTCCGAAACTTGCAGTTTCTTTGGCAGCATGTCATTGTTAAAACATGGTGTAGATGATTTCGGATTGGGTTCATATTGTCCAATAATTAAACTGCTTGTCAATGATGTGTCATTTTCGATTCATAAATCAGCTATGCAGGACAATTGTTCAGCCAGAGCCAGATTTTGGTATGATTTCATCCATCTTATTGGAAAAGAAAACAACATCCATTTTATGACGATAATCTGTGAGGGCTTCTAAGGTTGATGAAGCTGAATAAAAAGTGAGTCACTCATACATTCATGCGTGCATATATATATATATATATATGTATGTATATGTGCGCGCATTTGTGCCTGTGTATATACTGTGTGTCTGTACATATGCATACATTGTGATTGTGCCAGCAATCCGAAACAATTTTCCCAGGCAAAGTTCAAGAATACTCATTGAGTTTCCGGATTACTGGCCGAGGTCCAGCGACCTCAGCTGCATCAGCGGCCATGACGAATCGGTGATTTCTATTAGCATTGTGCAGCTGCCATTATCTGGCCGGATGGCGTCACGGTCGCGCATCTTTTTGCGCGGCGTGGGCTCACTGCCGCGTACAGGAGCCATCTGTCGTGATCAGGCGGAGCCATCGGTCGTGATCAGACGGACCCGCTGGTCGTGATCAGACGGACCCGCTGGTCGTGATCAGGTCGAGGTGTGGGTCGTGACCAGGCCGAGTGTCGGGCGGGACAGCTCTGAGATCAGCATCACAGGAGACGTGTATTTCGCGTAAACCGGCCACTGTGAGGGATGACAATGGACATTCTTCTGGCTTCGGAGCACACCGCAATGCAGGAAACATGCGGGTTCGGTGTCTCTGAACGTGTCGCTGCACCCTTCTCGTGCGGAGTTCCGATAATCCATGCCCTAATCATACGGTAATTACACGCGGACAGACACCGCGCTATCAGATGCAATGTGTACCCCCCCGCTTAGCGATGCATCTGCGTGCAACTCAACCACACTAACACAGTCACATGGCATATCACCGTTACACTATCAATAACGCTCTCGATAGTTCTTTGGCCGCGGAGCGCACGCGCTCCTACATGAGACTGAACCGAAGCGACACGCCAAGCGACGCGACGTTGACATCCATGGCGTTCTCGTCGTCAACGCCTCGCGCAGTCTTCTCGTGGGTCATCGACTTGAAGCAGACGTTGTTGAGCGGCCGCATCTTCTCCGTGTCGACGGTGACCTGGTACGCGTGCTTCTTGAAGGCGGACGGCGTGAGGCCGACCCGCGAGTCGCACAGCAGGTTGGCGCACTGGTAGGTGAACTCGGACTTGCCGGCCACCATGTCCGACGCGTTGCCGAGCTGCGCCAGCTTCTGCTGCAGACACGTCTCGGCCAGTTCCGGACAGTCGAACGAATGGATCTTGTACGCCTGGTAGTAGAGGAAGCGCTGCAGCTTCCTGCTGGTGCCCGAGTAGGTGGGGTTGAGCACCATGATCTTGGTGCCGGTGCACGAGTTGTCCTCGGCGCTGACCACGCGCACCTGGGTGAGCGGCGTGTCCACCGTGGTACCGATGCTGTTGCTCTGCAGCGCCTTGAAGCACGCCTCGCCCTCCATCTTGTCGTCGTCGTACACGATGTAGTTGTAGTAGCCGAGCGCCAGCTCCTCCATGTTGGAGTGGCAGATGAGGCGCATGCACGAGTCCATCTCGCCCAGCCAGGTGGCGCCCAGCTTGTTGATCAGCTCCATCTTGGCCGGGTCGCCGACGCACGAGCTGAGCACGGAGACGACCAGGTCGCGCGCCAGCTGGAGGCGCGCGTACTGCGGCACGAAGCCGGTCGACGCGGAGCGCGCCTGCGGGCCCGAGTACATGGTCAGGTGGGTGACCGGCGGCCGGCCGGCGCCGCTGTGCGGCAGCACGTGCATGGCCGGCCGCGTCACCTGCAGGTCCGACTCGCACAGGATGAACGCCTCCAGCGGCTGGATCGAGTTGCCCTTGAGCGCCGACAGCAGCAGCAGCCGCTGCTTGGCCAGCCGGCCGCCGGCGCACGACGAGTCGAGGAACACCAGGTGCACGTCGCCGGCGCGGTAGAACGTCACCGGGAAGTTGGACTTGCGGTAGGCGTCGCGCGAGCCGACCACGTCGCGCAGGCAGCGCGCGCCCGCGCCGGTCCGCTCGTCCACGTTGACGGACGCGTAGGTGGTGCGGCCCTCTCTGTGCACGGTAAGCACGTCTTCCGTGCACAGGATCGGCACGCACGTTTGCGGTACGCTGATCTGGCGCAGCTGCAGCACGCTGGCCGGCAGGCTGTTGCCCTCGATGTCCTGCAGCGGGCGCGCCGCCAGACAGCGCATCAGGCTCGGCTGGCGCACCGACGCCGACGCGACGGCCGCGGCCGCCGCCAGCGCCGCCAGGGTGAAGCACCTCTGTGGGAGCAAGCGCGCAGTGTCAGCGAGAGCAGCGCGCCGGTGGCGTGACCGCGTGTCGGGAGCCGGCCGGCCGCCGCCGCCTCCTCACACGACCCTCACACGACCTTCACACGATCCTCACACACGGCGCGACGTGCACGCGACACCGGCCGGTTCCGGTCGGCCGCGCCGGCACGCCATCTCCGTCGGCGGCCGGCGGCGGGTCGCCTGTCGGCGCCCACTGCTGGGTCAGCGAGCGGCCGGCGGCTGCCATCTGCTCGCCGAATTACACGCTTCGGCGCGACACGCTTCGGTGCCAGTCGGGCCGGCGGCCTTGTTGGCGGGAGGTAAATGCACTTGCCGCGTGCATGATCAGGAATCGTTTACAACAGAGCGTTTCTCTCTGCACATGACATCTGCAGCAGGTTCAGGTGTGATTTTCCGCTATCGTGAGAACCTGAGCGTGATGGGAGCCGGTCATGTTTAAGCCCTGTCCGCAGCTATCATGATTGTCAGGCAGATGGCGGCACGAAGTACAGCAGGGTTCAGCGCACTTTGGGCAGCATAGATTGGGAGTGCTGATCGCACACTGGTTCGGGATCCGCAGGACATGGCAACTTTTCCACAGGTTGGTCATTGTCTGTCGAAAATTCCATAAGATTCCGTTATGAAGTTGAATATCCGGACTTATTTATTGCGTGTAAGATCGGGATCATGCATTCGGCTTTCAGGATTATGCTTGCAGAAGTATGTGCGGGAAATGTTTCGGAAGATTCGATCAATGTGTTGCAGTATGGCCTTCACGAGCTTGCAGGAAATATTTATACGAATGTATACTGAATCCTAAGCGTCGTGTAGATCCTGAACGACACCGCTCTGGACGCGTCAGCCTTGGCTTTCTACTGACGCCAAGGCCGAGCGTCAGCTGAGTCAGCTGAGTCAGCCGAGCGTCAGTAGAGAGCCAGAGCGTCTGGCTGAGCTAGGCGGCCCGACCACTGAGCAGAGCGGCCGCAGTGCCGTGCGTTGCGCAGTTGTGGTGTTGTGAGTTGTGTGTCCGCGCGACACAACTCACAGCCGGCGCTGTGCACCGGACCATAGCCGGCTGTTCCGGCGGTGGCCGCCGCTCTCCCAGGAAGTTGGATGCGCTTCGAACGGCCGACCTTGGCGCGTGCATCGACGCGGTTACGCCGGCTGGTCAGACACACCGCCACAGGGGTCACTGGCGGGTATGGCCAGTGGGCGCTCAGCCGTGTCACACACTCACAGGGGTCACTGGCTGGTCAGACACACCGCCACAGGGGTCACTGGCGGGTATGGCCAGTGGGCGCTCAGCCGTGTCACACACTCACAGGGGTCACTGGCTGGTCAGACACACCGCCACAGGGGTCACTGGCGGGTATGGCCAGTGGGCGCTCAGCCGTGTCACACACTCACAGGGGTCACTGGCTGGTCAGACACACCGCCACAGGGGTCACTGGCGGGTATGGCCAGTGGGCGCTCAGCCGTGTCACACACTCACAGGGGTCACTGGCTGGTCAGACACACCGCCACAGGGGTCACTGGCGGGTATGGCCAGTGGGCGCTCAGCCGTGTCACACACTCACAGGGGTCACTGGCTGGTCAGACACACCGCCACAGGGGTCACTGGCGGGTATGGCCAGTGGGCGCTCAGCCGTGTCACACACCGTCACAGGGGTCACTGGCGGTCACGGCCGGTGTAGGCTCAGCCGTGTCACACACCGTCACAGAGGTCACTGGTGGGTGTGGAGAGCCCAGCTGATGGGACTACCGATGGGAGAACCAGCAGTGACACGCGCTGCCAGCATGGCGAACCACAGCCAAGCATCCCGTACTGGCATCGTGTATTGCTAGGGTTGTTCCCGAGCAGGGAACGGTGGTTATTACCGGGGAAGAACGATCGGCAATCTACTCTTGGACCTGTCCGATTGAGTGCTGCATAAGCAGCGCAGTTATCAAGCTGGATGAAGTGCAGTTAGTCGACCTTGAAGCTTCAATAAGCAACAAACTTTATATTCGCGACTGGAAACATTGACTGACAATCGCACGATATTGAAAAGCATTTGTTACGAATTAAATAACAGCACACGCGGAATAGAGGGCTGCCTTGTGTATGAATCGGTGAGTGAAATGCCAACACACGTGGCTGCCGGTGACTATTCCGCTGTTCCGGGAGCACGACTGGGGCAGACAGCAGCGTGACAGTGAAACGCCCCAGTTCCTCTCGTGACAAACTGGTAGAGTGAACAGCACTGCTCTGCATTTGGCCGCACGATGTGTTTGTACAAAGGATAGCCACACCACCTTTGTCGTCGTGACATTCCTCTGCGCACTGGCCGTTCTATAAAACATGTCAACTTCACTTTTACGTCACACGGTCGGATGCCAACACACTTAGACGAGTGCAACAGCCGAGCATTCATACGACGCGTGGTAGCTGGTTCATTTGACAGCGAGTATCAGTAAGTTCATTGGAAGAGAACTTGATACACGGCGTACTTCCAGAGCTCCATGTGTTGTGGAAGCGCTATATGAGCTATGTAGTCGATGCGCCCTAAAGCCCAAATAACTAACTAACTAACTGTGTTGTGGAAGCCATGAGTGCAAACAGAAAGTCGAAAAACTTCTCAAAGCCACATCGCCGATTCGGGGGTCGCATCATCAATTTGTTATCCGCCCGATCCAACGGTGTGTGCAGCGACTCTTTGGGTGGCCAGAGCCGACATGACGTCAACCTGTTATGACACTGCCTGATAACAATCACAACAAAGCGGACCGGACCGGATTGTGACGTCACACCAGCCAGATCGCCAGATGTCAATTGTGACGTCACCGATGGGACCGCGACGCAGGGGGAGGACGAGTCACTGTAGTTGGCAAGGAGGCTGAAGTGATTTGAATGATAATGATCGATTACATGAGTATTGCTGGGTCCATAAATGCTACAACATGTGGGAGGCATGGATAATGAAAATTATCATCTGCTGGCATTAAAAGCATGTGGATTCCACTGTCACTATTATCCAACAGCAGCATGCTCAACTTATGTCTTTTGGCGAAAGGCTTTTAGATGGGGTGAAGGCTGACTATTTTCTTAATGTGCAGATCATTGGAATGAAGCTGTCATCTAAATAGACAATTGTGGCCAGACAATGTGGAAGTTTCGGAAAAAACTGAACTTACAAGGATAAAATGAATCCTACATTGTCAAACCTTGTCGATGCGCCCTAAGCCTCAAGTAAGAAACAAACAAAGATCAAGAAGAAAGAAGCCATACTTAAAAAAGACAATCAGTTTTTGCATGTGAACGAAATAACCAATCCTTCCAAGACAACTATGGAACCGAAGCTAAGGTCAGATAACGCAGAAGAATGCTGCCGAACGGTATAAATGTAGTGGACATTTCAACATGAATATATTGACTGAAATATTCGATACATTTTATAGGTTCTGATTGCGCAACTTTTACTGCGATGGCAGGTATCAGCAGAAGCACCGTTGATGTTTTTTTTTATTTCGCTTGAAATAAGTTCGCAGCAAAATAGCACCAGAAACTTGTTCTTCTTTTTCACTTCTTTGTTCTTATGAATGCATTCTAATTTTAGTGGAAATACTCTGATATGCTTTGTTCCAAGTCGAATCTTTTACCGACATGGAAATTGTGTTTTCGTATATCTTCGGTTCCAATACCTACATGTTCTTCGCAGTTCCGAGAGCAATACAAGCGCAACCAGATATCTAGTCAGTGGTGCAGCTATATATCACATTAGACCTAAAAAGCAATTAAAATACTGTTCCAATACACAGGCGTGGATTAACTTCCCAATACCTGCTAATGTAAGCACCACGTACGTGTTTGAGGGTTTGCGTGAACACAAACTGGCAACGCTATGGTAGTTGAGCCTCTCAAAGCAGTTCAGTCAGTGGGTGGACGCCATTGATATCACCGCCGTTTTATCCTCTAGACAGCAGTGTCTCTGTTTGACCTGCACTGCACAGCAGTGTCGCTGTTTGACCTGCACTGCACAGCAGTGTCGCTGTTTGACCTGCACTGCACAGCAGTGTCGCTGTTTGACCTGCACTGCACAGCAGTGTCGCTGTTTGACCTGCACTGCACAGCAGTGTCGCTGTTTGACCTGCACCGGACAGCAGTGCAGCTGTTTGACCTGGACTGGACAGCAGTGCAGCTGTTTGACCTGCTCTGGACAGCAGCGTCGCCGTTTGACCTGCTCCGGACAGCAGTGCAGCTGTTTGACCTGCACTGGACGGCGGCGCTGCAGACAACTAACGACCCTGCGGCCGTCAAGCTCCAATCACAAAACTGCAGGCGTCGTCTAATGAACTAGCGGTTCACCGCTCATCTTACCGGACAAGTTACGCCAGTAGACCGGAACCAATCACGCCAGTGGACCGGAACCAGTCAGACCGCCAGACCGGGACCAGCCACACCGGCGAACCGGGGCCAGTCAGACTGCCGGATCTCCAGTCAGACACCGGATATGGACCAGTCAAGCCAATGCACCGGAGCCAGTCAGACCAGCGTACCGGAATCGGTCCGGTCGTTGGTGCCGTCACACCAACGAGCCGTACACGCCGGTGGGCCGGCACCGTCTGGCAGGCCAAGATCATGTGACCAACAGCAATGACAGACGAGAACTCGCCAGAGCAGTGTCGGTGTCGCTCTGTAAGATCATATGACCAACAGCAATGACAGACAGAACTCGACAGAGCAGTGTCGGTGTCGTTGTGTAAGATCATGTGACCAACAGCAATGACAGACGAGAACTCGACAGAGCAGTGTCGGTGTCGCTGTGTAAGATCATGTGACCAACAGCTATGGCAGACGAGAACTCGACAGAGCAGTGTCGGTGTCGCTCTGTAAGATCATGTGACCAACAGCAATGACAGACGAGAACTCGACAGAGCAGTGTCGGTGTCGCTGTGTAAGATCATGTGACCAACAGCTATGGCAGACGAGAACTCGACAGAGCAGTGTCGGTGTCGCTCTGTAAGATCATATGACCAACAGCAATGACAGACGAGAACTCGACAGAGCAGTGTCGGTGTCGTTGTGTAAGATCATGTGACAAACAGCTATGGCAGACGAGAACTCGACAGAGCAGTGTCGGTGTCGCTGCGTAAGGTCATGTGACGAACAGCTATGGCAGACGAGAACTCGACAGAGCAGTGTCGGTGTCGCTGTGTAGCGGCACCCGCACGACCGTGTCGAGTTCAAGGCTCCAATTGTGGTAAAACCAGAAAAACGCACTGCGCCAGATAAGCCGCAGCTTTAATGGATAACAGGCCAAAGCCGGTGAGGTGGGTATTGCTGGGAGACGGTGTGATTCCACGAGGAAAGCAGCCGTGTAGAGGGATACCAGGCCCCCGGCACACATGGTTCGTCACGGTTGCTATGAGACGTCACTGGCGCTTTTACGCAAACGTGCTTTTTAATGTGACAAGTCTCAGTTTTTCCGCTGGGATAAACAAACGGCACACGAGGCCGGCAGCCGAGGTGTGTGCCGAGCTGGGACAGTAGCGGTTTTGAACCGTTTTCATTGCGCCGCCACGATTTCTTTGTTCACGTGAGATGACGTCTGGAATGTGACGTCATCATGCCCGTAACGGCTTCTGCGTGACGTGGCAGGCATGTTGACGCTGAAAACGTCGTCTGGCGGGCAGCAAACGGGACCCATGGCAGAGTCGAGGGGATGATGGATGCCCGGGTAGAGGCGACAGTGCTGATAGTTATCAGGGCGGAGACGACAGGGCTAATAGTTGCCAGGGCAGAAGCGACAGGGCTGATAGTTACCAAGGCAGAGGAGACCGGGCTTATAGCTACCAGGGCAGAGGCGACAGGGCTGATAGTTGCCAGGACAGAAGCGACAGGTTTGATAGTTACCAGGGCAGAGGCGACAGGTCAGATAGTTACCAGGGCGGAGGCGATAGGACTGATAGTTACCAGGGCGGAGACGACAGTGCTAATAGTTGCCAGGGCAGAAGCGACAGGGCTGATAGTTACCAAGGCAGAGGAGACCGGGCTTATAGGTACCAGGGCGGAGACGACAGTGCTAATAGTTGCCAGGACAGAAGCGACAGGGCTGATAGTTACCAAGGCAGAGGAGACCGGGCTTATAGGTACCAGGGCAGAGGCGACATGGCTGATAATTACCAGGGCAGAGTCGGCAGAGATAGCGTGCGTCAGAATAGGATCGACAAAGGAAAATTTTCAGAGCAGAGTTCCCCTATCTGATGAATCCGCTGACTCTCAAAATCCACCGATCACTTGTTGAAAGTCAGCAGCTACTAGTCTTCCTACACACACCTGAAAAGTATTCATGACTGCCACTGCAGTGCATCGCACGACACTTGGATATTCCTTATCTGCATCACCCATGCACGACTGCCAAGCCACCGCACGACTGACACCCGCGCAGCTATCAGCTCTCAAAGCGACTTAAGTCGGCGCGGCTGTGCTGAGGTGGGCGGGACCAACATTTCCGCCGAGCCGAGGGCAACACCCGCTGAGTCACGGTCGGCGTCAGTCGGCCCTGACGTACCAGCTGCCGGAGTTTAAACCCGGCTGCCGGTGCCGGTGGTGACTCGGTCTCCGCTGCCGTCCGATGGTCGGCAGGCGTGATGACGCTGCTCGGTCCCGGTGTGGCTCGCTCTCGCGGCGAGAGTCTCGTCGCTGTCGTTCGCCTGTTTCACTTATAGCTGTCTCATCACGCTCGCATCAGCCTAATAGCATCGGCCGCGCCCTCAATGATTACGGTGAAAGCCTGCCTCGAGTGCTGACGCTTTAGTTTCTCTCGTGCAGCTACACCATTTGCATTTGCGACATTTGCATGCGACTATGCGAAGTAGTTTGTCAGGTCCATTTGTCCTGCTCCAGCATGTGGTAATTATCGCACTTGTTTCGAACTTCGTTTGCCTTTAGAAACCCGGAAGGCGCGTTCACTTCGTGCTTCACTCTCCTCTAGCTTACAATCGGGATGTCATCTGGCACACACGGCAGAAACTGGAGTGGCACTCCTCGCTGCACGAATTGGCCGGTGTTTCCCGCCGTGGCTACGGCGCGGTGGCCCCGCGGGAACTTACTTCAGGCAGTTTAGAACATATTTGCTTGCCGGATGCATGTTTCGGTTCAGGTCACTCGACTGAACCGGAATTGGTGTTCTGACCACTCATATCTGCTCTTGATTGCATCATCACACACTGTGTGCCAACGCACCGCACCGCCTCAGAATGAGGAAAAAGGCCAATGCCCGTTTCCTCGTTCTGCAAAACGCATTTTTCATCTCCGGCTCTGCCTCTGTTTGGATATAGGTCAACACGTTCGAAGTGTCTTTCCAAATTACGAGAAAATAATTCCTGTGTTTGTTTTTGTAGGGCAATGTTGCCTTTCTAGGGCTTGCCATCTGCCATGCTTATTGGTATAAGGCCAATGTCCTAACCAAGCGTCATCCCACATTGGCTATCCTGTCGGTTAGCAACTTCACTGCCAAGTATTCGCCACCGGTTCAATGATTCACATAGATGGTGAGTCATGTAGCTGAAGGGCCGAAATATGATGTAAAGCAACATATTCTTCGGTCGCCAACACTGAGTAGAGATGCAGCCGACTCAGCCGATTTCTGCTTATGCTTCCGGTTGCCAACAGAGATACGCTTCTCACGAAATCCCTGCTGGCGATGCCAACCTATGTCCCACCTATCCTCACCTTACAATCATGCTGAAGCTTAAGCTTGCTAGTACTCGAAGTTCGCTAAGACTAGTGCTGCTACATGGTTAATTTAGACATCCAGTTGACACCACATAAAATAGTGTCCAACAATTTGTCAGCTATGATATAACCTGCTCGGAACCACACAAAATAGCCTGAGCCAGCCATTTTTTCTTGGATCAGCGAAATTCCCAGCAAATGGTTTGTCTCACTTCTGTGGTCAAGTCCACATGTTTTCTTTCAATTCCTATCAGTGGTATGTACACTTAGGTTACTTTGTTTTGGTAAGTACAAATGAAAACAGTTCGATGTTACATAGCAGTCTACCAATTGGTGTAGGATTAATAATATGCATGCTATTGAACACACCTTGCTCGAACCATGCGGCGGTTGTCCTTTCCTTAGCTTTAGCTTAGACTGAGACAATGAGGAGCTTGCTCGCTCGCTCGCAGCGTATTGCCATCATCAATCTGTTCAGCATCACATATCCGAAGGTCGGTACCGAACCCACTGTCATATACTCACACTTGTTACTAGCATAATTCCCCACTTATAAGCATTATATGAGACATAATAGGTCCAGGGCCCAACACAAACCGGAGAGCCCATCCCAAGTGGAAGATACTATATGCAGCATAACCCATTATCTACCTAATAAAATATCATATGCTGACTCATGAAGAAGACAACTTTTTTTTACATAGACGCAATGAAGGACTGTCCACCACGTCATCATGCAATCATGCCAATTATTTACTATTATTTGGCTGTATGTCATCTGTCATTCACGATTCCTCGATTCCATCGGTTCTTCCATTTATACATCAGTGCGGCTGATCTCATTGACATCAAGGTCAGTGGCATAGAAATAACTGATCAACCTAATTGCAATCAGGGGCCCCACTACCCATCAAGGGCCCATCGTGGCCACACGATCCCCGTGCATACCTATTGGCATCAATTCCACCCCACCCACCCCCAACTCCTATTTCATACTGCACAGTTTCTAATTAAAAAACAAAATTATCGGACCTGAACAATTTATCTTAGACCAACCCCTTTGACTACATAAACCTGTTGGCGTTTAGCTGTCCTGCGACTTGACTTGTATAACCCGAACTGATGACCCCTATAGAATTCCCTAGGTTAAAGAGCATTATTCAGATTGGCATTAATCAACACTAGCTGTCTCAAGCGTATCATCCCTTCATGTGCCATGCTTTAATGAGAGCATTTATAATGCCACGAGCCTCTCATCATACGTTCATTCTAAATTTCCTTGTCCACTGAGGAGTCTAGTAACTTTGTCCTGCACTCTTTCTAACCTACCTATGTCTACTCTAGGTAAGGGCTTCATGCCTGTGCACACTATTCCAAGTGGGGTCACACATAGGCTGAGTACAATTCTTTAATAACTTCCTTGCCTTTATATATCACACTTCTTACACCATACAAGGCAATCATATTCCACACTTGCACATTCCACGTGCACCACAACGTTCACGCGACACCGCTGATCTTCGGCCTGCGTCGGCACACTGCCGTCATCACAGCCTGCGTCACGAGTGTAAAGACCGAGCCGTCAGCCTACCAGGGGGACGTCCTGAAGCCCAGCTGACCAATCAATCGATCCGATCTGTCTCGGCGGAAATATGTAGTCGGGCGGCGCCGGCGTCGACATGACTCGCTGCCTACGGTGCGGGCCAAGCGTCTATCCATCCGGAGAGGCGGAGCCGCGCTGCCCAAGTGGCCAGCCCCGGTGACGCACGCCGCTCGGTGAAGTCCGCCGTCACCGTCACGGACCGGATCTGACCACGCGATCGTCGACCGGGTGGCGACTGTGCCGACTGTGCGGCGGCATCACGGCCGTGCCGAGACCTCACAGACGGCCGCCCCGAGACCTCGCAGACGGCCGGCTGTGGCCAGTGCCAAGCGGCGCTCCGACGTACACAGGCGGCGCCCTTGGGCGGCATGCATGGCGCCGATGTCTCCAAGGTGATCGCGCACTCGCCAAGGGGCGGGAGCTGGGCGGGGCGGAGAAGGGGGAGTGGGAGCTGGGTGGGGCGGAGAAGGGGGACTGACCGGTGGCCGGTGGGCCGGCTTCGTGTGTGCGTGGGATGGCGGCCGACGGCGTCGACAGCTCGGGTGTGAATGCATCCTTGTAATCCTGAGCAATTTCTAGAGCATCCAATGCATACGAGATGGAGTCTAATGCGTGCCGTTTACCCCACGGCGGTTTCCAGATAGTAGAGTAAGGCGCACAAACACCGCACCCATGACTGTCCAGGCCGCAGAGCTGGGACTCCAACCTTCACGATACTTGGCACAGGTTCCGTGTATCTCCAAGGTGAGCGACTGCACACTTAATGCCACGCTCTCAGCCCTTGTCGAAGCCCGGCTCACGACTTTGTGTGCCCTGACATGCAGCCTTGCAGTGTTTCAGTGGTGCCGGATGTTCCCTGCTGGCGGCCACCGCCACGGCAGGGGCGGTAATCGTGTGGTGCGTCTGGGGGTGGCGCCACATTGAGCACAGCATGTAGCAGCCGCTCCACGGTCTCCACGGTCTCCAGCCGCTCAACGGTATCCAGTGGGGGCTTCGTTGTACGACCGGGCTGTTGCATTATCATGCATCAATGATGAATGGGGACGGATCCCGAACTTCTTTCAAGAGATGGGCATAATTGAAATGACAATATTGTAAACAACTTCCGAGGCATTAAAAGTATCCACATGCCTTTGTGTCGTTGCGGAAATGTTTTCCTTATCATTAAAAGTAGTCAAAACAGCGTCTAAGAGGGGCGATGATGGACATTATTGAACGAGTATGAACCCTGATGGGCCGAAAGGTGCGGGAGCGCAATTGAAAGAGCAGTGCAAAAGTGCAATACACATATGCATTGGCAAGATACCAATATAGGTAATGGTTACCTCAGAAGATATCGACGATTAAATACGCAATTTCGCAAAGAACGTGAATGCCTACACATGATAGCACCTAAATAAGTTGTAAGGGAACGATTTACATGAGTTCTACCTTCATGGCAAGATCACTTAAAATGTTCCGTCAAATGTTTCGGTACATATAAACTGCGAAGAGCTTAAAGAAGATGGCGGACCCATGTCTACAACATAAGATCAAAGACAATGTTATATTTATAACTAGATCTGCTTAGCTAATTTGTTGTTCCGAGTGAGCGGTCGTGCAACAAATATACCAGAAAAAAAATCATGCGAATCAATGCAGTGATGAAACGCTTTTAGTTCAAGAGATAGAAGCTTCGCCCGAAGACATGGTGAATGAGGAATACATAAAGCACCTCCTCGCCGAGTACTAAAGAACATTTTCACTAAGATTGCAAGCTGTGTATTCACACCGAATTCGGTGTGAATACACCTTTTGTGTTGTTATTTCCAAAGATGTCATTTCAATAACATCACGAGCGAGCAAAACTACAAAAACCAAGGTAAATGATTTGTTAACCACCAACTATGTACAAATGTGTGTGTGATTACATCGCTTGTATTTCACGAAGGTCGTTAATTGTCAATATCGTGGCAAATCCACCGCTTGTGATAGCACAGGTTCTAGGCGGTGTGAATTTTAATGGAGAGCAGTGCCAGTCAAGAATAGTAATGGATGAATTTGATTTCATCTTCGACGATGTTCAGCAGCAACGGGCAGCTGGAAATTTAGCGGGTCTCGAGACTTCGAAGGAAGATCGCCAACTCCATATTTATCCGCCATAGGCGGCGGAGCAGGAGAGGTTATGGTCGAGGTGGGGTACCGCCCCTCCACCCACTCATCCCTAACCCCCCACCCCACCCCGAATCCAGAAATTCCTCTCTCCCCTGGATCCGTCACTGGAGGACTACCACTGACGTCAATGGGTGTCAAATCCAACCTTCCGAGTCCTCCCCCTCCCTCTGCCGCATCCCAATAATGCTCGAGCAATGGGAACGCAACTCGACTTGTCGGAGGGCACCGCTAGTCGTGACCCGCAGCGTGAGAAGACTCCGTCCCCCACACCAACCACGTCAGATCCTTTACTTATAGAGGGTACCGCTAGTCGAGACCCGCAGCGTGAGGAGACTCCGTGCCCCACACCAACCACGTCAGGTCCTCTACTTATAGAGGGTACCGCTAGTCGAGACCCGCAGCGTGAGGAGACTCCGTGCCCCACACCAACCACGTCAGGTCCTCTACTTATAGAGGGTACCGCTAGCCGAGACCCGCAGCGTGAGAAGACTCCGTCCCCCACACCAACCTCGTCAGGTCCTCTACTTATAGAGGGTACCGCTAGCCGAGACCCGCAGCGTGAGGAGACTCCGTGCCCCAGACCAACCTCGTCAGGTCCTCTACTTATAGAGGGTACCGCTAGCCGAGGCCCGCAGCGTGAGAAGACTCCGTCCCCCACACCAACCTCGTCAGGTCCTCTACTTATAGAGGGTACCGCTAGCCGAGACCCGCAGCGTGAGAAGACTCCGTCCCCCACACCAACCTCGTCAGGTCCTCTACTTATAGAGGGTACCGCTAGCCGAGACCCGCAGCGTGAGAAGACTCCGTCCCCCACACCAACCTCGTCAGGTCCTCTACTTATAGAGGGTACCGCTAGCCGAGACCCGCAGCGTGAGGAGACTCCGTGCCCCAGACCAACCTCGTCAGGCCCTCCACTTATAGTGCTGGTGTTGGCGCTCGCGATGTTTATGCAGTATATGTTGTATGCTGTACAGTTTATTACTGATAGGCCAATTAATTCGGGTACTGGGTACTTACGTGCTTGTTATTTTATGAATTCCAGAGGTTCAAGCAGGCTCTCCACGTTGGTCTTCATGCTTGCGCCGTCAATATCAATATGTGAAAGGTGTCGCAGCTGCAATGGAATGTCGGTTTGTTTGTTCACGTTCCGAGCTTAGCTGATTTTCTTATCAATGGATTATGGAACTGAATAACTTTTCGCTTCAGAAGAAATCTCTTTTTGCATCGTTTGGTCTCATGTATTTTGATTATTCAGTATATTATGCATTATACAGTATTTTATCACTTAAACATTATTGCAAATATATGATATTATTTTGGAATAGGCATGGTGTTTTATCACTGAAAGGCATTCTAAAATCACATCGTTTGTAGGGCAATCACCAAAATCGTGTTCGAATTACACCATGTGTGGTTACAAACCAAGACCTTTGTGAAATGTCATTAAACACAGTTTGTGATTTACATCACACTCTTTGGTGACAGATTGTGTGAGTACAAACTCAATGGTGAAATTGGCCTCTGGATGTCGCCACAGGAATGATGATGGGCTGTCGGCTCGCTGCGCACACTTCAGCCCACCTCGGCCACAGCACGGGCTGGCCCCGCCAAAAGGCCTCGAGAGCAGACGGCACCCCGCCGTCAGAGGGGTAGACGACCAGGCGAAGTACGGCGAAGGCGACCGGGTGGAAGAGGAGAGAGACGACAGAGTCGAGGAGAGAGACGACCGAGCCGAGGAGAGAGACGACAGAGTCGAGGAGAGAGACGACAGAGTCGAGGCCGCCGCCGCAATGGAACGCCGACGCCCGAGATTAGTCCGGAGCGACCAATGAGGCGCCGCGGAGCACGACTGGCATCACGGCTTAACGAGCCGCGGTACCAGTCTTGCAGGTCTGCAAGTGCCCGGCCGGCGCCCGTGTGGAGCCGCGTGGTGCTCGCGGCTTCGTGACGCCGGCGCCGACGAGCCGGCGGTGGCACACATCGCCGCGCGAGCGGCGCCATCTGGCCGCGAGCGGCGCGTGAGGGACGCGCGAGCGGCGCGTGAGGGATGCCCGAGCGGCGCGTGAGGGACGCGCGAGCGGCGCGTGAGGGATGCCCGAGCGGCGCGTGAGGGACGCGCGAGCGGCGCCATCTGGCCGCGAACGGCGCGTGAGGGACGCGCGAGCGGCGCGTGAGGGATGCCCGAGCGGCGCGTGAGGGACGCGCGAGCGGCGCCATCTGGCCGCGAACGGCGCGTGAGGGACGCGCGAGCGGCGTCCAGTCAGTCGACGCGGCCGGAGCGGAGCGTCAGTGGAGCGGAACTGCCGCGCGGGGTGGTCGGCGGTCGGCCGTCGGCGGTCGGCGAGCTGCCCCGCGCGCGCCGACCGCCCGCCAGGAGCGACGGTGGGGTCGCTCGCGAGCACGTCCGGCTGGCCTGGTCTGCGGTCGGAGTGAGGGCTTCGCGCCCACAGCGCTGTCCAGTCGCCCAATGACTGCAGTGCCAGAGTTAAAGTGGCCGATGTTCCAGATGTGGCGCGCTTGGCGACTCTAATTGCCATGGCCATGTGGTCAGGGCGATGGCTTCCCACCCGCGGTTCTGTCCGGTCTCCTAGTAACTGCAGTGCTATAGTTAAAGCGGCCGATGTTCCAGATGTGGCGTGCTGGGCGACTCCAATTGCCACGGCGATTGGAATTTCCCGAGGAGAGAGCTCGAGTGCACAAAGTTATGCTGCACGTATCACGTGTTGGTATATAATTGCACAACGAAATGCATCGTTCGATGCAGCTTCGAGATCACACCGCCGGTTTTAGTTCCCGCTACCAAATGGTTCCAATATGTGACATGCAATCATACGGAATCATCTTCTCACAAGTGCATTGGAGAGTAAAAGCAAACGCATACGCTTCTTCCACCACCTTCACGACTTCTCCTTTGCATAACGCAGATATTGTAGCATATCTAGTTAACTGCTGCAGAGATGCACCATTGAGATATGCATGCTACTACATTAATGACAGTGCTGAGGCGCACCGCACCGCACCGCATCTTCATGCCCGCCTCCGGATCACTGCCTTTTTAGGTAATTTGTCTACGGCGGTAGCAGGAAAGTTGACCACGCTGCACGAGCTGCTTCTCATGGCTCGCTGAACAGTTTCGCAGTGCCAGAATGTCAATGGTTCCCTGACTGGACACAAGCGAAAGAAAGGGATTGTAGTTGGAGTATTAGTTGTGGTGTGTACTGTTCAGACTATACTATTTATTGATTTACTCATTCATTCATTCATTTGCCCAGATCACCAACCGAAGCAGGCTCCGCTAACCAGGGAAATGTTTAGTCAATGTTTAAAATATGTCAGTAATACATACAGGTGGACAATAATCTGCAGCTTAACGAGAAAAAACCACCTGGTAAATGTCCCATATATATATATATATATATATATATATATATATATATATATATATATATATATATATATATATATATATATATATATATATATATATATATATATATATATATATATATATATATATATATATATATAAATATATATACATATATATATACATATATATATATATATATATATATATATATATATATATATATATATATGACGTCTCATATATCTCATGCTCCTTTCCGTGGACTGTCTTTTTTTACTGTGCACCTCTCCTCGCGGGAATTTAAGAGCTGCTCCGTTTCTTGGACATATTGCCACCGAAGCCGTGCACGTCGGAGACCCTCGCAGTGTGTGTCAACTGAGCAACAGCCTCGAGAGTAGCGTGGGTCCGAACTCATGACCCATCTTGCAAAATAATATTTGTTCACCTCAAACCGGCATGGATTAGTGATCAACGAAAAAGTTTCCGCTATCAAAGGTGGCTAATTAAGTGCATGTTAACATAAGTTTTCGGGAATAAGATGAAGGTACATTTTGTGTGCCTTCATCATACATTTTGTGTGCCTTGTTGTATGTAAATCAACAAAAGCATCTTCAGCTACGTGCATCACTGGATGTTAAAAATATGAACGTGCTGTCTCTTTATCTAATATGTAGCTGACAAATGAACCGGAAATGAACGTCGCCAGGCACACGTCAATGACAATTTATTATGTTGCACTGCTGAGGTTAATGTAGGCGGTGAAAGCACTCGCTTGTTTCCACATTAGTTTCGGCTGAGTGGTGCAGACACGGTGGGAATTGTCCGAGAGCTGTCAGAATCTGCGTGCGTGACTGGTGAACATAGGCAGCCATCTGATCACGGCCTGAGACAGACGGCGGTGACCGGTTTTCCCGGGCTGCGGACGCCAGCCGGTCGCTGGTCCGGCGACCGGCGCCGGCCCGGTCGCGCCCGGTCGAGTTACTGGTCTCGGCAGCAGAACACATGCCTCGTGCATGACCCCTGACCGCCAATCGCACCGTCTGCGGCGGCCGACTCCGAGAATGTCGTCCCAAATCCCCCGGCGGGGGCATCGACACCTTGGCAATGGCACCAGTTGGACTGCCGCTCACCGTAGCCGACCGGTGGTGGTGCCCGGCCAGACTGAGCAGGCTGCCACATTGCTGCCACACGGCTGTCCGGTCTCCATTGCTGCCCGGCATCCCTGGCTACCACACGGCAGCCTAGTCTCCATTGCTGCCACACGGCAGCCTGGTCTCCATTGCTGCCACACGGCAGCCTAGTCTCCATTGCTGCCACACGGCAGCCTGGTCTCCATTGCTGCCACACGGCAGCCTGGTCTCCATTGCTGCCACACGGCAGCCTGGTCTACATTGCTGCTACACGGCAGCCTGGTCTCCATTGCTGCCACACGGCAGCCTGGTCTACATTGCTGCCACACGGAGCCTGTCTCCATTGCTGCCACACGGCAGCCTGGTCTCCATTGCTACCAGCCATTGCTGCCACACGGCAGCCTGGTCTCCATTTTGCTGCCACACGGCAGCCTGGTCTCCATTGCTGCCACACGGCAGCTGCTACACGGCAGCCTGGTCTCCATTGCTGCCACACGGCAGCCTGGTCTCCATTGCTGCCACACGGCAGCCTGGTCTCCATTGCTGCCACACGGCAGCCTGGTCTCCATTGCTGCCACACGGCAGCCTGGTCTCCATTGCTGCCACACGGCAGCCTGGTCTCCACACGGCCACACGGCAGCTTCCATTGCTGCCACACGGCAGCCTGGTCTCCATTGCTGCCACACGGCAGCCTGGTCTCCATTGCCACACGGCCGCACGGCAGCCTGGTCTACATTGCTGCCACACGGCAGCCTGGTCTCCACACGGCCACACGGCAGCCTGGTCTCCATTGCTGCCACACGGCAGCCTGGTCTACATTGCTGCCACACGGCAGCCTGGTCTCCATTGCTGCCACACGGCAGCCTGGTCTTGCCCACGGCAGCCTGGTCTCCATTGCTGCCACACGGCAGCCTGGTCTACATTGCTGCCACACGGCAGCCTGGTCTCCATTGCTGCCACACGGCAGCCTGGTCTCCATTGCTGCCACACGGCAGCCTGGTCTCCATTGCTGCCACACGGCAGCCTGGTCTCCATTGCTGCCACACGGCAGCCTGGTCTCCATTGCTGCCATACGGCAGCCTGGTCTCCACACGGCCACACGGCAGCCTAGTCTCCATTGCTGCCACACGGCTGCTCGGCTGCCACCCGGCTGCTCCCGGTGCCAACGATCGCGTCAGTCATCCGTGACGTGCTCCTCCCGAGGCCCTGCACCACATGCCGCCGCGCAGATCGGAAGTGAACAATGCACAGGCGCGCCGGCCCGTGGCGGCGGGGTGCAGCGAGGGGAGCCACAGCCGGCGCCGAGGCCGCACCGGCTGCGGTCGACGTGATTGGCCGACGGTGGCGCCACTCTGGCACGACGGCGGCAGTCGTGTGAACTGCGGGCAGGGATGCTGACCCGTCCCCTTCTGAGGGATGAGTAGCCAACCGCCGGGCCTACAGCTGATATCGCGAAGTTTTTCCTCTGTGTTTAATGCGAACTTTGTCGCAGTATTAGATGCTAAATGTTCTGGTATTCGATTATATCTGCATCCTCCAATTGTTGAAGGTAATCAGCGATCGCATAGATCGATCGATCAGTTATATCATATCGATATCACCATGAATTGAGAATATGCTGTTCCATTGTTGAACGGCAGACAGTTCGAAATTAATGTAGCTAATGTAGGCAAAATTAATGTACATAAATTAATGAATATTATCACCTTGATGTTTGAAGAAAAAAAACTAATACAGTTACAGGCCATCCTACATTAATTTCGATGTTGTTCCATGTAGTGCGGTCAAGGCACCATCCTTCTCCAAGCTTGCATTGCTTTGATTGCTTTGCCAAATATTCTTTTTGGCGGCACCAGTTTTGCAACTGGCAACTGTAGTCTAGCTGACAATCTTTCACCTGTGAATACTGAATACCACCCATAGAATTATGCTGACATGGGCAGCTTTAGTTCACGGTTAAAAATGCTAGATAAATAATGGAATATACCATGGTGCTATGGAGGTAATTTTACAAGGACGGCACGAGTGATTTGAACTGGTACGCTGACCGCACCGACATGATGCTGGCACGGTGAGTTGGCACGCCCCACCGGAAATAGCAGCGGCAAATGACCTTTCACAGCGGTAGACACTACCGCCGAACGCGGCCCGCACCCGAGTAGGCTTTGGGAGCACATTCACCTCACATGACGGGGCATTGGGAGTTCCTAGTCTGACCTCCACATTAGCGCGGCTTTATCACCTGGTATATTTCGGGTGGGAAGCTTTCTCGTATACCCAAGCTTCGCTCCTACCCGACTGTTGACTGCCCTTTCCCGACTCCCTCCCCGTGCTTCCCATATATACAATGGATCTATGCATCTCCACTCATCGTGGCCATTATTGTGAGTGTTCAACCTAATATATGGGTTCTCTTCACGTGATTAATTTCACAAGTCGTCACTGGTGCAGATATATATATATATATATATATATATATATATATATATATATATATATATATATATATATAAATATATATATATATATATATATATATATATATATATATATATATATATATATATATATATATATATGCATATATATACATATATATATAGCTCTAAAGGTTCTTGGTCTATTTCGCAGAACTAACAATGAAAATACTTTCAAAGCTCATAAACTCTGTCATACCATCAATCGTTTTCTCGCGTAGGAAGGACCATGTAGCTATCAATTGTATCGCATTCAGAATCATGAGCTTTACTGAATGTGCTATAATAGGATAATAAACACACACTAATTGCATGATAGGGTACACGATATAACTCAAGTTACATAATATAACTCGTGTCATCACATAAGCCCTGAAGGCAGACAACCTACAATCCATACCCTATAGGCCTGAGTTGGCGTCCAATGACTTCTGAGAGGACGTTGGGTGATGTCCGAGTTGGTGAAGACGACTGTGCCACGTTGCTCCGAGTTTGCAATTACGTGCAGGCATTGGTGACAGTTTGTGGCCGGCAACACCAGCCACTTTGGCGTCGTGTGGTGCAGCACATCAACCGCGGACACCAGCCACCATTGGTGACAGTTTGTGGCCGGCAACACCAGCCACTTTGGCGTCGTGTGGTGCAGCACATCAACCGCGGACACCAGCCACCATTGGTGACAGTTTGTGGCCGGCAACACCAGCCACTTTGGCGTCGTGTGGTGCAGCACATCAACCGCGGACACCAGCCACCATTGGTGACAGTTTGTGGCCGGCAACACCAGCCACTTTGGCGTCGTGTGGTGCAGCACATCAACCGCGGACACCAGCCACTATTGGTGACAGTTTGTGGCCGGCAACACCAGCCACTTTGGCGTCGTGTGGTGCAGCACATCAACCGCGGACACCAGCCACCATTGGTGACAGTTTGTGGCCGGCAACACCAGCCACTTTGGTGTCGTGTGGTGCAGCACATCAACCGCGGACACCAGCCACCATTGGTGACAGTTTGTGGCCGGCAACACCAGCCACTTTGGTGTCGTGTGGTGCAGCACATCAACCGCGGACAGACTCGAGTGTCCATTGGAGGAAGACTAGACTGTTGGTCAGAGGCGGACTAGGCTGTCCATCAGAGGCGGACTAGGCTGTCGGTCAGGCACAGACTGGGGAGTTCATCAGAGGCGGACTAGGCTGTCGACTAGAGGCGGACTAGGCTGTCCATCAGAGGCGGACTAGCTGTCGACTAGAGGCGGACTAGGCTGTCGACTAGAGGCGGACTAGGCTTTCCATCAGAGGCGGACTAGGCTGTCCATCAGAGGCGGACTAGACTGTGGATCGGAGGCGGACTGGAGTGTCTACACGAACTGGACTTGTCGGGGATTGGCACATATTGATTCCTTCTCCCACACCGATGGAGCTTTCTCTGTGTTTTTGTCTTTCGATTATCGTGAATTATATGTTCCCATGAGATCTTTAAGGAAATCGGTGTAATATACCTACCGCATCCATAGCGATAAAAATTAATTGTCATTACGGATTTGCGCTTTACAATTGGAATGTGTAAAAATTATCCATCGTACAGAAGCACTGATATCGTTCCGGCTTTGTAAGTATCAGACCGCACAGACCACAAGGTTGATAAGTATGACGCGGACTACACACACTATGCAGTAGACATATCCTACGGTACACATATCACACGATACACACACCACACGGTACACATACCACACGGTACACATATCACACGGCACACATACCACACCGGCCACACCACGCGGTACATACACCACACGGTACATATACCACACGGCACACATACCACACGATACACATACCACACAGCACACATACCACACATGCCACACCACACGGTACATACACCACACAGCACACACACCACACGGCACACACCCCCGCCACACGGTACACACACCAAACAGGCCATACCACACCAACCGTCCAGACCCGTCAGCAACAGCAGGCGCTCCGTGCGGCTGCCCTTCAACGATCAAAAAGCAGTTCGGAACAGCTTTCCGGCAGCAAAAAGAACCAGTTGCGGCATAGTATGTCTGGGATCGATTCTCGCCATGTGGAATGTCACTGAAGGACCAGTTATATGGGATTTATGTTCAAAGCATGTCTGTGTCATTCGACGGTGAGTTCCTGTGACGTCCACTGATACCCTCGGGCGTGTGTTCATCGGTTTATTTACACTGCATTGCTTTATAGCTATCTGGGTATCCATGTCTGTTTGTTTTGGAAATAATTCCTGTGAACACATACTGAAGCATTTATGCTTGCATTATTGGTTATGCTCATTCTATTTGTGGTTCCCATACACCTTAACTCACATGAATATGCATGGAACCTATATATTAATAGGTTTCCTATGTCTCAGTTTGTTATCTTGACGATGTAACACAGATTCAACCGTTGGAAAGAAAATGTGCTTGTACTTCGACTTCACTTCGACTGTACTTCGACTGCAGGCTATTGACAATGTCATGCTTCCTAATATTTGTTTCTCTTTCTAAACTATGCCTTTCTGAATTGATAGGTGTGCAAAGCACCATAGTGATTTTCCTTCAGAAGAAGCAGAGGTAGGTTGAACTGCTTTGGCAGTCCATGCTGCTCGTTGGTGTACTTGCGTGGAAGCGCAAAGGGAACATTTTTCCAGTTTTATAGGCGTCCTGACTGCATATTAACTGCGTATTAAGTAATGTATTATATACATGAAATAACTGCATATTAAGTAAAGTTGACAACATTTGCATAATCCCGCAGTAATCGCCATGGTCTGCGAAAAGTCAACGGCGTACGGCAAATTCAAACCAAATTGGCGGTGTTAGGTGCACGAAGGCCTGTGTGGAGCCTACTGTGGCCGGGCGGGTCAGGGGCCGTTGACCACCTCACCTGCAGCATGGCCATTGTCTGGGTGTCGCGTCGGCCGGAGTCGCACGCTAGACCGACGACTCGGCTCTGGCGGAGCTGGCTCGGAGCTGGCGCGGGGCTGACGCGGAGATTCGGCGGAGCTGGCGAGGAGCTGTTGCGGAGCTGGCGCCGGTGCCCGCTCTGACGCTCGACTGGCGTCGGCCGCCACCGCGCCGACTACCTGTCGGCGCGCCGGCCCGCCCCGGCTCCTCCCCCCCACCACCACCACCACCACCACCACCACGCCAACTCCATGCACGTGACCGACTGCCCCGGCGATCGGGTCCGCCACCTCAGCGGGCATCGCCGATCCGAGGAATACGCGGTTCACCGGAAGGGACTTCCGAGACGAGCCCATGTCATTGGAAAGCTGGTCATGTGCTGACTACGAAGATGTAATGCTCGGCAAAATATATGGATTGCTTTGCTTGCCAAAAAAACGTACTTTTGTTGGATTTGGCAATCGCCTCAATTGATCTGGTCGGCTGCTTTGGCCATGGTTTTGCAGCTGCCTTATTTGGCATCTATCGGCTTTCCAATCCGTAGGCCATAACATGAGTATAATGGTTGCACTACTTTTGACTTCTCACAATGAGTACAATAACTCATAAAACTTTGTTCGTCCATATGTTCGTCCATAGTGACATAGTTCGTCCATAGTGACAAAGTCCATAGTGACTTTGTTCGTCCATAGTGACATTACGTGTCACTGTCCGCCCCATGTGCACATGAAATCGGCCGTGACGGCACACCGGCTGAGAATTGACCGCTCGGATCCTGCTCTAAGGAGATGAGATCAAATGTGTGATGTGTGATCAACCTGAAACATTTAATTTGCATTATATGTGTGGTCCAGTCCTCCGTGAAGGATCTCAGAAAGTCATAATCGTTGGAGAGCGCTGCAATGTATGTGTTTTGCGTTTTACTTGCACCTAGTTTGTGCTGTATAGCAGCTGTCCCGGCCCTCATCAAATATGGAACGATGGTCACACTGCCAAAGAGTGTATGTGTAGGCGGGCAATGGCTGGGTACCACACACTAGGTGCAAACAAATATCAAAATATATACATTCCAGCTTCATCCAACGGCTCCAGCATCTATCGAGAACTACATTTACATTCATATGCAAGCGAACTCTCTAAGTTGTACGTACCATGCATCAGATACTTGGTCGATTATCGTTCACGTAGACTAGGTCCCCGTGGGTTAATTCTGTTACGGGTAGATGGTAGTTCACGTAGACTAGGTCCCCGTGGGTTAATTCTGAACCGGCGTGTCGTTGCTGACGATTTCATGCGCATAAGCAGATGAGGTAAGACGTAATGCCAGTATACGGAGGATCAGGGTTTTGTTAATTACTGCATCCACTGTGAGAGGTCCAAAGCAGTGCAACCTACTGAAGAATATTGTTGCCCACAGTTTGGGGAGCCAATGGTTACCAAATAAGATAGCTACATAACCATAGCTTCAGCCAATGAACCGTAGATACTGCAACACTGCAGTAGTGCACACAGGGCGCGCGGGAGCGACCGCCCGCATCCATCGACCACATCCGGATCTATGGACCGTATCCGGATCCATCGGCCGTGCCCACATCCATCGTCCGTGCCCGAATCCATCAGCCGTGCCCGAATCCATCGGCCGTGCCCGAATTCATCGGCCGTATCCGGATCTATCGACCGTATCCGGATCCATCGGCCGTGCCCACATCCATCGTCCGTGCCCGAATCCATCGGCGTGTAGTAGTTGGCCTTCGTTGGTAAGGATGACTCATTACTGGCTTCCCTTGATCGACTATGATATGTAGCTGTCCAGGTGTCACACTCCTTCGGTCAGAGTATCGGTCGAAATGTGATCGAAGCATTTGTTTTCAATTTCGATGATGTCATTAGCACCTTCTCCGGTAATGTGTGCAATAATGTTCACACAAATGGTGCAAGACACCGAGGAGATGGAAAACTCGCCGACCGCCTGCCCCAGTGTGTTGTCCGGTTGGTGCTATCCGAATTGTTGTCATTACCACCTTTCTCTCCCCCCCCCCACACACTTTCGTGAGCTTGGCGAGGCGCCTGAACCACTGCGACGACAGCCAAACATGCCTGGATGTAGTAAGCTTCTGGTCCTTCTGATGTCATCGGGACTCCTCAATCGACCCAAAGTCAATAAGGGCAATGGCCTATTCCTGACGGAATGTTTCACCGATAATCATTTGTGGTATCACATGGACGTATTATTAGTATCATTATTATGATATATATATATTTATATATATATATATATATATATATATATATATATATATATATATATATATATATATATATATATATATATATATATATACATATATATATATATATATATATATATATATATATATATATATATATATATATATATATATATATACACATATATATATATATATATATATATATATATATATATACATATATATATATTGGAGTATTTCGGCAGTATATTTTCATGTTGGCATCTTTTGTTAACGAACACAGCATATCTTGCTTTGATATGCTGTGCTTATTACGATCAAAACAAATACTAGTCAACAACGGTTTCAGCAATACCATAATTGACAACGTGACCAGTGCCCATTTCAACAAGGCGAAGCAGCTCCTATCAGAAATGAAACATCCAACATGAAGCTGTTTTACCGCAAACAAATGTCGACAACATACAAAGTCGACGAGCGTATCATCCAATACATCGCAAAGCAAAATGTCAAACCAACCGACAAGTCTGACAAACTACGACTTTGCATATATTACAAGAGCAAGAGCATCGGTAGCCTCGCAATGAAAAACAACCCAACCAACAGTAACAACCAGCTTCAACGTACCAATGTAATCTACAAAGTATCATGCCCTCACGAAGATTGTAGACTTCGCCGCGTAGATTACATCGGTATGACGACAACTACCCTATCTCGCCGTCTCACGATGCACCAACAGGAGGGAGCACCATCGCAGTACATGCTCCAAGAACACCAACAGCGACTAACACGAACAGATCTGACACGGAACACCGTAATCCTTAGAGCAACATCGGACAAGCGACGTCTTAGAGTTATTGAGGCAATTTTAATCCGGGAACAAGAACCTGTCCTGAACATGCACACACGGGCATGCATAACGCTCGAATTGTTCAATAATTCCATCCGGTGAACAGTTGTACAGTGTGTGCTATGTACGTAGTGCATGTTTTCGAAATGTAATCCTAGATTAGCATTTCCTTCCAGAAGCGCTTGTGACAACAATAAGTGTGATCTTTAGCAAAACATGCCAACGTGAATATATATATATATATATATATATATATATATATATATATATATATATATATATATATATATATATATACTATATATATGTGAACCCAAGGCCTGTGACAAGTTGATGCATGAACAACCTTTCAAGCTTAGTGTTCAGACCTTATGGTCTGGGACACCTCAAATAAATTTCCCGAGTTTCCGGCAAAAGAAAACGCGACGTCCCTATGCATTTTCTGGACATGAGTGAAGACCATCGAGGCCGATGAGCCGCCGCCACCGACACCACGACATAGCTGCCACGCCCGATGGCCGCTCGACCTCCCTGTCCGTGATTGGTCCACTCTAGCCCCGCGGCACCGCAGGGCGAACCAGGTCAGCCGGCCGGGTGTCACCAGCATCAGAGGTCATCGACTGTCGTCCAAATCACACACGCCCAGCAGTTCACGCCGCTTGAAATCTGAAGGTTGGTGGAGCTATTGGCAACACTTGCGTGTGATGGTCTGTGTGATTAACTCGTTTTGCGGTCAGGGCCTCGTCTACGAAGCTCTGACTGTGCTGCTGAGATGGAGGGGTGACGGCAGCCGGACAACGGTTTCGGTTGCCTGCTGCTAGATAGCAAACAATGCAAATTGTTCGATCCACTTGGAAGCTGTTCTCTGCCCGCCTCCCTCTTCCCAGCGTGCTAACTTCAGCATTATCAGGTGGGGGAGAGCGGGGTGGCGGCGCGGCGAGTTCGAACTGAAGGGCAGCAGCCCCAGCAGTGAAACCTGTTTTGCATCCATGATGTGCATGGATCATCCGGACTAGGACGGGGTCAAAGGACAAGATAATGAACGAATAGAGGAATTAGAAGATGGAATGATAAATTTCCCACCACAACGTGGAATAATATTACTAGCTGTATATATATATATATATATATATATATATATATATATATATATATATATATATATATATATATATATATATATATATATATATATATATATATATATATATATATATATATATATATATGTGTATAACAAAACATACCAACGTGAATATGTATATATATATATATATATATATATATATATATATATATATATATATATATATATATATATATATATATATATATATATATATATATATATATATATATATCTTGTATAAATATATATATATATATATATATATATATATATATATATATATATATAAATATATTTATATATATGCAGAAGTGCAATTATCCCATGCTGAGGTAGGTAACTTTCCTGCGACTACCACGCGAATTTTTTGCAATGTATTGGCTATTTGCAAAAACAAACTATTTTTTTCATCATTCGAGTTATCAGTTCACAAAGGAACAGTGATAACAAGCAGAAAGATAGTTCAATTTTGGGCATCGCTCACGTGACATTGTCCTCATTCTGGACTAAATTATGATCTGGACTACTCGCCCTCACAGCCGGTTCTGGTGCACGAGTACTGGCCTGGGTGCTGTCTGAATACTCGCCCTCACAGCCAGTTTTGGTACACGAGTACTGGCCTGGGTGCTTTCTAACAACCGACTACTCGCCCGCACAACCCATCAGCTACATCTCAGCCCGTGCCAGGTGATGAATCAGGTACAGCACAGCTCGTGTCAGGTGATGAATCAGCCTTTGCCTCAACATGTGATTAGTCCATCTTAATGACATTCAAGCATTTCTGTTAACGACATTGGTACACATGAGTCCGATAAGCTGAAGGAAACATTGTGACGCACAATCAAACTAAAACGCAGGGCTATATGTCACCGGCACCGCGCTTCCTGGTATCAGTAGACGTCACCAATTCACCACCTATAGGTGGTGAATTGTGTGAAGTGAAGACAGCTCTGTCTTTACGACGCGTTCAAATGTTCATGACATAATCTAAAACTATATCAGGCTTTACGTTTGTGTCACCTGATGCACTCATTTCGAGGCACCGGATGTTCAGCCCGCCGACGGCAGTTGTTCCGGCGCAATCGCGAACAATTCAACATGAAAATAGATTGATCATAACCGGTTGTTGGTTGGTCAACACCAGCAAACGTGTTGTCACCAAACACCACAAATTGCCAGCTCCCCACAATGACCGCAAATGTGAACAGGAAGATTCCCACCTGCTGTGGGGCCAGGTGGGCAGCAGGCTTCCACGACCAGGCCAACACACAAGGCCTTCAGCAGCTCGATGTCGTAGCCGGGCGGAATTGCCGGTTGGCTGCCCATCTCTCAGCGGTGAAGTTGGCGATTTGGCCCGAAGGCCGTCGTTCTGGCCGTCGCCTTGTGCTAGGTCACCGCTGCAAACCACTCCGACCTCTCTAATGGGGAAAAGTGGGCCCTAAATCGTCCGTTCAGCCTCGCGTTTCGCTTCGCATCTGCAGCGGCCGTGCGGCGGTGCCGGCGCGCGCCGTCAAGCGCACGCCGCGCATAATCGATTCGCGTGGGCGGCGGCATGCGGCGGCGGCTGGGCACGGTCGGGCGGCGCCGCGGCCGAGACTCTCGCCGTGTCCGCCCGGAAGAAACGCGACAAAAAGCCGCGCGTCGCCGGCGATCGACTTTCCGCGCGAAAGTTCTCGCCGCTGGGAAAGCGGCCGACCACGCGCGCGGCGTTTCGCACGCTTTCTTGGTCGGCCGGCGGCGGCGCTGCGGCGGCGGCGGCGCGGCCGGAGCGAGTTCTCACTCGGCGGACACGTGCGTGCGTCGTCGGCCGAGCGTTTCACCGGCGACGGCCGGATCGCGACCCGCACGCGCCCGGCCCGCTGCGCCGGTTTCTCCCCGCCTGACGCGCCTGTCCGAGATGAGCCGGCGGCCAGTTCTGCAGCGCGAAATCGGCTGCAGGAGAAAATCTATTCATCACTCACGGTTCCTCGTTGCCTACCGGCCGAGTGGTGGCATGTCTCCATGTAACGGCCGATGCACATGAAGTGCCTGCGGTTTGAGCTGACGCATTGTTTTATGTCGGTCCAAATTGAACCCGCAGATGCAGAGTGGGTGTCGTGGTCGGACGCACTACGGGATCCGCAGCAGACGCAGCGTGGGTGTCGTGGTCGGACGCGCTACGGGACCCGCAGACGCAGAGTGGGTGTCGTGGTCGGACGCGCTATGGAACCCGCAGACGCAGCGTGGGTGTCGTGGTCTGACGCGCTATGGAACCCGCAGACGCAGCGTGGGTGTCGTGGTCGGACGCACTACGGGATCCCCAGACGCAGCGTAGGTGTCGTGGTCGGACGCGCTATGGAACCCGCAGACGCAGAGTGGGTCTCGTGGTCGGACGCACTATGGGATCCGCAGACGCAGCGTGGGTGTCGTGGTCGGACGCGCTATGGAACCCGCAGACGCAGCGTGGGTGTCGTGGTCGGACACGCTATGGAACCCGCAGACGCAGCGTGGGTGTCGTGGTCGGACGCACTACGGGATCCCCAGACGCAGCGTAGGTGTCGTGGTCGGACGCGCTATGGAACCCGCAGACGCAGAGTGGGTCTCGTGGTCGGACGCACTATGGGATCCGCAGACGCAGCGTGGGTGTCGTGGTCGGACGCGCTATGGAACCCGCAGACGCAGCGTGGGTGTCGTGGTCGGACACGCTATGGAACCCGCAGACGCAGCGTGGGTGTCGTGGTCGGACGCACTACGGGATCCCCAGACGCAGCGTAGGTGTCGTGGTCGGACGCGCTATGGAACCCGCAGACGCAGAGTGGGTCTCGTGGTCGGACGCACTATGGGATCCGCAGACGCAGCGTGGGTGTCGTGGTCGGACGCGCTATGGAACCCGCAGACGCAGCATGGGTGTCGTGGTCGGACACGCTATGGAACCCGCAGACGCAGCGTGGGTGTCGTGGTCGGACGCACTACGGGATCCGCAGACGCAGCGTGGGTGTCGTGGTCGGACGCGCTATGGAACCCGCAGACGCAGCGTGGGTGTCGTGGTCGGACGCACTACGGGATCCGCAGCAGACGCAGCATGGGTGTCGTGGTCGGACGCGCTATGGAACCCGCAGACGCAGCGTGGGTGTCGTGGTCGGACGCGCTATGGGATCCGCAGCAGACGCAGCATGGGTGTCGTGGTCGGACGCGCTATGGAACCCGCAGACGCAGCGTGGGTGTCGTGGTCGGACGCACTACGGGATTCGCAGCAGACGCAGCGTGGGTGTCGTGGTCGGACGCGCTACGGGACCCGCAGACGCAGAGTGGGTGTCGTGGTCGGACGCACCATGCAAATATTGATTGATGGCTTGATTAAATGGCAATGTCGTTTCAGACCGATTCACAAATGCTTCTGTGGGCATAGGTGTGATCCATAAGCAGTCCAAGTTATTCAAGTAGCGCTACCAATATTCGGCCGCATGCGCAACGGCGGTGACGTCGACAACAGTGACTCACATCCTCTCGGGTTACTAACATGTCCACCGCGTCTAAATGGTTGAATTTGAATGACAGCTGCACACTGCGTGCAATTAACTGGTAGTTATCATTAAATGGCATGACAGTCAATTAATTTCTCAGGAAATTCTCAAATAGCATGTTGAAGTACGTGAAACGTCATGATGCCAGGGAATTTACCACCAGCAAATTTCATGGGCTCTGCCAGGGACAATGACTGCTTAATGCTGTTTCCACTTACGTTCATTGCATATTTCATCGTCAACCAATGAAAACTTCATTCAAGTTTACGATGGTTTGCAATCTAAAAGTAACCAGCGTGGCCTTAACACACTCGGTGGCATTATGACTTCATGTTCGAAAATGCCCTTTGTGATCATGCAATTGTGTTTAGACTCGAAGTGGCATTTAAGCCGTAATGGCACAGGAAAAGTGCTGGGAAAGCGAAATTGAAGTCTGCCACAAGGACAGGCGTGTGGCGGTACCTTGACGTCATGGATAGCACGAGTTCAGAGAAACTTTACTACGAACGCACATCTAAAATAGCTAAGCGGGAAATACTGTTTGAACTGTAATTCGTCACGGGAAAACGGGCCATGGATACAACATGCATGTATGCGGAATTATATATTGTAGATGCATATATATATATATATATGTATATATATATATATGTATATATATATATATATATATATATATATATATATATATATATATATATATATATATATATATATATATATATATATATATATATATATATATATATATATATATATATGTATATATATATATATGTATGTATATATATATATATATGTATGCATATATATGTAATATAATATATATGTATATGTATATGTAAATAAGTGTGCATATTTGGTTAAAAACAACACCATATTCGGCGGTAGTATCCTTCCTCGGTGTGTCTTCATATGTTTGGAGCGTTTTCCGGTTATATTGTTGTATATCCATGCAAAATATTACCAAAGGTTAACATTTATTGAGACGTTTCAACACACCTGGGTCGTTTTGAAGGTTGGATAGTTATTCGATACATACAGCACCACAAAACATTCCACAGATATAGAAATATCGACACGATAATTAACGTTCACTTATTGAAAAGCACCTACCCTTTCATGTCCACTTCCAGTCCTATTTCCATTTCAGACAACAATGACTCCCCCTATAATGGTCTATCACTGCACTATAACTCTGTCATGCAGTGGGACTTGTGTCGGCTGCTTGGTCTGTATGTTGAAGATGGGTGAGGTGCGCCCAATGTGCAGTGTTTTTGTGCCGTGAGTCTTCTGCGGTCGTTGGGTGAGTTGCGCCCAATGTGCAGTGTTTTTGTGCCGTGAGTCTTCTGCGGTCGTTGCATCGTGCAAGTGTAGTGGTGTTGAATACCAGGATGTCTCGTGTAAGAACGATGCTGTGGTGATCCTGCAAGTATTTTGGGGGAACGCTCCCGCAAATACATCGTCAAATGCCTGCTCGGCGACGCTGTCGTCAGGCCAATGACAATGTAATATACCCCATGGACTGCACAGTCCCCGGACTGGCATTGAGACCGGTAAACTGCATTGGTCTGCTTCAGCGTTCAGGACGTATGAGATACATAGTCTTTCATCCCAGGGACCAAGGAAGACCAGGAATGTCACCAGGGAAGATGTTTTGGGGTTCCCATGGTGCAAGAATGAGGAAACTCATTCTTGCATAGTGAGTTAGTTGATATGTTTGACTCAAGGTTACGTAAAATTCGGTTAAAAAAAAACAAATTAGGGTCAAACCCAAACCTTGGCAACCTTTGACAACATTTTGTTTTGGATGGAGCGGTAGGATGTTCTCATAACTCGCTCAGAGCCAATCAAGATAGTCAAGGAACGTCCAACGTATTGCGCCCGTGGTCGTAGCCATTTTTTTCTAGCTAGCTGGCGCTAGCTTCAAGTCAAGGGTCTGACTAGACCAGCTTGAGAGTGTTTGCCACTGATAAGCATAATTGATCTTCATCGGTCAGTTTGGCTCCGGCATTCGAAAGCTGGCATCCCAATGGCGCATGTCATTCAGAGTGCCTTCAAACACCATGAAGCCGTCGCATCTGAACAAAATTTGAACAAGATTATCCGGACACAAAGATTATCCGGACACAAAGATTATCCGGACACAAAGATTATCCGGACACAAAGATTATCCGGACACAAAGATTATCCGGACACAAAGATTATCCGGACACAAAGCATTGATGTGTACTACGTTTGACCTGCTTGAGGCTAGGTCATGGTCTATCAATGCAGTTCGTGCGAATAGTGTATGCAAAATAGTCGGTAAACGTATTACTACCCAGAATATATCGGTCCCATGCAACACTCGATCATGGCAGCAAACAAATAAACATTGTCTCGTTGATGAAGTAATGCTGTTGATCACACATGGCATTGACACGTACTTGATGAGGCTGAGTCGATGATGGTGGACAAGGTCGTTCGTTTCGCACATCCGCGGACATTCGAAGTACTTTATTGGAATGATTTTGCGTTTAGTCGAGGCCATGCTCTTGATGTTTGTGTTTCTTCAATAATTATGTATGTCCATGAGCCCGGTGCTCCAACTTGTTCATTACTTGCCATGCCATGTCACTGATTTCCTCGACATGGTAGCTTGTCGTACGGCGGTCAAGTTGCCTTGTTACGGTCAAGCAATCTTTTAAAATGGACAGGCCTCACAAACCTGAGGAACTTGCTAACCATGACATATTTTTGCATATACGCTATGGTAGCATTGCACGCACGTTTCCCTGGTGCGTGTCAACATTTCCCCCTTGCCAAGCATTTGCTTGATTATCGGCTCCAACACTAAAAAGTGAATCAAATATTCAGATCGGCTAGAGGAGGTAAATCTCACGAGCCAAAATACAAAGGCAAGAGAAGTACAGTACTCCATTTCATTTTTAATACACTTACTCTTGCAAAAAAAATTGAATGTCGGAGAGTTTGCTTCGATTTTTTCCAAATGCATGTCCTGAATTCTTATCATTGCCATCTTCCAATCTGGGCTAGCTATAGTCATTCCGGCAAGTGTTGCTGTTGAAGTTGCCGTCCGCAGTGGTGTTGGCACATTGCCGTCAGCAGCAGCCTGCTTGTGCTGTCACATTGCCGTCAGCAGCAGCCTGTTGGTGTTGGCACATTGCCGTCAGCAGCAGCCTGCTGGTGTTGGCACATTGCCGTCAGCAGCAGCCTGCTGGTGTTGGCACATTGCCGTCAGCAGCAGCCTGCTGGTGCTGGCACATTGCCGTCAGCAGCAGCCTGCAGGCGCTGACCCAGATCGGCTGGCAGCCGGTCGTTGGCTGCCAATTTTGCGGCGCGTCTCATCGGATGTGATCGTGACGGCCGCCGCCGCGCCACACCGGGCGTCGGCGGAGAAACCGGCGCACGTAGTGCCCATCGCAGCACACCCCTCACGGCATCACGTGACGGGCTGATCAGGCGGGAACCGACCGAGGCGCCGACCGACAGCCGGGGGCCGACACACGCCGAGCCGTGCTCGTGACTGGAGACGCCGCGGCGACATCTCGCGGCGACATCTCGCGGCGACATCTCGCGGCGACATCTCGCGGCGACATCTCGCGGCGACATCTCGCGGCGACATCTCGCGGCGACATCTCGCGGCGACATCTCGCGGCGACATCTCGCGGCGACTTCTTACAGCGGCATCTAGCGGCGACATCTTGCGGCGACATCTCGCAGCGACATCTTGCGACAACATCTTGCAGCCACAACTTGTGGCGACATCTTGCGGCGACATCTTGCGGCGGCGTCTTACGACGACATTTTGTGGCGACATCTTGCGGCGACATCTTGCGACGGCGTCTTACGACGGCATCTTGCGGCGACATCTTACGGTTCATCACCGTTTTCCGGTCCGCTCTACCCATTAGAAAAATATAAATTAAAGAAAACTTTAAAACTCAAAATTTCGAAATTTCCAAAATACAATTTTGATTTTTTGGTGGCCAAAAATATTATGGACCTGGTCAATTTCGTCTTCCTTTTCTGATTCCAAATAAATTTTGGTTTTTCAAATCTCCCCAAAATGAACTCCCGAGAGCAAAAAAAATGATGTAAGTCGTGAAAATCTAGGCCACCTAGTGACGTCACTTTTGGGAGAAAAAAATTGGGGTGGTGTCTGGCCCTACTCGTCGAGCGCTTTCCGATGACATCTCTTTCGTTTTCGTGCGACGCTTTTTTTGGAGATTAGATGGGGGTTATCCACCCTTCCCCCCCAGGCGGGGTGTGAGGATCTGACCGGAGAGACGGGTCAAGACAATTAATTTAGTGCTCGACGTTCATTGGGGGTAAACTTCATCCATGTTCCGAAGCATTTATCGGAACTGCAGAGCCATGTTGTGTCTTACGGATGCTAAAAATAACTTCTTTTTGCTTTATTTCTTTCGGCCGTGAGCCTTTTTCTACTCCTCTATCTCCCCTTCCGTCTTCCTCGTTCTCTCTCCTTTTCTCTCCCTCTGTCTCTTCGGCGTGTAATAAATAACCACAAGGAGCCGCAAGGCTACCCGACACACCCCGAGTCCCCTTCTTACACGGTGACAACGGACGGCTGACCTCTGGGCGGCGCCCCAGGCGTTGTCGCAGTATTCAATCGGGCGTGGTTGAGGCATGTGCTTATTGTGCTGTCCGCGTGCGTTTTTTTCTGGTTTTGGGATGGCTTCTACTTCAAAGTTGCGGAAAGGTGTAGACGTTTGCTGATAGGAGCACCGCTCGAGAAGATGACTGGCTGCATGTTACCGACCTGGGGTCAAGTGATCAGATGCATGCGACATCTGAACAATGGAAGCAGCAAGGCGAAACGTTCGTGGCTTGTAATGGATACGATGCAAGAAATCGAACATTTTTGCAAAATGGACAATGTGCCCATGATGACGAAGTGAAATGCCGTCGTAAAGTTGGAAAAAATGTGAACGAAATGAACACGATGTTGAAAAAGGGGGGGGGGGGGAATCGCAAAAGCAAACCCGAGGAAGAAAAACGGACCGCTTTTGCAACCAGCTGGAGATGCTTATATGATTTAACTGCTCCAAACGCTGAATAAATGATACGGCACAGCAGGTCGTTATCAGCAGAGGCGAAAGAAGAAGACTCTCTTTCTTCGGTATCGAAGATCTGCGAGGCGCATGCATCTCAGCGGTAAAGACAAACAAACGCGCAAAAAGTTGCAGAGCGGGCAAAAACGACGAATGTCTGCGGAACAACGAGCCCTAGGGAATTCGAGGGCCAGCAAGCACGCCGCAAGGGAGACGAGTCACGATACCCAGCAAACAGATTGCTTGTCTGTTTCAGACTCTAGTGATGAAGGCTCTCGACCTGTTACTGGTCCCTCACGAAGTGGCAACGTGATGCTCAGCATGCCTCGTAACATCCAGGAATCGTTCCACGTAACAGAAATGATCGATCGCCTGAATCTCTCCAATAACCAGGTAGTTTTTGCAATTACCATCTCTAATATCCTGTTGCATGTCAGTAAATGCTATTTCCTCCTACCACAGCAAATAATTCGGGCAATATAACACTGCTGAACCCATGCTGCATGAAATGTTGTAACATAGGTAATGGTGGGGTGTGAAGTGTGAATGCAGGCAGTAGCAATGTACCGGGTGGACACGGTCGACTGTGTGCCAGATAGGCAAGCTCATAGGTGTCGCTACTGCAGTGGTGCGAGCGCTCACATGTCCATGTCAGGTTGTGAGATGCCACCGCATGACCTGGACATGTGAGGTTGTGAGATATCACCACCTGGCCTGGACATATGAGGTTTTGAGGTAGCACCACCCAACCTGGACATGTGATGTTGTGATATATCACCACCTGGCCTGGACACGTGAGATTGTGAGATATCACCACCTGACCTGGACACACGTGAGATTGTGAAATATCACCACCTGACCGATATTGACGATCAGATATGACCAAATCAGTTCAGGTGTCTTAAAGCCAATAACCAACCAACCGACTCCGCATGGCGGCGCCTCCTCCGCGCATGGCCAACCAGGAGGCTACCCGCCACTGGCAGCGCGTGCTAGAAGACACGCCTTCACGCCGCTTCGGGTGACTGTTCTAATTGTCCAGGTCATCACGGAACGGTGTCGCAGCACCGAATCTCGGCCGGCGCGGGGAGTCGACACTTGACCCAGTTTGACCCGGCCCGATTTGCAGGTGAGTGGGCCAACGACGCGGCGGCGGCGGCGGGCGGCGTCGGCGGCCGATCGTCGGCGGCCGGGTGGCAGCCAGCCGTCACACCACGAGCAGCCGGCTGCGGGCGCGCCGGTGGCCGCTGACAGCGCCGGGTCACCGAGCCGGGTTCCGGCGGGCGCGGCCGTTACGCGACCGGGTCGGAGGTTACTGGGCTGACCCGGCCGGCCAACCGGCCCGCCGCCGCCGGCGCCGACACCTATGGAGCACGGTCGCCGCGCGCACAGCCTGCGGACAGATGTCTGCGGCTGCCGCGTGGCCAGAGATGCGGTGCGGTGTTGGACGGGACTATCGGGTGTGGCGAGCGACTCCACGGAACTCTGAGCATAGGAATCAGGAGCGCTGACTGTGTGACGATAAGCGTCACAAAACACGTGTATGAAGAGCATCAGGAGTGCTTACTGTGTGGCGATGGGATCACAGCACGCTCATGAAGAGTTCCAGGAGTGTTGACTGCATGGCGATGGGGATCACAGAACGCTCATGAAGAGTTCCAGGAGTGTTGACTGTATGGCGATGGGGATCACAGCACACTCATGAAGAGTTCCAGGAGTGTTGACTGTATGGCGATGGGGATCACAGCACGCTCATGAAGAGTTCCAGAAGTGTTGACTGTATGACGATGGGGATCACAGCACGCTCATGACGAGTTCCAGGAGTGTTGACTGTATGACGATGGGGATCACAGCACGCTCATGAAGAGTTCCAGGAGCATTGACTGTATGGCGATGGGAATCACAGCACGCTCATGAAGAGCATCAAGAGTGTTGACTGTGTGGTGGGCGGCATCGCAACACGATGGCCGTGAGCACCGAAGCACGATCGACACTACAACACGATGCTCACGAGCACTATACTGGATGAACCCTCGCACCGGGGCCGCTCAAGCGCACACAGGTCCTGCTCCTGGCACACAGAACCCGCTCCTGGCGCACAGGACCCGCTCCTGGCGCACAGGACCCGCTCCTGGCGCACAGGACCGGCTCCTGGCGCACAAGTTCCGCTCCTAGCGCACAGGACACGCTCCTGGCGCACAAGTTCCGTTCCTGGCGCACAGGACACGCTCCTGGCGCACAGGACCCGTCCTGGCGCACAGGACCCGCTCCCGGCTGTCGTGAAAGGCACCGTTTGAAGACGAACGGTACACGACCCACGTCTGAACACTTCCAGCCGTCTCAAGTGCTGCGCCATCGAGCTAAACGACTGGCATTAATAGCTCCCCGCGCCGGTCTCGGACGCCGGTGTTGCCACGGAGAAGAGCTCCGCCTGCGCCGACCCGGCCACCTCACCAGCTTGCTGATATAGCCTGTTTGGAACAGATGTAGCTACATAAACCGATTGAACGATTGGCGAAGTGTAAGCGGCTTGCGGGCCGAGCTCAGCGGTGCGTGTGGTCGGCGAGCCGGAAGCGTCACGGTATGCCGCCGAGGTCGCCGCGCCGTGCCGGTCTCGTGGCAAATGCGCCGCAGCGTGGGAAGCTGTCACACCTGCGTGTGAACGACACGGCGAGAGCAGCTTTATCGAGACGACGGCGGGCCGAGCCGTCCGCCCGCTGCGGCCGGAAGCGAGCGCGACATCGCCACCGGTGTTCGACGAGCGTACGTCTGTCACGCTCTGCAGGACCGTGGTGCTGTACTTCCTGAGTCGTAAACTGCGCCCGGCTGTCGGCGTGCGCACTGCGCTTGGTTGTCAGAGAGCAAGGACAGTCGGCGCATGACTCAGCGCTGCCGCGCATCGGCCGGTCATTGGGCATTGCCGCGCTCTGAACGGCAGCGTCACGTCAATTTGAATGTCACTCTATATAATTTTGGAAAAAGGCCTTTATCATGTTTCGCATTAATATCGAAACTGTACTGCCGTTCTGCTTGTTGTAGCAAATTAACATTTTCGAAATGGATTGGATATGAAATGCCTTTCTTGCTGTCATTGGACTTGGGACAATATGGATTGACCTCCACGGATTCAGATTGGATCGAATCAAGAAATTTCGACCCATGTTGTGCTGCACTGTAGATAGTATGGCTTAGTCAGAGACGACGGAACGATATCCCCGCATTGGTTGGGCTCCATACCCAACGTCCCTATCTCAGTTAGAATTGCATTGCAGGATACAAAATCTAGAACGTTAGTTCTAACGTTTCACATTTAGACATAATTACAGGATTGCGTTTTCTCTCCTGAGTTCGACAATTAATCGCTCGCTTGATCCGTGATGTACTTATCCACCTCGGGCCGATGTTAACCGGTATAAATGTCAGCCCCACATCACTATAACCCATTGGTTTAATTCACGAATAGGTAGAATCAGCTCTTCATAAGCCGAGGTACATCTCCATGAAGGATGTGACTCTCAACCACTGCCAGTGGCCGTTGTGTCAGGTGCCGTGTGCACACAGGTGTAGGATATCAGTGGCACGAATGTAATTGTCTTCAAGCGTTTTCAGCGATGAAGCTACACCTTTCCGTCTGTTCACGAAATGGCTGGAAAGCCAGTCGACGCTGCTTGTCACACCATTCATAGCGCCAGGTGGCCAACCTGGTGGCTCAGTTCCCACTCGGAAAAGTGAACTGGAGCGTAGGCTGCGCCACAAATGTGACCACAATTAAAAACAGTCCCACGGACATAGGCGCATTCTGAGGCGGTAAATGACGTCAGGGATGCGCGACCACACATGACATTCGGAGGCAGTATATGACATCAGTGATGCGCGCCCACACATGGCATTCGGAGGCAGTATATGACATCAGTGATGCTGAGTCGAAGATGATATTCGGAGGCCGTAAGTGACGTCAAAGATACGCGACTGAAGATGGCATTCGGAGGCTGTATATGACGTCAGAGATGTGCAGCCGAAGATGACATTCGGAGGCGGTAAGTGACGTCAGAGATGCGCGATCGAACATGTAGCCGTAGCGATGTCGGAGTCGCGGGTTCGGATCCACGCGTATCCGAGGATGTTCTCGGTAGATTTACACCACCGGGATGACTCCGACAAGCAGTGCTTTGGTGGTAATATGCTTAATAAGCAAGCCTCCCAAGCTTTCGACCGGGTGAGGTGCAAAACTTAGAGAAATACAATTTTAGCTGATTGGTTTGCAATTCTCTGGAAAATTATGACGGAAAGAATTTCTGTACTTAGGTGTGTGGTCACATCTTCCCAGACGATATATGAATAGTCATCAAACCTTCAAACCCACTTGTTATTCAAACCCACATGTCACCTATGCAGGCTGTTATGATAGAAATAATTTCAATTCCTCTCTTTTGGGAAATAGAGAGAGAGAAATGCCCCATAGAAATAAGTTGAATTCTTCTGTTTTGGAAAATGAAGAGGGAAATGCACAAATGATTGATCTTCAGATATCATTATATTAGCTAGCAGGACCAGATACAATTTACTACTTTTAATTCCCTGAAAGTATTATGAATATCCTACATGTTGTGACTGGACCGAACTGAATACGGGCTACATCCGAAGCAAAAATTACAGAAGACCCCAGAGCCTGGAGCTTTCAGCAGTCGCTAGCGTGACGACTGGGCTAGTGCTGCTTTGAGGACGGCTGCTGGGCTCCCGGCGCTACTGAGGCGGCTGCTTGGAGTCCCGGCGCATCCTAGGTGGATGTATGAGCTTCACAGCCGCTGCGACATCCACAAGACTGCAAGCCCTCGCAGCTCGGTGGCAGCCAAACTCGGAAGTGGACTCTTCTGGGAATCGAGAGCGAGCTCCAGGCGCCGGCTGTTTGCAGTCTCATGAGCGGGCCGCAAATACCCGGAATTCCGCGGTTACGTCGCCGACTACAGTTTATCACGTGCCTTATGTGGATGACATTCAGTGGTGTATGGGTGCGCCAACGGACATTGGGGTTACCTTCAGTCCTCTATCCGAGTTCGGGTCATTGCGCCCGTTGTCCACGCATTGCGACTTGTGGCTCTAAGCGAAAAGAAGCGTTTGTTATTAACAGTCGTTTGCGATTAGACAGTAGGGTGACATATTTTTTCCATTTTTGTTTCTGATCTTCGATTTCCGGCCATCATTCGATACGCTTTGTATGCCGAATTCAAATGTTCCATTGTTGTCCCAAAAATATAATTGTCTTTGTCCGCCCCATTTTTCTCGCTTTTAGCATAATCACTTCCATCGAGGGCATCGTTCCTTCCTAAACATCTATTTGATATGTTGGTACATTAGTGCTACAAATATATGCCGCTTTTGGTGTCCATGACCCCGTCGTTTTACCATAGAACTCGGCTGCATGCAATTACTTGATCGGTAATTCACAAGCTGACTCATAGATGGCAGGACCGTCGCGCCGCAGTGGCCAGATCATTCGGCACTGATCAACCAGCTTTATTGAGGTACGGTAGTCAGATACGCCGTCAATTAAAGGTCACAATTTCGCATTGTTTCACTCAGAATATCGAGCAGTTCTGCACATACGTGGAAAATGACAGATAGCTATTACTTTCTGCTGCATTATCTCTACGCTTCTCACGAGTCATGTCCAATGACAGCGAATCAATGCATCCTCTATCTCAAAATAATTACCTACATCAGTATCTCACCACGACGGTCCGTCATAGTGGCACCCGTGCTGCAGTCTGTCACAGTGGTGCCCGTGTGGTGGTCTCTCACAGTGGCGCCTGTGCTGCGGTCTGTCACAGTGACGCCCGTGCGACAGTCTGTCACAATGGCGGCCCGTGCTGAGGTCTGTCACAGTGGCGCCCGCCCGGCGGTCTGTCACAGTGGCGCCCGTGTGGCGGTCTGTCACGGTGGCGCCCGTGTGGTGGTCTGTTACAGTGGCGCCCGTGTGGTGGTCTGTCACAGTGGCGCCAGTTTGACCGTCTGTCACAGTGTCGCCCGCCCGGCGGTCTGTCACAGTGGCGCCCGTGCAGCGGTCTGTCACAGTGGCGCCCGTGTGGTGGTCTGTTACAGTGGCGCCCGTGTGGTGGTCTGTTACAGTGGTGCCCGTGTGGTGGTCTGTCACTGTGGCGCCCGTGTGGTAGTCTCTCACAGTGGCGCCCGTGTGGTGGTCTGTCACTGTGGCGCCCGTGTGGTGGTCTGTCACAGTGGCGCCCGTGTGGTGGTCTGTCACAGTGGCGCCCGTGTGGTGGTCTGTTACAGTGGCGCCCGTGTGGTGGTCTGTCACAGTGGCGCCCGTGTGGTGGTCTCTCACAGTGGCGCCCGTGTGGTGGTCTGTCACAGTGGCGCCCGTGTGGTGGTCTGTTACTGTGGTGCCCGTGTGGTGGTCTGTCACTGTGGCGCCCGTGTGGTGGTCTCTCACAGTGGCGCCCGTGTGGTGGTCTGTTACAGTGGCGCCCGTGTGGTGGTCTGTCACAGTGGTGCCCGTGTGGTGGTCTGTCACTGTGGCGCCCGTGTGGTGGTCTCTCACAGTGGCGCCCGTGTGGTGGTCTGTTACAGTGGTGCCCGTGTGGTGGTCTGTCACTGTGGCGCCCGTGTGGTGGTCTGTCACAGTGGCGCCCGTGTGGTGGTCTGTTACAGTGGCGCCCGCCCGGCGGCCTGTCACAGTGGCGCCCGTGCGGCGAACTGGCAGCGTTCACCGTGCCCGGTCATCCTGCGGGCCGCACCCGTGATGCTCGGGAGCACACGTCGCCCGTCGGCAGTTGGCTGCTGGTGAGGTGCTCGCCGCGGTCCGCGCACACGGCAAACATCGCGTCGATCGGGCTTTCGTTGGCTCCAAACAGCGTGAGGCATGAAGCTGAATTTGGTACCTTTTTCATGTTTGCCATTGTAATAAATGATGTGCTGTGCAACAGTGCATACTTGGCACGCAATATCACTGACGTTGCATTGCCCGAAAGATAAATGTGTTGAGCCGTTTCCTCGTTCAATTTCCCAAACTCAACTGATGATAAGATAATACTTCAGAATAGAGTATGGCAGCGTTTGGTGTATGCGCCCTGTTGCATACATCACACGTGTATGCAAAACATGAGCGGCCCCGCCAAGAACAGCCAGCGCGGTGTCGAAGGGAGCGCGTGGGCCCCAGGCCGTGTCTCGATGTCAAGGCTGACAGTTGATTCGACGCATTACATAAGTTTCAACTGCTATGGTGGTCTGATCCCGGGTCAGCCGCTATTCGGGTCTCCAGTCAGCTATAGTGGTGATACGAGGATAGCTGCGGTGGTGGTCTCGAGTCAGCTGCTGCTGTTGTCTCGGATCATCTGTCGATGAACTACTAGTGCCATCTGTTGACGCCGGCGCTGTGGCGGCATCGGTGCCGGCGAAGCTGGCGCCATCTATCCCAACGGTGACGTGCCCGCTAATTTCACATCAGTATTTCTAGGATTGCCAAGAAGCATAAGGGGACGCAATTTGTGCAGTGGGGTAGACAAAGAGCTGCACTACATTGTCATTGGTCATTCGCCAGCATTAATGTGGATGCTTGTCTAACGAGCCCTGACGCGTAAGCAGGGAATATCTGACAAAAATAAATCGCACGGTGTGGTCCAAAAAATTTATCGAAAATCCCATTTTAGCCTTATCTGGAATTAGCGCACCGAAATGCGCCAAACGCCAACACCGGAGAAAAACTTTTCAACAAAAGTTGAAAAAAGACCCTAATTTACATGCATACATAGCTAAATCAGCAGCGAGCACGAACGACCGCCATGCTTAAAACATCGAACACCGAATGCTATGCTGCCTATACTATGATCTACAGAGAAGTGAACTGCTCCACAACAGTTTACAAACATAGTAACTACGCTGCGGTAGCCTCCTGCCATTTCAACAGTTTCGTACTCTTCTCCAGAAAAAAACAGACTGTGTGTTGTTGGTGGTCGAGCAGTGGCTTCCCGGTTTCAAATGTCGTGTTTGCCTCGGCACATCCAATGAACAGTAATCATTCCCTGGTGTCCTGAGTGCTGAGGTGCGATGTGTGTTTGTCGTACGGCGTTGCTGAAGGGCGGCCGGCGTCTCTTGCGTGCATTCGGCTGTGTGTTGGACACAGCAGCGCGGTTGTGGTTCGAAGCGGTTAATTTCGAGTTATATCCATGGTGTGGGTAGATGCCTTGCTTGAGGCTCACTGTGCTTTCCATAATTTGCCACTATGTACCGTGGCTTATGAATGATAATAGGAGTGGGCATTTGTAGCCAGGCGCTGGCCGCTAATGCTCAAGTTGCTTAGAGTTGCAAGTGTCTACACCTGTGGTGCTGCCTTACCTGCCCCTCCCCACCTTCATAGCCTGGTACAAGTGTGCTGTTTGTCAGTTAAAAGCGGTTGGACACCCGCTCTTCTGCCTCGTTGGCATGCGGGGTCTTGTTGTGTATGGGCACCTATTCCAGTCAGGGACGGATCCAGGAATTGTCATGGGGGCACCTGTCTGTATGGGCGCCATTTCTTCGGAGGGGCGCCACTGTGAAATCACCTGGAGGAGCGCCTTCGGCTGAAAATCCGTTGAGCGAGGGAGGAGGGTGGTGCATTCGAGCACACTGCAGCTTCTTCTCCGCAGGGAACCTTACCTTCCGAGGGGGCGCCTATTCCTCTCCGAGGGGAGCCTCGGGTTGAAAAATCCCTTGAGCGGGGAGGGGGTGCCTTTCCAGAAGAACGCCTTTTCCCGGCGGGGGGTGCCACGTTGCATGGGGGCACGTTCCCACAGTGCCCCCTCCCTCCCCATCCCCCCCCCCACCACCTCACCCCTCCCGTGCATCCGCCCCTGATTCTAGCCCTGCTAATTAATGTATGTTCTGCTCGTACTAGCGGGCGGGATATTGCACCTCCGACAGGGTATGTATTCATTTCGACGCATGGTGGCGCTGCCGCTCAGGAGCTTTACAACAGGTGGCGCTGCCGCTCAGGAGCTTTACAACAGGTGGCGCAGCTGTCGCAGCTGTCTGTCGCAATGCATTATCGTGTTTGGTATTCTGCATGCGCTGTGTGTGCATACCTGCATAGGTGGAGCTCCTTATCGATGGATGGACTTTTCAGCCCCCCAATATATATACACACACACACACACACACATACACACATACACCCCCTCCCCCCCGTCCCCCCCACCACCACTCATCCTCCCGTGCATCCACCCCTGATTTTAGCCTTGCTAATTATTGTTTGTTTTGTTGCTGGCGGGCGGGATATGCACCTCCGACAGGGTATGTATTCATTTCGACGCATGGTGGCGCTGCCGCTCAGGAGCTTTACAACAGGTGGCGCTGCCGCTCAGGAGCTTTACAACAGGTGGCGCAGCTGTCGCAGCTGTCTGTCGCAATGCATTATCGTGTTTGGTATTCTGCATGCGCTGTGTGTGCATACCTGCATAGGTGGAGCTCCTTATCGATGGATGGACTTTTCAGCCCCCCCAATATATATACACACACACACACACACACACACACACACACACACCCACACACACACACACACACACACACACACACACACACACACACACACACACACACACACACACACACACACACACAAACACATACTCACACACACATACAATTACCTCTCAAGTCCATGCTACCAGGCTTTTGCACTAAAGAGCAAATAGACAATGGTAGCCATTTAGCTGCGTGCATGAGAGGCGTTTTGTTTATTCCCTGCTGAAAGCTTGAAGAATGGAGCTGAATGCGCATGCTTATTTCGTAGCTGTGCGGTTCGTCGTTAGAAAGTGATAGGTCTCTCAAAATCGTTATGGCCGGCCGGTCATGACGACCTTCAAAGGCCTATCACTCAATTGGATTTTTTCTGCAAGGTGAAGGGCTCGTCAACTTACCGCCTCGCTAGTAATAATTTTACTCGTCTTGATGCAGTTCAGTTCTCCTTTCATTATTTGTGTTGTTGGTGACCTACTGATGAATGTCATCGATCATTTTGGATTATGCTAGACCAAAACATCACGTGAATCCTACTTTTTTCCAAAAATTAGAACGCAAAATCAAGTAATGCTTTAATCAAGTGATCACTAGCGTATGCACATAGGGCAAAGGGGTCATGACGCACGCAGACACATTTTCCACGGATCTTAGTCATTAACCCCATGGGATTGATTCGAAAAACTGGCCTAAGAGTCGGCTTTGCCCACACACACACTTTTTAGGACGCTCCTTCGCTAGCTGTTAGCTGTTAGCTAACGGAGGCGTTAGGTGTTCGTCGTAAGAATTTTGATAGTGGCTAACTCAGTGCTATGCAATGTGTATTGTAACTTATTTTTGACATTCCATGCATAATCCATGCGAACTATGTATCTTGCTTCTTTTCATTCCAAAATTGCAACATTATAATCTTGTGCAAAATAATATACATAAAATGTTACATTTTGATCTCTTTGCAGTCGTATACTTTCCCATGCAAGGCGCCGCAGCTTCCTCGACTGTGCGCGCACCACAGGACATCCTCTAACACGTTAGCTGGGGGAGGGGGGTTTGGGCTCCCAATCTCAACCCGAAGCCAGTGATATTCTTCCCATGCAAGGCGCCGCAGCTTCCTCGACTGTGGGCGCACCACGGGGCATCCTCTAACACGTTAGTTGGGGGCTCCCAGGTGCCCCCGCCCCAAGTCAATGACTTTCTTTAGATTGCCTTAGCATTACTGAGAGGTCGGGGTATGGTTGGCTCGGATGGTGATTTCGCAGTCGCCCATGGTCACCCCCCCCCCCTGGTAAAAAAATTTCGTACGTGCAAGCAATGAGCGTGGATGGACAACTTTGGCTTGTGAGTGCGCGTGCATCCACAAAAAAGTATAAGGCTACACCCCTGCTCATTCATGCAGGGATGTTCATGTGGTTCTCTTCAGTGCATGTCGTTTACCGCGCACATTTGGAATCGTTGATTGGTGCATTCTGTGCCATCGATGTGAGTTAGCCAGAGGATATACGTTATACAGTGACCACCAGCGAGTGCTCAGTTCAACCCAGTTGGTGCCCAGGCATATGGGTAAATAGGCAACCACACTTCTAAGTCGTCCATTTGCATTTCATAGCTACAGTTGTTGGTATGCAGTGTTCCAGTGTTCTGGCAGAACAGAACAAGAGGAAGCCCCGGCTGGAACTCTTCTCTCATCATCGGCAAGCTTAAAAGCAAGCGTGTAGAGTTTTCAATAGCCAGGTGATCAGCTCTGTGCATCCAAAAGCCAGCATACGCTGATGTGCCGCGAATGGCTGATTGTGGCTTTTCGACGCACTGAGCAGCTGAGGCCGTATGGCGTCGCCTGTCTCTCACCCTGAAGAGAATGGCGGGCGTCGCGGGGAATCGAACCCCGCACCTCTGGCATGTCAGGAGCTCAGATGAACCAGTGAGCTGCCAACGCCGCGAGTGTGCGCTGACGTGCCTCGTGGTTTGATGCCATTAGGATACTTTTTCGCGAGAATTATCGTTCGGAGTTTTTACAAGCTGTCGACTATTTTCGGCAAAATCAGCGTGGAATATAAACCTGCCGGATAATTGCCCGACATGGCACGCGAGAGTTTCGGAGATAGATTGGGACATTGCGACATTTCGATCTTTGGCCACAAATCATGCAATGTTGCCGAAACAGAGTCAAAACATTCATTTGAAGAACGACGGCATTAGTCAGGGTGAAATATTTGCTATCATTTCAGCTTATAAGCCTCAATGTGAGTGCTCCAGGGTGCTTGCTAAGCCAGACCTGCTATTCTCCTTGTGCATAGGTGGTAAATGAACACTATGGACTGCCAAACATGAACCAACATGCATATTTGTCATGCCACACTTCGAACAATTCAAGAAATGGCCCGAATAGTGTGTATGCCAGCCTGTTTTCAAGCAACCGCACCACATCTCTCATACACCTGAATATACTGATCTTACTCACGGCTGTGCTTCGCATTTGGAAGGTACCATATGAGCATCATTACAAAGTTATGTATTACGAGAAGCACCTACCAGTCAATGGTAACAAGTAAAGCTGTCTCTTCAACGATGTGTTGATCATGTCAGCTTGGGGACGACCTTTCTATCACCTACCACTGAGTGTGCAAGGTGGCAATATAAATATCAGCATCACGTAACAGAACGTGGACTCGCACAACTCATGCAGCCAATAGCACACATAACAACTGTAATGGGCAAGCACAACAACATTGCTCATCTTTCTTTTTAAGCATCTTCCACTTCGTAGCGAATGAAAATTTAAAATAACTTTAAATAATTTAAAGCATCCACTTCAGCATACACACGTCCCACTCATATCGCACATCCGTGTCGCTTTCGGTCGGTTGATTCAGTGATAACCGCTTCCCACTTCGGCAATGTTATGCTTCACGCCCCACTTCACGTTTCCGTGGTAGTCTGTCTTGACGAATGTTTTGATGTACGCGGGCAGGTGCGGCTTGTAGCCGGAAGGTTTGTAGGCGGGCTCGCTGTAGGCGGGCTCGCTGTAGGTGGGCTCGCTGTAGGAGGGAGGGCTGTAGGAGGGCGGGCCGTAGCCGTCGCGCTTCTGGGCGACAGACGCCACCGGTAGCTGCTGCTGCCAGTCCTGCCGCGCGTCCTCCTCATCTGGAAACGGACGAGCCGGTCAGTGCGTCACGGCACCTTCGGCCAGCTGGCCTGGCTGTCGTATGGGAAAGGTGAGCAGTTGCCATCGAGTGTGAAGCAGAGCCACTGGTCGTCGCTCTATGCCCGTCAACGCCCAGCGTGTTCAATCTCAGAAACATAACCGCTGGTCGTCGCTTTATCCTCGTCAACGCCCAGTGTATTCAATCTCAGAAACATAACCGCTGGTCGTCGCTCTATGCCCGTCAACGCCCAGTGTGTTCAATCTTAGAAACATAACCGCTGGTCATCGCTCTATCCTCGTCAACGCCCAGTGTGTTCAATCTTATGAAATATAACCGCTGGTCGTCGCTCTATCCCCGTCAACGCCCAGCGTGTTCAATCTTAGAAACATAACCGCTGGTCGTCGCTTTATCCTCGTCAACGCCCAGTGTGTTCAATCTTAGAGATGTCATGCATCATAGAAGCATGACTGATTTGATGCTTCCAATCGATTGATCGATGCTGGATCGATGTGCACAACGTCAGGTGTGAAACACGTGCTTTGTGTTTTGCGCTGAACCACGCGGCTTTGCAGAAGTACTCATCCCAATTTCTCTAGAACTGTTGGATTGTTTCACTTTCCACTACAGGCTTAGTTTGGTTGCAATTATATCCGAATCGATTGCCCAACGCCAAACATAGCACCCGAAGCTCAAACTCATCACACGATGCCGAATTGCTGAAATACGTCGAACCTACGGATGGTGCCTTGTGATACTGCTCGATGAAAACGCATCGATCAGCTGGAATTCCGCCAAGGATTGGTGGCCAGCTACATAGAATCTCGCGCTTAATCCAGCAAGCATAAGAACAATGATCCGCTTCATGGTATGTGAAATGATGTCATTTTGAAAGGGAACTGTTTTCAAATACACTCGTACATCCCCGTAAAAAAATAGACTTCACACTTCAAGAGGATGCTAATGTTTAGCCGAACACCTCGCCTATTGTCTGAATGATGTTTTAAGAGCTGTTAGCTGGAGTAAGGTTTTGCGTACTATTTTAACGCTAATTCAACGGCCGGCTGGAACAGGGTTTTACGTAATATTTCATCACTTGCTTCATTATATTCCTGAACCATTCATGAACCAACACCGATATTTTAGCTGTGCAACCTGGCGTCAAGCATACGTGTGACTTTACAGCGCGTCCCCTGGTAGCTGAAAAATCCAACGGCCATTCTCGAGTGTTGATGAACCCGTTATGCTGAGACTAACGTATCTCAAGACCGTTTTGAACAAAACACCATACGTAGACAACAATAGTTTGGTGGCAACGCGGCACTCCCGGCCATCGGACGTGATAACTATGCGATGCTTGTATCTATTTAAGTAACAAAGCTTAGCTTCCGTCACAAAGTATTTCCTTCAAAGTGGAGGTATGCATTCTAAGTCCGCTTGCCCGTACATACATGCAACCACCATGCCAGTGTGTCTGATCGCCTGCTATTTGTTCTCACTGCTGTCCTTCTCTGTTTTTCAATGAATGGTTTCCAATGTGCCGCCCTGTAGCAAGTGACATGGTGTCGGGATGCGCCGGGGCGTTGTGCCGCGACTACTTTGGCACTCACAGGCTGGCGTGTACTCGGCGTCCCGGTCGATCCTCTCCACTGGCAGAGCCACGGCCGCGGCCGCCACCAGCATCACGGTCAACAGCGTCTGCGAACAGCCACCGGCGTCAGCCGCCACTCGACATTTGAATCAAGCCAGCCGCAGGCGTCAGCCTTCACCCGACATTTGGATCAAGTCAGCCGCCGGTATCAGCCTTCACTAGATATTTTGATCAAGCTAGCCACCGGCGTCAGCTTTCACGCGACATGTGGATCAAGCCAGCCGCCGGCGTCAGCCTTCGCTCGACATTTGAATTAAGCCAGCCGCCGGCGTTAGTCTCCACTCCACTCGACATTGACGGGACCAGCTGGACTGGAGGCCATCTGCACTCACCGTTCGGAGCGGCATGGTGCTGAGTCCTCTCCTCTTCGGCCACTGATCACAGCAGCTTTCACGCCGCCCCGCTTTATAGGGTGTGGCGGGCGCCGAGGGATGCGCTCCTCGACTTTCCACCGCCGCACCACCGTCACGGAGGTGACAATACACACGGTTTCTCCGGGGAGCTGGCTTGACCTCGCAGCACGCTTCAGTCAGCGAGGCTGACCGGTCACGCTGCCAGTGCAGTTCAGCCTCGCTGCGCCTTGATTGACTTCACCACGGTGATATCCAAGAAAGAGCATTTCTTCAGGTATAGCCGTAGTCTATGGTATATGTATATATGGAATATGCATGCGCACGAACATTCTTGAAGACACCAGCTTCAAGGGCATCCATTGTCAGGCGTAAGTCCGGAGATTAGCTTGAGTGATGCACTTTTTGCAAAAGTACCTTTTGCTGTCCTTAGCGACCTCGAAATTCCCCGAAGGTCACCTTTCGGGTGCACAGCACCGCTTCAATATCGTGAATCAGCGGTATACATGAATATATATGTATATGCACCTGTATATAGGCATAAATTAGAATACTTCACCATTCATACCTTCTTCGTAGACACATGCCACCAGGAGGGCTCGGACAAACATCGCCTCGGTGTTACTACGCCTGATAAGCGATCATTCCGAACCATCGGCCGGGCGAGGTGCAGTCAAGATTTAGGAAGTGTTGTGACATGTCTGATGCATGCATCAGATACTGAACTATCAGCTGCTGTTTGTTCTCTCTATGGTCCGTCCGGTCTGCATGGAGACGAACAGGCCTAATGCAGGCCTGAGCAGGCACGGCACGAACACTAGCATGAGGGCCACTAGCAGATCTGGGGGGTCATTGGGCCATGCCCCCACCCCTTCGCCAAACGGCCTGAAGAGGTGCCAAGCTATCTTTTGGCACCTCTCAAACGGGACTGTAAAATGACCTCAAGATATCAATTGGACGGCACACTCCAGAGCATATTGACGAAAACAAAATATCCAGGTGGGACGACTGCGACAAAACATGCACAAGAATGAACAATTTTGTCGGGATCGGCGCATTTGTTTCTAAAAAGGATTAAATGCGGGGATCACTAGGGTCTCAATACATGACATGCGAAATAGCCCTTAACGCATGCTGCAAGCTGAGTTCATCAAAATACAAGAAGCTGAATGTGGAGCGTTTTCTGACATAACAAAAAGCTAATTACAAATACTTTTTGCAGGATGCTCGGCCAATCTAAAAACCCTGATTCACCTCTACTGCATAAGTTCGATGCAACATCAGGGGCGTTCTTGAAATGAATGTAGTTGTATGGTTCTAGTTCTTGAAAATGGCATAGAGGAAACAATGCTAATCGTGAGCAGTAATTGCAACAACACAAGACGTTTTTTGCTGCTTGGGAAGCGCTGGCAGAGCGCCGGCTGTGAAGTTGATATGTGCTAAGGACACAGTCAACCATGGGCATCAGGCAATTACTTACAAAAAGATGTAGATATATATGCTCAGTCGTTGTCAGGTTGTTCGGGCTCGGAAATATTGAGCAGAGCCACAAAAAATCGCGTGACTGCCCCCGAATCGAACCGAGATACGAATAAAATCAGGCCGAGACCCCAAAAACTCAGCAGGGACCCCAAGAAGTACATCCAGACCCGAGCATCGCTTTGCCGTCCAAATATCTCGCCAGAAGCACGCAAACTCTCGTAGGGCCCCAGAAAGGATTGCGGCGGCTTTCAAAAAAAGTCGCGTCGGGACCCGGAAGTCGCGCCAGGCGAAGCGACTCGGGCTCAGAAAAAGAGATCCCGAAAAGAGCGCGTCGAGTCCAGAAAATTCATATCGGGACCCGGAATACTCTCGTCGAGGCCCCGAAGACTCGCGCCTGGTCCCGAAAAATTGAACAGACTCTGAAAAAAAATCGCACCAGATCGCGCTGGGTGCCACGAAATTCCAGTCGGGAAAATTGAATCGGTGTCCTAATTAAATACCGCGGGCGCCCCACGAAGCACCGGAACCCAAACATTTTCATCCGGACCCGGAGGATTAAGCAGGGACTCCGAAAGATCAATCCGGACCTAAACAATTGTTCTGGAGCACCAAGCATCGCACCGGAGAGTCCCGAAAATCGTGCAGGCCCCTGAAAAGAAAACGTTCCGGGCCCCGACAAAAAATCGCGTCGGCAAATAATAATTGAGCCGGGACCTCGAAAAGCGACCCGGACTCAGCAAAAATTCAGAAGAGGTGCCGACAAAAAATATCGTGGAGCCTAAACTCGCATCGGGATCCGGACAACTCGCGTCAGGTCGCCGACAACTCGGTTCTGGGTCCAAACACTCGTTCCTGGGCCCGAAATATCGCGCCTCAATCCCGACCAATTGCGCCGGAGCCTCCAAAAATCACATTGATGTCCCAAAACTCGCACTGTAGCCCCAAACATGTCATCGAGGGTCAAAAGATCCCTGGCGGAGCCACTTATAAATTCAGCGGTGTCCTCAAGGCCACCGGGAATCCAAAAATATATCGGAGCCCTCCAAACCGCACTGGGTCTGGAAAAAAAGCTGGGCTTTGCCATATGTGCCGGGCCCTGAGTAAACACACTGATAGCCTTCAAAAACACACTGGAGGCCCTCTGGGACCCGTTGGGATCATTAAAACACATCGTGGCCGCAAAAAAAAAACGGCATAATATCCTCAAATTCATGCCGGGCCCACAAAAGTGACATGGTCATAAAAACGCCCCGGGGCAACAAATAGACACATCGAGGCCTTCGAAAACGCGCTAGTCCTTCAAAACGCCGTGAGTCCACTCAAATAAAGAAGCAAAGAAACACGTCGGATAAAAAAAACGCACCTGGGGATTAAAAATTGCGTTCGGGTACCAAAACCCATCAATAAACGAAAACAAACACATCCGATCCTAAAACGAAAACGGCACCAGCGCGCGTCTCAGTTCGGTACCCAATCCGTGAGTATATTTCAAGAGAAAAAAAAGATGAAGTACATACATCAATGTTCAGAGGTATCCGGATTCCTTTTCCATTTGAAATGTGTGGAGAGGAGAAATAATTTGCATTTGAATTCATCGGAATTTCCAATCAAACCACGATACGAAGCATTCTAAGACGTCAAGCATGGCACAAGACCATCGTGTGGGAACAGTCATCAAAAACTTAAGGGGCCTAGCAGAAACGGCAGAAACGGCAGAAACGCACGAAGTATGGTGAATGCGACGAATGCGCAAGGTGGGTGTATACGTGAACAAACGTTGGTGTGATGACGACTGGGCATTATTGGTTGCAATGCGTGCAATTGGAAACTTTAGTACTTTCAAGTAATTTGCGCAAGTGTAAGCTTCGCAGTGCGAGCTGAATTAGCAAAGGATATCAGAAAAAAAACGTTTGAACAAGGGTAGTGGACTTAGTTCTGGTGACTTAGAAACGATGGTGGTCGGTTGTGGTCCCTCCACATAAAGTTATGTTGTAATTAATTTGTTTTAATGAGCCCCTTGGAAACACGGTGGTCGAAATCCAGTGCCTTCTAAAAATAGGGGTAGTTAAAGATTGGGCAACGGCCAACTCGTTTTCCCTCCCATGACGTAAATCATAGGTTCACCACTGGGGGATGGGTTGGCCGGCACCGAACGAAAGTCCCCCCCCCCACACACACACACAACCGGTGAGCTAGATCCACCAGGGCGAGCAAGGGCCGGAGCGAAAGCGGGCAATAAGCGATTCCCCGCCGCACCAACGGCATGCGCTGTTGCCAGATCATGACCTTTGTTGAACACTCCAGCTGAGCACGCACCGGTGCAGCCGACCCTGATCCAGGTCAGGGGTCAAATGGAGCGAACAGGGAACAAAAGCGGACGTGCAGATCGACGCGCCTCTAGCGGAGACATCTTGAACTGCAGTAGGTATGGGTGTTGGAACGAGTAAGTATAGGCATAATCTAAAGAATAATTCGACGCGCGCGGTATGTTGACAGGCTCTGTTTCATTGCCTGAAAAGTAACATGTCGTGCATCCTCAAATGAACATTTGGTGCATGTGGGCTGAAAAATACGACGAGTTATTTTCGAGGTCGGTCTCTACCAGCATCGATGACCGCCTGTACTAAGCCAAGGGCGCACGTCTCCATGCGGGTAACATTATATGGAAATAATGATTATGATTGAACGCATTGCTTAACAACGGCTCCGCGATGACTATTCGAACCCGAATGACTGTATGTATTGTGCATTCAGCACAGCCAGATCCGTTCACAAATGAATAACATCTGTTTCATTGATGTCGGTATATTTTGAGGGGATCTTGACTCCTCCCCAATATTGCCCCCCCCCTTCCAATAATTTCAACTTTTACCAATGGAAGCTATGGACTGCCTCAACGCCCCCTCCTCCACCCAACCCACTTGGGTCTACCCTCAGTCTGGATCTGCACCACCCGGTCTGACTCTCAACCATCCAGTCTGACCCGGTCTGGCCGTTCCCATCGCCCAGTCTGGCCCTCGTCACCATCCAGTCTGATCCTCCCCACCACCTGGTCTGACTCCCTACCACCCTGTCTGACCCATCCCATCACCCAGTCTGATCCTCCATGCCACTCGGTCTGACCCTCCCCACCACCCGGTCTGACCACCTACCACCCTGTCTGACCCATCCCACCACCCAGTCTGATCCTCCATGCCACTCGGTCTGACCCTCCCTACCACCCGGTCTGACCACCTACCACCCTGTCTGACCCATCCCACCACCCAGTCTGATCCTCCATGCCACTCGGTCTGACCCTCCCTACCACCCGGTCTGACCCTGCCAACCACCCAGTCTGACCCTCCCTACCACCCGGTCTGACCCTCCCCACCACCCAGTCTGACTTTACTCACCACCCAGTCTGACCCTCCCTGTCACCCAGTCTGACCCTCCCTATCACCCGGTCTGCCCCTTCCCACCACCCAGTCTGATCCTCCCCGCCCACTCAGTCTGATCCTCCCACCACCCGGTCTGACCCTCTCGCCCACGCAGTCCGAATTGTCAACAGACTGTCCCTCTAGGCTACTGAACCCTGTGCCCTGCTGTCCCCCGTGATAGTCCCTGCTGTCCCCCGTGATGGTTCACCCGACGAATTGCGCAACGACGCGTCGGCAGGGCTTCACGTATCAGATAAACACACGTGCACCGTCCTCTCTATGTCATGAAATTAGGTGCGTTCAGATACTGGAAACCATTCTTTGTCACCGTGATCCCGGTTAAGTCATCGACAGTCATCAGCAGTATATTAGAGTGTATTGTGTATATTTGCATGTACAAATTGCACACGTGCAATATTCTGCAATGTATACGAGGTGTGCATCTTCTTGCATGTCCCCTGACAAAGAACTGACTTATAAATATGTATCGCTTTTCAAAGCAACTTATCGGGAAAATTTGACTTCTGGGAGTTACTCGAAGCTTACCTCTTGGCCTTACTTAATTTAAGTGCCCGACAAGGAAATGCCGTAGGCGAATGGTATTCGGCATGTATCCCAGTTTCTTTATTTTGGGAAAACCTTTGAGTTCTCGGAGCAGAATGGCGGATTATTATGCTGGCCTGACATGCAATGTTATCAGTTGCCTCGAGGTGAATATAGTCAATATTATCTCAATTAATGCTATTAGGGAATGAAGTATCGAATTAATTGCCCAATGTTATTCATGAATAATAACAATATGATAATTAATTCATCGCCATTTCAAATAGCCCAATCAGCTTCTCAGCTACGATATTGCAATGGAAGGGGAAGCTTACAAAACTCACCATCAGTGCATTGGCTTGTACTACTACAGAAAGCACTACAGCAACTGCCGTGTTAAGTACCTATATGATTCCATAATGTGATAGATTATATATCTTTAGCCGGCTAAGCTCAACATCATGTAATCTTGCGGATGTTACAGCTGGCGATTTCTAAATGCATGCAACACACCTCAACACTATCATTGCGAGACTTTTCTCAGCCGATTTTCCTGCGGGGACGGATCCACCAGTGGAAATCAAGAGTGAAAACAAGCAAACAACCAGATATTCCGATGTTAACGAATACGACGCAAAATTGGACGAAAGAAGCAACACGAAATACGGCGATGACCGTGGAAAGTCACTGAACGCGACACCAAATAATAACCATGCAATTGTATGAAGGCCACAGCTACGAAAGCAAACAGCGTTATTCATCACCAGTGCGCTGTGTTGATATATACATACATATATATATATATATATATATATATATATATATATATATATATATGGGCGTGTGTGTGTGTATGTGTGTGTGTGTATGTACATGTGTGTGTACTTACCTGCCCTGCAATCTATCCCACCGTATCCTGATCTTACCCAAGGTCGTAGAGCATGGCGCCTGTTGCCGATGTGCTCCGACCTGGGCAACTCATGCACCAATACCGACCCCGCCACCCTCCGCATCCTTGCTTCCTTATCCTCCCCCACAGCAAATGCATTGTTCAGCATTCATGTGTCCTCACATCGCGACGGCACGTTCATAGCCACTGCACTGAGTGAACTGCTGTGCAAATAGAAATACAAAAGATCCCGTAAACATAACATCGCGTTTCCACACAAGCTAGCGGCGCAGCCAATTTTCGTCAGAAAGTCTACCCATCTGCGTCAATAAAGCTCTGATAAAGCTCTATGCTGCCGCTCTGGCAGGACTGAAAGCAGCCTATCCGGCATGGGAACTGCGATCTTAGAGGATTCTTCCCGTCATAATGCTTAATGTTAGGGAGCTATTCCGGGTGGGCGCAATTAGGAACCAGGGTGCAACAAGAGCTCCTTCACCAAATAAGCCAGAAGTAACACGTGTCGTGCAGGTTGTAGGGTGCAGTTCTGCCAGCACTATCTCCCTGAATATATGTATGTAATAATATATACTGTGAATATATAATATAAAATAAAGAGTGCAAAGATAGAGCTAGAAACGAGAAATCGAATGCGTGTCTTTCATGGTGCACACGAATAATGAGAAATTGGGATAACTCATGGTCGGAATGCTTCTTGTGACAGTTCAAGCAACATTTAGCAACGGGCGAAAACCACCACGTGCAAACTTCATGCACATCTTTCCTCATTTGCTGTAAATTACGTCTGCCTGAGATGGCAGGAAGCACAGTGATAGACCTTCTTCTAAGCATCGTTGTGTTGCTGCTTTCGCATGAGACAAAACGCAAGCATGACTGCGGCTTCCTTCTCACATAATTGATATGGCGGCGGGTTCTGGACGTGTGACGGGGATAGTGCTGGTAAAACTACACCATACATCCTACAAAAAATGTGCCACTTCTGGATTATTTGGCGGAAGGTGCCTCTGTTGCACCCTGGTTTCTAATTACGTTCACCTGGAGTGGCTCCCCTGACACGGGCATCATGGCGTGAAGGATCCTCTAAGATTGCAGTTCCCTTGCAGGATAGACCGCCTGCAGCCCTGCCAGAGCGACGGCACCGCTTCTGGTGGAGCGCAGCTCTGCACATACAACATGGTGACATGGAACATGGTGACATGGAACATGGTGACATGGAACATGGTGACATGGAACATGGTGACATGGAACATGGTGGCATGGAACATGGTGACATGGAACATGGTGACAAATACGCTCCCGAAGCCAACGCCCCGCGGAACGTTCTGGAATGTTCAGGCACGCGACCGAGCCGCACACGGTTGACCCGTGATCCGGACCCCACGCCAACACCGCCGCGCGGCCGTCGGGCCGCGGCGCTCCCGTAGAAAGTGGTGAGAAGGAGGTATTCCCGCCCGGCGAGTCGTGAGTCGCCTTGCATACGTCAGGCTGCCGCGGCGAAAGCGAGCGCCACGGAGCGTGACAAGAGAAGAGCGCCGGTCGGCAGCGGCGTGATGCCGCCGCCTGACCTCTGTGGTGGGTCAACGTGAACGACACGACAGACGACGGTCTGGTCGGTGCCGTGTGCTCCACTCATGACGTGAGAGTCACGAATACTCGAATAATTTGAAGTCACGAATAGTCACGAATACTTCGTGCAGGCAGATCCGAAATCCCTATAGTGTAAAAACTAGCTGATAGCGCTGTTTTCGGCTGAGACGTCATTCGAGAGGCAACCTTCAGTGTGGGTGGGACGATTATCGAGGGAGTCTTCCTTCAGATACCGATAAAAAAATATACTGCCCGGCCAGGCCTGATCCGGCAGTCCCAACCATAGCACCTTATTTGGGATCGGCTTCTAACTCTGTAACGACGTAAACAAACAACAAACTGGGAAACCATTGCGTCTGCAGGCGAATAAATCAAAGAAGCTTGCATAGTAAAAGCATTCCTTGTCAGCTGATCGCCGCATAACAGTCATATGATCACATCATATATACTTTTGATAAGTCGAGATAAAGGTCTCTCGCAATAAATATTTAATTTTAAATTTTGGCATCGTTATTCCTTCGAATGCAAAGTTCCTTCCCACGACTTTGTTCCATAGATTGGGATCATAGCAACTAATAGTGAGTTCTTTATATTTCTCGTAAGTAAAGGATTGATGAAAATGATCACTTGTTCGAGTTTGGTAAGGTGCACTTTTATAAAAATGGAACATTTCATTAAAATATTGGGGCAGTGGTTTCGAAGCGAATTTGTGCGTCACTGGTAAGATTTGCAAGTTAGCTAGGTCATTAATTGTATAATTTTATTACCATGGAAAATTGTCATTGAAATAGTTAGGGGATATACTCCTTCAGTCAATCGGACCGCTATTTTTGCAAAACTTTGAGCTGTTGAGGTTTTGATTCGAAATTAATTATCCAGATAAGACAGCAGTAATTCAAATACGGTTGAATTAGAGTGTAACGTCCAGTAAGAAGTTGATTTTTTAAAATAATACCTGGCGCGACTAATCACACCAATGTTCATACTTATTGTCTTTGCTATTGGTACGAATATGGCATACGAATTTCTCGTCACTGTCAATGAACACACCTAGGTATTTAATTGTTCTTGAAATTGCACCTTTAAGTTGTATGTTGAATTCAAAATGGCATTTTCGGTGGTGAAATACCCGGTAGACTGTTTTATCAGTGTTTTAAAATAGACAATTTGACCTAAGCTAGAGTGATACAAGAAGCAGCGAAAGAACCGTGGGTTTTTTAAAACTCAGATGGAGCATCATGCTTCATAAAAATATCCGTATCATCAGTGTATATAATGAAGTGCTAGTCGGGACCTATATTAGGAAAATAGTGCACATAGAATAAGAATAGCAATGATCCAAGGATGGATCCCTGATATATATACCTGCTGAATTGCTTCGATGTTGAGAAAGGCAATTATTTACACTAACAGCCTGCTGTCTGTTATTGAGGTATGATATGAAAATATTTAAACAAGGGCCTTGTATGCCGTATTCGAATAATTTCTTGCATAAAATGTCATGATCCACACACAGTCAAACCTTGAGACTGCTATCTGAAAATCAAACGGACAGAAGAGATAGGCATAGCATGTTTCAGCGTCAATAGCACTTTCATACTTTCTGTTTTGGAGATCGCCAGCTGCTACTGCAGCGCACGCTCAACGGTCTTGAAAACAGCCGGTAATATGGGCAGTGACCGGTAGTCAGCGGGGGCAGTGGCATTTGCACGGCTGGTAATGACCGGTGATCAGCCGGGGAAGTCGGATTGGCACGGCTGGCAGTTGAGAGTCGTAAAGAAAGGCTCCAAATGGACGAACTCTTCGACATTGCATGCTGCCGGTGTGGGGTCACGGGCGAGCCGTGCCGTGTCTGACCGTGTCTGACCATGCTGCCGGTGTGGGGTCACGGGCGAGCCGTGCCGTGTCTGACCGTGTCTGACCATGCTGCCGGTGTGGGGTCACGGGCGAGCCGTGCCGTGTCTGACCATGCTGCCGGTGTGGGGTCACGGGCGAGCCGTGCCGTGTCGGACCGTGTCTGACCATGCTGCCGGTGTGGGGTCACGGGCGAGCCGAGCCGTGTCTGACCATGCTGCCGGTGTGGGGTCACGGACGAGCCGTGCCGTGTCTGACCGTGTCTGACCATGCTGCCGGTGTGGGGTCACGGGCGAGCCGTGCCGTGTCTGCCCGTGTCTGACCATGCTGCCGGTGTGGGGTCACGGACGAGCCGTGCCGTGTCTGACCGTGTCTGACCATGCTGCCGGTGTGGGGTCACGGGCGAGCCGAGCCGTGTCTGACCATGCTGCCGGTGTGGGGTCACGGACGAGCCGTGCCGTGTCTGCCCGTGTCTGACCATGCTGCCGGTGTGGGGTCACGGGCGAGCCGTGCCGTGTCTGACCGTGTCTGACCATGCTGCCGGTGTGGGGTCACGGGCGAGCCGTGCCGTGTCTGACCGTGTCTGACCATGCTGCCGGTGTGGGGTCACGGGCGAGCCGTGCCGTGTCTGACCATGCTGCCGGTGTGGGGTCACGGGCGAGCCGTGCCGTGTCGGACCGTGTCTGACCATGCTGCCGGTGTGGGGTCACGGGCGAGCCGAGCCGTGTCTGACCATGCTGCCGGTGTGGGGTCACGGACGAGCCGTGCCGTGTCTGACCGTGTCTGACCATGCTGCCGGTGTGGGGTCACGGGCGAGCCGTGCCGTGTCTGCCCGTGTCTGACCATGCTGCCGGTGTGGGGTCACGGGCGAGCCGTGCCGTGTCTGACCGTGTCTGACCATGCTGCCGGTGTGGGGTCACGGGCGAGCCGAGCCGTGTCTGACCATGCTGCCGGTGTGGGGTCACGGGCGAGCCGTGCCGTGTCTGACCGTGTCTGACCATGCTGCCGGTGTGGGGTCACGGGCGAGCCGTGCCGTGTCTGACCGTGTCTGACCATGCTGCCGGTGTGGGGTCACGGACGAGCCGTGCCGTGTCTGCCCGTGTCTGACCATGCTGCCGGTGTGGGGTCACGGACGAGCCGTGCCGTGTCTGACCATGCTGCCGGTGTGGGGTCACGGACGAGCCGTGCCGTGTCTGACCATGCTGCCGGTGTGGGGTCACGGACGAGCCGTGCCGTGTCTGACCATGCTGCCGGTGTGGGGTCACGGGCGAGCCGTACCGTGTCTGCCCGTGTCTGACCATGCTGCCGGTGTGGGGTCACGGGCGAGCCGTGCCGTGTCTCACCGCCGGACAAGCGCATCTCTGCGGCAGAAGTGCAGTTCCTGTGTGACCAGATGAGCGAGCGGCGTCTATATATAAGTTCAGGCGTGGAAATTACTGACATGAGATGATTTCAAGCGAGACAGGCTGGTCGACAGAGTACGTTGTTTCGAATTTGAGGAACCGTGATCGCTCCACGCCCACGACCGAAATGGCAAAAGCAATGGCCGCAACGGCAACAGTGCCGGACAGTGCAGATGAGGTATGGAGTGATTCCAACTCTGAGGTCAGTACCGGTGGCAAGTCACTATCCATGGCCAATGCTGACACAGTAGCTGCCGATGTGCGGCTGTTCTTTCTACCCACTCCCCTTATGGCGAGCCGTACGTGTCATGCGATCCGAGTGCAGGGACGGGGCAGCGTTTGTCATCGGATGCCCAAGACCGTTCTGCCTTCTCGACACGCATTTGCCCAGTGCCCGTGCTTGTCAGAAATGGAGAATTATCGTCATTAACACGACAGCAAAGGCGACTGAACGTTCTTCTGGAACTCATCATTGCAAGCATATGTCACCAGAGGGTATTTAGTTCGGCAATGACCCATACGTTTTCACTATAATGTGTAGGCTCCGTAGTGTAGGCTCCGTAGTCTGATGATCTCAGTGTTTGTATTTGAGTGACAACACATTCTGTAGTCGGCCCGGTCACTACAGGACGGCGCCGCACCCACAACCTCGAGCCATCGCGTCCCGGGCTCGAACCCGGCTCAGCCGCCAAGGCGACCCGAGGCCACCACCGGATGGCCCCGGACGCCTCGACGCAGAGGCATGCTCTGCAAACCGCTCATGTGCACAACACGAGGCGCCCGCCGCACCGCCGCGCCGGCACCGCCCACGCCGCTGCTGCACCCTCGTCCGCGCCCCCGGTCACCACGGCGCGCACCGCCCACGCCGCCGCTGCTCCCCCTCCCTCGGTCACCACGACGCGCACCGCCGGGAACGGGCGGAGGCAGGCACGCCGCAGACTCCTTATAAATATATTGTCATTCATCAAGTTGCATGTACACCATTTACATTTTTGATAAAGCCTGCCAAATGCTATCAATGCACTTAACAAGCAATGCCATTCAGACATGTCAAGCTTCACGTGATACAAACGATGAAAATGGTCGGTGTTATCTCCCTGTTTTGCAAGCTAACTTCAATGGAGACTTGAATTTCTCTGGAACACCAAACAATACTTTTTCCATAAAAAGTTGGCGCTCCAAGAATATTTTGGGAAATTTTTATTTCGACATTTTCCACTGCTTAAAGTACAACGTAAGCTACGGTGCGTGGGGTAATGCTCCCAGTAAAAAAAAAAACAATAAAATCGATCCGGTCTAGAGTTGATGTCAAGCGGTTCGACATGCAATGCACAGGTATGAACGTGCAGCAGCCTAGCTTGTGCTTCACCAGTCAGGGCCATTACTCTGTTCATAGCTACGCAATCGACTTTCGGAAAGCATGAGTTCATCCTGAAAAGCTAAGTACATCCGGCGTTATGAGCACTGTTCCTAGAGACCCTTTGTTGTCATCAATAATAGACTTCAGCACATGTCGCCTCCCAGCTGGTTAAGCCTTGCGACACTCGCGCTCCGAGTGATCTGCGGTGCCTCTCCGCACAGCGGTGCGGCACTGCCGATTGAGGTCCTTGCATGCATTATTGGCGTCACAAATAGCTCGACAGCCAGGCTGGGCGTCCTGGCACCTGAATATCCTGCTAAGGTATAGGTGTGGTCGGAAACAGTGTACCTATGCAGGATATCCAGGTGCGAGGACGCTCAGCCTGACTACCAAGCAAGCTATTTGTGACGCCAATAGTACATACCTTTCCCGACACGTCGCCGACGCCTCGCGCAGGGCGCGGCTCCGTGCTGCGAGCAGGTCACGTGTCACGGCCGTCACAGGTGGCGCCTCTGGCGGCGACATCCTCAATTGCCCGCGTGGCGCAGCGACGAATACGCCAAGAAACGCCTGCCATGCATCAGTGGTGATGTTGCTGATGAAAACTCTCCCCGATCGGCATGCAACAGAGTGTCTTCAAATGCTTCCGCATTTACGCGGCCGAGCGACCCTACCCGTCGACCGAGCGACGTCAAGCGAGGCCGAGCGACCTTACTCGGCCGACCGAGCGACGTCAAGCGAGGCCGAGCGACCTCAGCTGCACAGTGATGCACCACTCCCCACCCCCGTCGTCGGTCGCGGCGGTTTCGCACAATTAGACGAGCGAAATCATGGGGACTACCGCAATTACAGCTAATGCCAACAGCTTGTTTCACGCGTCCACCTCGGCTCACGGCAACTACGTCAAGCAGCGTTGCCTTTGGTGTACGGCGGTAGAATTCCATTGGCCATCGGTACAGTTCCATCGTCAGTCCACATGACAATGACACAATAACACTTTTGTGTCATTGTGTTGCGTGTCGTGCCGCAGTCGGCCGCCGGGTTATTCGGAGTCAGTTTTGAACAAAGCAGGCATTGAAATCGGCTGGCAGTGGCACTGTTTTCCGCGGGTGCGCCCCAGTCAACGACTGCACCCGTGCCCCCAGGTGGGCCAGGTCAGCTGAAAGCCGATCTGCCGTGCAGTGTGGGACGCGGTAGGTCGACGCCAAGCGAAATGGCCGCTCGGTGCCAGATCGAAATCGAATGGCACACCAGATAATCTCCAAGTCCAATGAATTCCGGTAAACCGTTTCTGGTGTTCGCAACACGGTCACGGCCAGTGATTCGCTGGAAAGAACTGCCACACCTCCATATCCGAGTGGCAGCCGACGGTCCCTGGGTCCATCAAACCGATACAGTTGGCATCCTGACACATTAGGCAGCCGAGTTTGGACGTTCGGCGATAGCTAGGCGCCGCACCCCCCCCCCACACACACACTGCAGACCGCACTTCAGGCAGCTTGCACTTGAGCGACTGAATGTGCAGGTGTTCCACCACCAAGCCGCGCTGGTCGCCGCCGCTCCTGGTCCGGCTGACGCCGCCGCTCCTGGTCCGGCTGACGCCGCCGCTCCTGGTCCGGCTGACGCCGCGGCTCCTGGTCCGGCTGACGCCGCCGCTCCTGGTCCGGCTGACGCCGCCGCTCCTGGTCCGGCTGACGCCGCCGCTCCTGGTCCGGCTGACGCCGCGGCTCCTGGTCCGGCTGACGCCGCCGCTCCTGGTCCGGCTGACGCCGCGGCTCCTGGTCCGGCTGACGCCACGGCTCCTGGTCCGGCTGACGCCGCCGCTCCTGGTCCGGCTGACGCCGCGGCTCCTGGTCCGGCTGACGCCGCGGCTCCTGGTCCGGCTGACGCCGCCGCTCCTGGTCCGGCTGACGCCGCCGCTCCTGGTCCGGCTGACGCCGCCGCTCCTGGTCCAGCTGACGCCGCCGCTCCTGGTCCGGCTGACGCCACGGCTCCTGGTCCGGCTGACGCCGCGGCTCCTGGTCCGGCTGACGCCGCGGCTCCTGGTCCGGCTGACGCCGCCGCTCCTGGTCCGGCTGACGCCGCCGCTCCTGGTCCGGCTGACGCCGCGGCTCCTGGTCCGGCTGACGCCACGGCTCCTGGTCCGGCTGACGCCGCCGCTCCTGGTCCGGCTGACGCCGCCGCTCCTGGTCCGGCTGACGCCGCGGCTCCTGGTCCGGCTGACGCCGCGGCTCCTGGTCCGGCTGACGCCGCCGCTCCTGGTCCGGCTGACGCCGCCCCTGCGGCCCCGGCGCCGAGATCATCGGCGGCGTCTCGCGCCGACTGCGGCTCGACTGACTCGGGCCAGCGCACAGAGGCGGTGCCAGGGGGCTTGTCTGGCGGCCGGCTGACGCCACGGCTCCTGGTCCGGCTGACGCCGCCGCTCCTGGTCCGGCTGACGCCGCCCCTGCGGCCCCGGCGCCGAGATCATCGGCGGCGTCTCGCGCCGACTGCGGCTCGACTGACTCGGGCGAGCGCACAGAGGCGGTGCCAGGGGGCTTGTCTGGCGGCCGGCTGACCCCACGGCTCCTGGTCCGGCTGACCCCACGGCTCCTGGTCCGGCTGACGCCGCCCCTGCGGCCCCGGCGCCGAGATCATCGGCGGCGTCTCGCGCCGACTGCGGCTCGACTGACTCGGGCCAGCGCACAGAGGCGGTGCCAGGGGGCTTGTCTGGCGGCCGGCTGACCCCACGGCTCCTGGTCCGGCTGACGCCGCCGCTCCTGGTCCGGCTGACGCCGCCCCTGCGGCCCCGGTGCCGAGATCATCGGCGGCGTCTCGCGCCGACTGCGGCTCGACTGACTCGGGCCAGCGCACAGAGGCGGTGCCAGGGGGGCTTGTCTGGCGGCCGGCTGACGCCGCGGCTCCTGGTCCGGCTGACGCCACGGCTCCTGGTCCGGCTGACGCCGCCGCTCCTGGTCCGGCTGACGCCGCCCCTGCGGCCCCGGCGCCGAGATCATCGGCGGCGTCTCGCGCCGACTGCGGCTCGACTGACTCGGGCCAGCGCACAGAGGCGGTGCCAGGGGGCTTGTCTGGCGGCCGGTTGACCCCAGCTGCTCCGGCTCAACACGATCGGCACTGGCTGCTGGAGGCTCCGCCTCTGCTGTGGAATGTGGGCCCGGCCCGCGTCCGCAACCGGTGGCGTGCCGGCAATGCCGGCAGCGTTGACATGTGTGGAGACGAGTGAGCGGACGGGGCCAGATGTAGCCGTTCGTGTCGCGTGGTGGTGTTGGGTGGTGGGTGTCGCAATCAGCTGTCATCACCAGAACGGGCGAGAGGTCTCGCGGCAGCGAGCAGTTCGTCAAGAGTGGACATTGATAGAGAACGCTTGCCACCGGAGCCATGGTCGACAGCATTAGAGTTTACAGCAGGGACCCGCTTGCGAACGCTGGGTAGCAAAGGTGCTGTGTAGTATGGAGACTTTGCATCCATAGTATTGGAGGCTTGGTGGCATTGAGGCTCTTTGTAGTTATGGAGGCTTGTTGCCACTCTAGCAGGACATTTGCGTGTAAGAATGTGCGCGGTGCTACGCGGGTACGTTGCCAGCGGTTCTGTGGTTCCCCGTAGCCCTGCCGAGCATCGCCTGACTGGTGGTTCTGTCAAATTCACGCCAGCAGGTCAATGTGCTGACAGTGGAATAACATAAGTTAGCCCCTGCACCAATAAGGTCAGCAAAATTTCCACCCACCAAATAGAATACGCCAATTAATCTGACTTAATCTGACCTGACTTTAGCTTTCTTACCCACCACCGTACCGTCTTTCGTTGTCCTCTGCTTTGTTGAGCTCCTGTCTTGCCATCCGTTCCTTGTCCTGTCACCTGCCTTCCCCTGCCCCCAGTCTTGTCATCTATGACTTTCCCTGCCTCTTGCCTAACCATCTATGCATTTACCTTCTCCATGCCTTGCCATCTATGTATTGGCCTGCTCCTGCCTTGCTAGCCGTGCCTTGTCCTGCCACCTGTCTTTACCTACTCCTCCGCCGCCTTACCTGCGTCCTGTTCAACAGAACACGGCCAACCGAACCGTATCCTGCTCTCTGCCTTTCCAAGCTATCTGCCAGAGCGTATCCTTTGCCTTGCCCGTCCTCTACCCCGATTCGCCCCTGTCTTGCCGTGCCCTGCCCTTTGCCCTACCCTGTTCTTATCTTACTGTACCCCTGCCTGGCTTGCCATGACCGTTGTTCTGTCATGCTCTCCATTTATTCATATCCTTCCCTCCACCTTACACCTGTCCTATCTGTTTGCTTTCCCCTGGCCTTTGTCTCATCGTTCCTCCACCCTGCCTCTTTCTTTCTTTGGTCATGCCTCCCAGATTGCTGTGTCTCCTGGCTCACTATATTCCTTGTCTTGTCATGCCGTCTATGTTTCCGCGTTGTGTTGTTTACACGAAGGGCTGCTACTTCTGGCTCCGAACAGTCACATGGAACAGCTGCCTGTTTGGACATTTATGTCGGGAAATATAATTGTTAAAGTTGTTTTAGTAGTTAATCTTTGTCGAAACGCCGACGGCTTCGAATGAATGGATTTCGTTTCACTAAAGTGTTTTTTTTTTGTCGCTGCAAGTACGTTTATGCGCAGCCATCGTCGAATCATTTATGAATTGGAGGTATAAATATTTTTTAGATCACTCAGCTATTACCCCGAATAGTCTGTCGATAACATCACCTGTTGCTACCTGCTGCCACCTGTTGCCACCTGTAGCCGTGGGCGTCGCCACTGCAGGGGACGTGGCACGCGTCTCCCAAGCTTTGAGAAAATAAACATTACGCCTATGGCGTTGCATAGAAGAAAACGCCCCAAACTCTCTCTGCTTCCCCGATCTAAAACAGACGGCGATGCGCGTACTCCCCTGATCCAAAATACGCAGCGACTGCCATGCTCCCCCGACCCCCCCCACACACACCACACACACACCCCACACACACACACACACAAGCGCTACGGCACCCATGTCTGCAGCCGGATCAGGCCGAAGCCACGTTGATTCACGCCCCGACGGCCTTGACCACTTGGCTGCATGCTTCCACAGCATTCCCGGTCGGCAGGAGTGGAGGAACAGGTGAGGCCGCACTGCCAGGACCCTGACCAAGTCGAACTGAGCAGCATAGCACAGAGCGAGTCGGCGTCGCAAACGGATCACTGAAGGGACACAGGGCCTGAGGTTCATAGTAAATCCGACATTGCGAGCGGCTTCATCGCGTATACACGGTGAAGCCGCAGCCATTCGACAATCAAAACATATATGCTTGGATTGTCGAATACTAGGGCCAAGCATATTTTTTATTATCTGATTCACACCATTCTGAATTTGTATTAAGCAGTCGGTAGGCACTGCAAAGATTGACAGCTGTTTCCACTATAAAGCGAGCAGAATCAAATCAGTCCTCTAGGACTTGATCTACCTTTGCCCGATAAGATGGCGCAATGAATTGCACGTTATTTGCTAGCTCTATAAGTACCCATGGTGTAAGGTACAGTTTTGATAAAGATCCTGCCCGAGGAGACAATCAAACCAAAATGTTCCTGCAAGATCAAATATTGACTTCTGAGACTCCGGGAAATGTTTTGTACCGATGGCAGAACTGAGAACTCTTCATGAGCGGAGCGAGAATGAGCCCGTGCAGAGCTTACATCGGGGTTGGTATCAGAGCTGCTCATGACCCACCAATACTACTCTCCGGGGACGCCATTATGGCTCCCCAGGACGTCAGTACTGCTCCCCGAGGCATAAGCACTGATCCCGGCACATAAATACTGCTCCCCAGGACATAAGTGTTGCTACCCAGGACATCAGTACCGCTCCCCAGGAGATCAGAACTGCTCTCCAGAACATCCGAACTGCTGCTCGGGGCATCAGTACTGTTTCCCAGGACATTAGTACTGCTCCTCGGGACACTAGCACCGCTCTTCCAAACACCAATACCACACCTCAAGACACCAGTGCCACTCATCGGGACACCAGCTTCGCTTCCCGGGGAGTTTCACCAGTGCCACCCCCCCCCCACACACACACCCTCCATCAGTACGTCCGTGTTATTGTGTTAATCTACATCTTGGATCAGCTACTTTGCATTATAACGCGGGAGCCAGAGGACAATCAGTGAAGATAGACATGTGTGAGCCTTCATGATGCCGGGGGAGGCGCGTCAACAAAGATGAACGTTAGCCATGGAATAGTGAGAGGCCGCATCGCACCAAACTCGGCTATCGAGCACAGGGTCCGAAGGCCTACACACGCTCTCCACGCTCCACGGTCGATGCTATCTGACTCGATGCTTACGTTGGCTTTCTGCCATGAGGCATCCAAGACGTGAGAAGCGCATTGCGGCGAGTGAGCATCAGCCAGCATCTACCACAGAGCAGGATACTCCACTGATCCGCAAAGCCGGACATGGGTGGCTCCTGTCCACCGCCCACGCTGTGACGAAGCAGAGCCGCCCGCCGGGCTGCGGCTGGGCTCGGGCGAGCCGGCGGTGGTCAGACTGAAGTAGGCTGGAGACCCCACGCCCAGTGCCCCGCGCCTGATCAGTCTCCCACAGTCTGACTGGAGCCTCACGCAGTCGGACTGCGGCCTCTCATAGCCTGACTAGTCTCCCACAGCCTGACTAGGGTTTTCCGCAGCCTGGCTAGAGCCTCCCACATTCTAACTATCCTCCAGCAGCCTGACTAGAGCCTCCCACGGCCTGAATGGTCTCCAGCCGCCTGGTTAGAGCCTCCCGCTGCCTGACAAGAGCCTCCCGGAGCCGGCCGCAGACGGGCCAAACCCGCCGGGGCCTGTCGCGGCCAGTATCAGACTGTGAGCCAGCGCGGCCGAGAGGATTATCTGGCCCCGGTCGGCCTGGCGCGGTGCCAACTCAGAGCGGCTCACAGCTTCCTTACCGCGTGCCGAGCGTCTGCCGAATGCAGACAGCGGGGTTCGAGTGGGGGCTGCTGAAGGCTCTGCACGACTGTCGAAGTTCAAGGCTCTACCCAGTCCTGCTCTGCACGACTGGGTAAGCCCGTCCGCAATCAGCCATCCGTAGATGGAGAGAAGGGACGATGGGGCATTGGCAATTTACAAATAATGCCCACCGAAACCATGCCCATGCGATGCTTTTGTTGGCACGTTCATGCCGTGGATTTTTCACAAGATTCAAGTTGTCACATCAGCAGCCTACCAAGTTGTCAATTGTCGAAAGCACCGAAAGAACTTTGAACATATTGGATTCACCAGATGCATGTTTACAACAAATATCAAACAAATAACCTCGGCAGTGAGCTGGGTGGATAAATGAGGCATAAAATGCATGAATTACCTGGCGAATGTAGAATAAATTGCTTTGATTCAAAATAATCATATTTTTCGTTCAAAGATAAGTAGATGTTGTATTTTTATTTTTTCTTCCCTCGGTCTTTGCTCATCGCTGTTGACCACGGCAGATTGCACAACAATCAGGTACGAAGCTGTATTTTCGTACTTCGTCACCTTGGCGGACCCAAGAGCCTTCCCAGGTCACGACACGCCTTCCCACACCCACCCTCATTCTCCTCATCAGACAAGTTGAAGAAAAAAGAAATGTCTTTAAAGAGCAAGCAGAGCTCCATTTTATTCGCACCTCATGGCTCTAGAAAGTTTAAAATGTGTTGGGTTTGTTTTCCAAATAGGACAAAATGTTCCGATTTGCAGGCTTCATTCCCCTGGGGAAGAAAGCTGGACCGGCTAGTGGCTCGAAAATACGCAAGAAGTTGTACATTTGACCAGTTCAATGTAGTCCAAAGTGTGCAAATTCTAAGAGATTACTCAGTTTCTCTTCATATTCCTGCACTTCTGTAAGCTGCACGCTCCCCCAGGGGCATGCCTACTCTCCTATTTTCCGAGAACCGCATATGAGAGGAATCGCATGTGGTGGTATTCTCCGTGCCTGCGTTGCAGTTGTTTGGTGTTGGAGCCCACTGAGGATCGGCTGTCTCCGGTTGTGGATGGATTACACGGCTTCGAAGAATGTATGGGCACCATAGACCAGGGTATATTAAACAAAGGGTACAATCCAGGGCGGTGCATGGAGGCACTGGAGGCATGTGTCCCCCATGGGAAGGTGGTTCTCCTCGGCGAAGGTTCGATTGCAGCCCCCCCTCCCTCGATTTTTTTTTCAGCCAGAGGCTCCCATCTGAGAGGAAAAGGCGTCCCCTCGGAAGAAAAGGCGCCACTCTGGGAAGACTCCAGTGCACCCTTCCCCTCGAATTTTTCAGTCAGCACCGCCCATCCGAGAAGAAAAGGCGTCTCTTCGGGAAGGTGCAGTTACATTTTTTTTTCAGCCAGAGGCACCCCTCGAATTGGAAAGTAGCGCCCCTCTGGACAGGTGCCCCCATGACAATTCCTGGATCTGCGCCTGGAACAATCAGGTTCATTAAATTTCAGGTCAAGTAGCTCCTTGCCTTGGTGGCTTCATATGCTATAATTTGGAACATTCTGCTAGAATATAATTTACATCTGACATATTTTTGGATCCTATCGTAGAATATGCGAAACCTGGCAGCCTGCTCACATCTGTCGCTCACTTCGGCTTGTGATTGGGCGACAGCTCACTTCGGCTTGTGATTGGGCGACAGCTTACCGTGAAGGCCGGCGACAACCACTTAAGCTCCGTCTCACGAGGTTTTGCCGGTCGGTCTTGTGTTGTGTCTTCGTTTACCGGCAAAGCAGCTAACTTATTCAGGGTGATAAAATTAACAACGTCCCATATTCGTGTTCAGAATTCTTCACCCATTCGCATGGTGTCGAATTTGCCTATGTACAATTAAAATAGCACGCACAAAGCCGTTACAAATATTCGCAGCTTTGGCTTCAGATGCACACAAAATGTTGCGAGGAATCCCTTGACTACGTCACAGGCTCCTAGCAACTTTCTCCCACCACAAACCATTGGTGAATTGTTAGGAAGAATTGTTAGGAAGAAGGAAACATCAACGCGAAGAGCAAACATTATTGGTTATGCAGTGTAGCGGTCTAATCAATATTATTATTGCCCTTCTAAATTAGTGTAATACGGGTCACATTTGGGTCAGTCCCCCTCCCCCTCCAATTCGTCGCTGTTGCAACACAAACACGATACATATGAGGAAATCTGATACAGGTGAACTCACGGTTGGGGCTGAGTGCGGTCCCCGTACCGTTCCCGTCCACAAGCAGAACTTTGATTGTGAAGTAAATTATAATTGCCTTCATCTTGCATTCCTTGTGACTCAATTTGCTTTCTTGATAAAGCAATACGCGTAAGCAATTCTTTAAGGACTATAATCAAACGAGCATTGGCTTGCCTATAAATAATGTAAGCAACAGGTGGAGGTGCATCAAAGCGATGTCCACCTCTGATTCCCCTAATCCACGCAAGTTCCTTTGCGAGTTTCCTTCATGTTGGCTTTGTTAAATGATGGTAATTTTTTTTAACTACGTGTAACAACAAAATGGTACGCACTGCCATGGCGGTACAATATTTGTGCTGCTGTTTCGAGCAACAATTTTGTCATCTATATCCGAAATTTATATCATCTTTTTGCTTGCCTCACATCCGCGATAGTATTAAGGAGAGCAGATTTGTGTCCTACAAAGGACAAAAAGAATGTCAATTTAAAAGAAAAAGTGAATGTTGCAACTAAAATTTGGTGCTGCAGCTACAACACCTTCATACTAGGAACCGATCCAGAAATTGCCATGGGAGCACTCGTCTGGAGGGGCGTCATTTCTTCGGAGGGGCTCCACTGTAAAAGTACCTGAAGGGGTGCCTCTGGCTGAAAAAAAATCGAGGGGGTGCTCTCGAGCACACTGAAAAGATACGTTTCGGCTGAATTTCAGTTGAGGAATCGAGGAATCCCAAGGGCGCCTCTGGCTGAAAATTCGAGAGGGTGCACTCGAGCACACTGCATTTTCCTCTCAGAGGGGCTCCTCTGGATGAAAAATTAGAGGCAGGGGCGCCTTTTCTTGACCAGAGGAGTGCCACCTTACATGGGGGAGCTCATGACCCAGCCCCCTCCCTCGCCCTAAGTATGTTGTAGCCTGAAGTCAGTGGCATAGCCAAGGGGGCGAAGAGGGCAGCCCTCCAGGAGGGTCGGAGGGGGCACCCCAGGCGGCCGTCGTGAGGGACCCACAAGGGTCCCTCAAGGCGTCGATGCATGGGGTACCTAATGGCCACCTGGGCCGACGTGTAGGATCCCTGGACCGATGAAAGGGACCCCGAACTGATGGAAAGGGTCTCGGGTCGACGAAGAGGGCCCCGAGTCAACGGAGAGTGCCCTCGGGAGAATGTTGAGGCCCCTTGGCTGGGCTAACGTGAAGGGCTTCTAGATGAACGAAGGGAACCCCGGATAGTTGGAAGGGCCCCCGAGCTGACAGAGAGGGCTCTAAGCCAATGCGAAGGGTTCTTGGGCTGTCAGCGGAGCCCAAGCCGAAGAAAGGGCCCTGATCTTATGGACCGGGCCCAAGAGTTTGAAAAGGGGCTCCGGGTTGCCAAAAAAGGCCCTGGGTCGTCAAAGAGGGCCCTGAGACGACGAAGGAGGCCCAAGCTGCCGAAGAGGACCTCGGGCCGTCAGAAAGGACCCTTGGGCCGACGGATGAGGCCTAAGCCATAGAAGGGCCCCTGGCCTGATGGAGAGGGCCCTAGTTGTTGAAACAGGGCTTCGGGTCTGACAGAGGAGGTCCTCGATCGCTTAGGGGGGCCTCTGCTCCGACGAAGAGGACCCCTAGCCGCGGGAGGATCCCGGGCCGTCGTAGAGGGCCCATAGCAGGCATGAAGAGTATCTGGGCCGATGGGGACCGAAACCGCCCAGGGGCACCTTTCGTGACAGAGAAGGCCCAAGCTTTTGAAGAGGGGACTCCGGCCGGACGGAGAGTGTCCTGAGCCGTGAAAGAGGGTCCCTGAGCGGACGGATGGAGGCCCCGAGCCGGACATGCAGAGCCATGGTGTCGGCTTTGGCTCACGCTGATGGAGAGGGGCTCAGAGTTGACAATGGGCCTGAGGCCGATAAAGATGCCCCCTAGCTACGGAGACGATCCGGGCCGAAGCGGAGGGTTCCCGGTGCCATGCAAAGGACCTCTAAGCCCATGGATGGATCCGGACTGTAAAGAAAACAGTGGCGTTCCCAAGCGTAGGAGGGGCACCCGCTCCTGGCGAGTCCGATGGTGTCCGCCAGGCAACCGCCCTGAGGGGCAGATATATAAGCGAGGAATTTATTTAACGCATCTAACAGCTTGTATGGAAACGGCTCCTGTGACCTAAAGACGTCCAGTCTGAGGGCTGGCAAGGGCCGTGAGGTCAATAGAGGTCAATAGAGGGCCTGCCCGAGAGATGGAATGGTCATGTTAGCTAGAGAGAGCAGTCTCAGCTGGAATGGACAAATACAAGTTTAGGAATAAACAGTGCGCCTGAGGCCAGAGAGGGCTGGGATGATCTTGGAGTTTGAAAGGGCACTTCATGGATGAACAGCCCTAAGAGCTGAAGAGGACTAGTGACTAGCAATTCCATTATGTTGTTCTCTTTCAATGAGCAATTCCATTATGCTGTACTAATCCAAGGAGCTATTCCATTATGATGTGCTCTTACAAGGAGCAATTATATTATAATGTACTCATCTAAGGCGCAATTCCATTATGCTGTCCGCTTACAAGGAGCAATTCACCTTGGGTACTTTTTATAAAGATGAATAGTTTTGGCTAGCTAGCCTTTAATACTTCCCACTCCATTCTGACGTGTACGACAGCTCGCGCCATCTGTATCCATTGGCTTGTAAAGTCCGAAGCACGAGTGAAACACCAGATCACAGAACTTAATTGCACGCACTCCATGTATTGACTTTTCACGCGTCGCGCCGGCCCATTCCGTCGTGATATGTGATCCACCTGCCTCCCGGCCGGCACCTCCGCCACTGACGTCACAGTGACGTCACGTCGACACCGCCGCCGCCGCGCCGGCCGGCGCTAGTCGAGCCAGAACGCGCCGACAAACAGCTCCGGGTGCTCGGAGCGCAGCTGGGCGTACTCGGGGATCTGTTCGGGCGACTGCGGCAGGTGGTCGCCGTCCGGCTGGAAGCCGCCCTCGTCGGCCACGTAGGCGACCCGGTACTTCTGCTGGTCGGGCGCCACCCACTCGAAGCTGCCCTCCTTGCTGATGCTGCCGGTCTCCGGCTGAGAGCCTGGGTAGCTCCTCCCCACCTCTTGCACCTGGAGGCCAGAGCAGAGCTGGTGGTTGGGGAGGTGAAGCGTATGGGAGGGAAGCAGAGGGGCGGCATCAATGAGGTCCAGGTCATTCGCCATTTAATTTCCACTAAGTAATCAGTTGTTTAAGGAACTGTTAAATGCTCCTTTTTGGCTCATTAAGCCAAACGAAAGGATTTTGTCGAGAGTGTCAGGTTAAAAAATACGTACTTGGCGAAAACCTTGCGCATCATGACGTTTTTCATTCTCGATAAAATGGAGTTGGAAATGCACTCGTTATTTGGATTTATTTCCTAGGTGGCTGCAAAGTTATGTCCCATCAATATTTCAAACACATTCGTTCCCAAGGAGGAATTATCTCACAAGGAAATTTTCCAATGTTGTCGCCCCAGATTTTCCTAACAACAAACAATAACAAACAAACTATCGCCCGCAGACGGAATTTCCTCTTCAATTTCTGGAGCACGCCCACATGCATGAAACCATACAACTAAGAGGTGCTCTTCCGCTGGTGTACCTTCTGTCCGTTGTCTTGCTCATAGCCATACTCGTAGTTTCCCTGTCCGTCTTCAGTGAAGTACTGATTGAGAATGCGAATCTCGGGCTCCTGACGCCGAGACTCTTCGATGATGTTGCCGTACTCGTCCACGACGACGACGCCCTGGGGGGCCGCAACGGCCAGCGCCACCAACGATGCCAGTACAGCCTGACGGGAGCAGCAGTCACAGTTACCACCCGCAGCCTGACAGGATAATCAGTCAGAGATACCAGTGGTATCTCATACCACCCGCAGCCTGACAGGTCAACATCAGTCACAGCTACCTCCCGTAACCTGACAAGAGCAGCAGTCACAGTTACCACCCGCAGCCTGACAGGATAATCAGTCATAGTTACCTCCCGCAGCCTGGCAGGGACATCAGTCACAGATACCACCCGCAGCCTGGCAGGATAATCAGTCATATATTCCACCCGTAGCATGACAGGAACATCAGTTACAGCTACCTCCCGTAGCCTGATGGGAGCATCAGACACAGTTACCACCCGCAGCCTGGCAGGATAATCAGTCATATATTCCACCCGTAGCATGACAGGAACATCAGTCACAGCTACCACCTGCATTGTGACAGGTTAATCAGTCAGTCACCAGCACTACCTGACATGGACACTGATCATGACGTCACCAGCATAGCCCGACCATATATATGGTCGGGCTATGCTGATAACGTATATACGAACATAGTGCGATAATATTCCAGCATTGTCTGTATATCCTGGCAACATACCAGGACAGTCTGACGATGACTGTTGACTATGGCTACGACGCACATCACACACGTAGGCATTTGCTCAGCCTGAGAATATACCAAGATAGCCAAGAACCGGTATATTCAGAGCACACCAATACAACTTGATAGCCCATCAGCGCAATCTGATAGCACCCACACCAGGGCCGAATACAGGGGTCACTGGTGGTGGGGGGGGGGGGCACTGGGGATATGTGCACCCCTCGGCGGATTTTCAGCCGAAGGCGGCCCTCCAGGTACCCTCGCGGTGGAGCCCCTCCCGAGAAATGACGCCCCTCAGGACAAATGCCGCCCCCCCCTCCCCTCCATGTCAATTCCTGGATCCGCAACTGATCGACATAGCCTGATAGCACACAGGTACAGCCTGGTAGCACACCGACCCGGCCTGAAAACGTATGATCACAGCTCGACAACACACCAATAAATCATGAAGAACATGACCACAGCCCAGCAATGTATAATCACAGCCTTATAGTACACCAGCACTGCCTAATAGTAGACTATCAATAACCAGATTACACACGGGCACATCCTAATAGTAGACAATCAAAGTTTGATAGAGCTACGATGGCATCATATCAAAGTCATTAACGGAAAAATACTTAGCCCTGAGGAACACGCCAGTGTTCAGCAGCAATTTATATCGATTCTTATCGGCGGATCCAGAAGATCAGAACACGCCCCCCCCCCTCCCCCCCTCCGAATGAAAAATGGCTCGGAAGCTAAGAGACCCCACAAAACTGGGGCTTTCTCAGAGTTCGATTGATTGCCTTCATGGCAATGTTGTAGTGACATGACACACTTATGTGACCAGGTGTATTCAAGTCCGAAGTATTCTTCTTTATGCATATGACATAAAAAGTAATCAAGGAACTAAAATGTCACACACCAACTTTTGTCTCCCACTCTGGATTCGCTTTTGGCGACGTCTTCTCTGGGTTCCAATGCTCCGTTAGCGCGTATTTCATTTCACAGACGCAGTGACGATGACGCAAAATCGTCAAGAGTGGAGAGGCTAATAATAATAAACCCCCGAGAGACGGCGGCAGGATGCGCGTGCCGGCATGCCGAGACTAGTTCAATCCCAGCCGGTGTACCGGTCGTCAGTCGCCAGTCGCCAGTCGCCAGTCGTCAGTCGTCAGTCGTCAGTCGTCAATCGTCAGTCGTCAGTCGCCAGTCGCCAGTCATCAGTCGCCAGTCGCCAGTCGCCAGTCGTCAGTCGTCAGTCGCCAGTCGTCAGTCGTCAGTCGTCAGTCGCCAGTCGCCAGTCGCCAGTCGCCAGTCGCCAGTCGCCAGTCACCAGTCGCCAGTCGTCAGTCACCAGTCACCAGTCGCCAGTCGTCAGTCGTCAGTCGCCAGTCGTCAGTCGCCAGTCACCAGTCGCCAGTCGCCAGTCGCCAGTCACCAGTCGCCAGTCGCCAGTCACCAGTCGCCAGTCGCCAGTCACCAGTCGCCAGTCACCAGTCGCCAGTCGCCAGTCGCCAGTCACCAGTCGCCAGTCGCCAGTCGCCAGTCACCAGTCGCCAGTCACCAGTCGCCAGTCGCCAGTCGCCAGTCACCAGTCACCAGTCGTCAGTCGCCAGTCGCCAGTCGCCAGTCACCAGTCGCCAGTCGTCAGTCACCAGTCGCCAGTCGCCAGTCACCAGTCGCCAGTCGCCAGTCGCCAGTCGTCAGTCGCCAGTCGCCAGTCACCAGTCGCCAGTCGTCAGTCACCAGTCGCCAGTCGCCAGTCACCAGTCGCCAGTCGCCAGTCACCAGTCACCAGTCGTCAGTCGCCAGTCGTCAGTCACCAGTCGCCAGTCGCCAGTCACCAGTCGCCAGTCACCAGTCGCCAGTCACCAGTCGCCAGTCGCCAGTCGCCAGTCGTCAGTCGTCAGTCGCCAGTCGTCAGTCGTCAGTCGTCAGTCGCCAGTCGCCAGTCGCCAGTCGTCAGTCGTCAGTCGTCAGTCGCCAGTCGTCAGTCGCCAGTCGTCAGTCGCCAGTCGCCAGTCGCCAGTCACCAGTCGCCAGTCGTCAGTCGCCAGTCGCCAGTCGTCAGTCGTCAGTCGCCAGTCGCCAGTCGCCACTCACCAGCTGCATGTCGGGCCGGATAGGTACCACTCGATACGGACGCACACCGCTTCAATGTCAACTGTGCCGGCGCGCCGGCCGCCGCAGACTTAAATAGCGCGAGCCGGTGCCGTGCGGGCCGGCACCGGCGAGTCGGCCGAGTCAGGACGGCTTAGCGCCGCCCGGCACAGGTCGGGCGCCTCCACACACACAGTCGAGACGACCATCTCGGGCTGCACGCGCCGCTCAGGTAAAACCCGCCGGCTTTCAGCGAACTGAGGCGCACTTCCACTTAAGTACCGGATTTGGGTGCATGCCGTGCATGGTGGGAACGTTCGGGGAGCAGGTGCAGTTATTATGTTTAATTAGTTATGCCCCGAAAACCTAACGTTAACTTAAGGTTTCCATCCATGGTCATGGATGGAACGTTGTGGTCTCTTGGAGCTGCGCGTGCATCTCAGAGCTTCATGGTGTGTTGCAAAAATAGATACCGTGTCTGATATTGGCATTCACGCGAACACAGACATCCTACCACGTGCTAATTTCATCCAAAGCTGCTAAGCTCCACCCGCCGCTGCTCAAATGTCTTGCACTGCAATCCAGTAGCTGTTTTCAAGAGTAGGCAAGTCAGACATTGCTCACCCATGCGGGGATGCAATGTCCATGGTGGACGCATATTTTTTGCAATGAAGATGACTTCGCATTGAATGCACAAATTACTGAAGGAACTGTTTTGTTCCTTCAGCCTGACCACCTTGTTTTCCTCAACTTCAGATGAATTGAAGAAAACCATGTTGCACATTGTTTGGATCACTGATTAGAAAAACACCTAGATTGCCGGTTTCATTTCGGATTTCATGCACAGGGCTCATAGAGGTCCCATGTTTGGAATGCAACTTATTGCATGCTAGAATTAGGAATGAATGACATTCAAACAATGGCACAACACAAATGCACTCACTGGTGTATTTTTGTACATATGCAGGGTTGTGAATTCCTTCCAACGATGTAAATATTTTTACCAATTTGGTATATTAAATCAGAATTCAAGTAGGAACGCTAATATAATATCTATCAAAGGTCAATCAAAACGGTAGGATACAAACAAACCCGACAGATGTGCATGATTTTGTGCCCAGTAAAATATACAGCTAACTAGAATTGGAAGAGACTATGCGGGAGTGCCTGAAAGGTTCTGCGGGAGGCATGGCTTTGTGTGAAAACGATTGTGTGCGTGAGGGGGGAGTGCATCAAGTTCACTTTAAAAATGAGGTAAATCAGGCCATTGGGAGTGGGAGATCCTGCGGTGCTGTTGGGGATGGGAGGCGCCGCGAACTGGTCTGGCTCAACTTTAAAATAACAGCTCAGCAATGGAGAGCAGTGGTCATGGACGTGTTTGTTCATGGAATTGCCAACAAATCATTCCATTTATAGACGAAGCCGTGTGACAATTCAAGCGCCGTCCGCCAAGCTGTTCCCAGGGAGCCAATTGATTGCGAGATGCGCCAGTCATGTGCACCGGAGCAACCGATTGCTTCATGCGCCAGTCTTGTGCACCAGAGCAAAGGCTGGAGGTGCCTGTTCACTGTTGGGTGACCCCGCTGGGACGTTCTGTCGCGTCGTGGCGGGGGAGGAGGGTGATGAAGGTGCCACTTAAGGGACAATTTATGGGCGTGACCAGCAGTCTGTCTGGTCCGTGTGCTAGAGATGTAGAATAAAATTCGCTTCCAGGATTGTGTGCAACCAGGGGGGTAGGGGCTGGTGGAGCTATCGTTCGCCACGTTGTTGCGATCGGGGCCAATTTTTGGGCCGCTTCGGAGCTGAAAATGGTCTCCATTGAGCTCGATGGAGGAGTCCCGGGAGTTTTCGAAGCTCGGCTGCGAATAGGACGCACCCTGGGAGCTAGAAAGAGCCTTGACGCTGGAGGCTACGCCTGAAGCTGGAGTGGACTGTTTAGCATCGGCCCCCTCACAAATAATCAACCCCCGTAGTGAAGTTCTTGTCGCGCCCTTGCTCGAGATAGTGATGGTAGGGCCGATGCTGTGTGGTTTTCAGCATTTCAGAACCACAGCTTTTGTCACAAAAAAATGGGGTGTCAATTCAGGAGTGTCATGATGCATTTGTTTCCAGTGGGTCGTGGCAGTGCAGGTTTAGGACTGCGGAATGTTGAGATACGGATTCACGAGTGTCACCAATGACTGTTCCAAGAGGGTAGCGGAGGTGCCGGAATATGCACAGGAATACTTCGGGTACAATCACACCACTGACTACTTTATATCATTTTATATAATACTTTATATTATACTTCGGGTACAATCACACCACTGACTACTTTATATCATTTTATATAATACTTTATATTATACTTCGGGTACAATCACACCACTGACTACTTTATATAATTGTAATCTTGCGGTAATCAAGGAGCGTTCCTGTTTGTAATCCAGAGTATCCTGTTCGTATTTCTGATTATTTAATGCAGTCAATGGCTGTGTTTAAGTAGTGTTCTTCTCCCTCCTCTGTAGGCATTCCATTTGGGTCCATGTGATCCTTCAGTGGCTCAATCAAGAAATCGTTTATTCACGCATGACCTCGATATTGACTACAAATTACTTAGAGCTGAGTCTATCCGTATGCTATCGTATTATCTACGGTAGGACGGTTCCGATTATGTAATACCGATCGCCCATACATCAACTGATATTGATGTGTACTTCCTTACACGCAATAGGCTTAGTTGACGCATGGTGCCAAAATGGGCACTCTTCTTAGCTTTTAGCATGCTCCCAATAGAACCATTGCTGAAGGCAAATCTCATGGGATGGTCGCCCTGGAATGAAAAGGAAGATGAACTTAACGATATGTATGTACATGTATATATATATATATATATATACATGAATATATATATATATATATATATATATATATATATATATATATATATATATATATATATATACAACCCATTAAAGGTTGCTTGCCCGTTTCCCATACCCTGCCCCCCCCCCGTTGAAATCCCTCTCAAACTTCGTTAAACACAATATTATTGCAATGTTATGCCGGAACTGTTGGCATATATTCCCATTGAAAAGCATGACGCTGGGCTATCCTACGCCGATCCTAATACAGCCCATCCTACGACATCCGAGTACAGGTTACCTGTGCCGGAAGCGGGTACTTTATAATAATGATGGTGCTTACAGATTTCCATGGACTTTTTAGACGACCTCCGGATCGTCGGTCAAATTTACCAACACAACTGTCGTGCGCGAGAAGTGAGAAGTGATGACGCAGTCCGGTGACCAGTCCAGTTCCCGGGATTTCCCGTCTCCACGACAGCATATCACATGTATGCCCTTTCGCACGTTGATGACATGCCCACGTGGCATTATGCATGTGCAGTGCGCATTATCACGTGTCACGTGGGCATTCTACACGACGTGACCTTGACCGCCGACCCTGGCTGTGCAGTGTGCAGGCGAGTGTTTGCGGATGGCGCAGTGGTGACGCGCCAGCTTTGTGTGCCTCTCGTGGCGGCCATCGCGGCCGAATCGGCGGCTGGATCAGGACGCGGTCAGACTCCTCGACCAGCCGTGCAGTCGACGCCATTAATCCTCGTCAGCATTGCAGGGAGCAGGGCGCACAAACCGTCAGCCCTTCCCCGAGCAGTCCGAACAGAGTTTATTGCACGGGACACCGGCTCAACTGCGCAATTCGCAATCTAATTTTGTCGGCACACACGAATTCCAGGCACACTCCTGGTCAGATTTAAACACGGTGATCTTGAGCTTAAGTGGCTGACGCCAGCCACGTGTTCGATGCCGCTCCAACCTGGGACGATGGTCGAGTGGTGGCCGTGTGACGGCTGTACAGTCCAGCTCCGCCGGGACGCGCTGGGTGCAGAGGCTCGCCATGGAACATCCAGCGCCAGACACGCGAGGTCACGACCTGACATCCGGTGCGGGTCACTGGGGTCACACTGACACTACGGCTGACTGCGGCGTGCGCCACGCGGCTCCAGAAGACCCAACGGCCCGGAACTGGAAGAAAAAATCAGTGTTGTCCTAAGCTTGTATCAGCTGCTGCCGTCTTCTCCTATGAAGCGGAGCATATACGTCATCTAATTAAAATTAATCTGTGCTATAATCTAGTGATTGGATGTTAATCTATACAGGCACTTGAGCGATATTATAAATGCATGGAAAATTAAGTTCAGAGATACCTGGGCATGGAAAACACTTCTCGAAATAGAAGAAGTGTCTTTCAATTAGGAACTTGATATTCCAGCTTGTCCCATCTGTTTTTGTGATCAACCACGTCGAATTTCTGTCTTATACCTTCATTAGGATCTGCATCCTAGCAGGTTAATTGTGGGAACACAGCCTCCAACTCAGGACCGTCCGGGGTCCCCTCAGTCAAATCGCATTTCCCATCGCTCAGTCATTACTGGGAGGGAGGGGGCGACGGCAGTTCGGAAGGCTATGATTTGGCCACATTGGAGCCGATTCCAGCAGTCAAATCCTGTTAGACGAGATCCCAATCATCATTCAGGCATTTCGTATATTTTATGACATCTGACGTCGAGCTAAAAACTAATTCTTCACGCATGGCCTCGATGTTGACTACAATTTACTTAGAGCCGAGTCTATCCGCATATTATCTACGGTAGGACGGTTCCGATTAGGTAATACCCCTCGCCCATGCATAAACTGATATTGATGTGTTCTTCCTTACACGCAATAGGCTAAGTTGACATGCTCGCAATAGAAACATTGTTGGATGTAAATATCATGGAACCTCCACCCGTGAATGCAAATGAAGGTGAAATAAAGGATATAAATATATATATATATATATATATATATATATATATTTACATGCCACTCATTTAAGGTTGCATACCCATTTACCACATTTTTGCCTTTAATGTGGCAAGGCCAAATTCCAGCGAACACCACCTAGGTACATTAATTGCGTATCCACGACATATTGTGTTCATGATCAGCGAAGCTTCTGAATTCACCACGTTTGGGAAAAATTCGCAAAGCTAGGTTCATGTATAAGGTACTTCGCTGGCTAAAAATATACTTAGCCAAACGAAAAACTAATCAATTCGTCGAGCGCAAAATTTCCAAGAGGAATCAGCGAGGATTTGCGCCGTCATGTCGCAGTTCGGCGGAAAATCTTCCAGACGTTAATACACTGAGAGTTGTTTTCAAAGATGAGTTCATACATGACAAATATGTCTCAAAATCAAAGAATTTTGGCATATTCTGACATTGAACGCAGCTTCACGACATGCGAAAATATTCCACACATCTACCGGATATGCATGACATTTTGTTCCAGTGTGTCACCCTGCACTTGTGCGCACTCTTAAGAGTCACTCCATAATGACCTAGAAGGCCTGGGACCAGCTTGGATTTCGATACGGTGTCCCTCCCCCAAGTCTTCCGTGGAAGTCGGCGGGTACTCGCTATGGAGCTGTCAGCGGTCTATTGCTGGTGAGTCGCTGCAGTGGTGCTGCAATAAACATAAAATAGAGTGGTGTAATTCCTCGACGACTCGCACTGCGCCTCGAGATTTACGACATCCATCACGAAGTGTACGACGAGCAGACTGCACTCCAGAAGCTTCTCCGGCACACCTAGTTTGTGGAAGGCCCCCACACATCGATGAGTGTGCGGAGCAGTGCCTGTCGGCGTGCGGTGGTCACGCAGTGGCCGCTGGGAGCCGGGTCGGCCGCCCCCGATGGACATCCTGGATGGATTAGACCACCAGTACCGCGACCGACGCACCCCGCTGTCGGCTCAGCCGACAAACCTGCTCAACACACGGCCCTCGACGGTTCTCAGATATCCGCCACAGTTGCGAGAATCGCGGACACGTCCGCACTGCGGCCACAATCCCCCTCCCACGCCGCCGCCGCCACCGCAGCGCGCCGCTCCCGGAACAGCCGCGCCCGTCGGCAGCAGCAGCCGTGCGCGTGCGGGAGCCGACGCCGCAGCGTGGACGGCCGTCCACTGCTGAGTGGACGTCCCGGGCCGGCTGCTGCTGCTGCTGCTCTCGGGGCTCACACGCTCTCCCGGCTGGGGAGCATGGCGGCCGCCCGTCGCGCCTGGCCCCTGTCTGGGCTGATGCTCACCTGCTTGACTCCTGCCTGCTGAACACCACCTGCTGACGCAGCGGGATACCGCCCGCTGACGCCGCGGAATACAACACACTGACGCTGCCGAATGCCACTCACTTTTTTCTGACTTGGCCTAGCCGTTGCTTGCAGCAGCGACCGGCAATATGTTGGGATAACTGTGGCGGCGACGACACACAACCAATATTTCCAGAATGCGTACAACAGGACGTGGTTTTTGGGACAGTTCGTGCAAATGCATAAGCAGGTGGCGTAGCGAGGGGACTGAAAGGGGGCAGCCACTCCACCCCTGGAGGGTCAGAGGAGACCCTCCAGGCGACCGCCATGATGGGTCTGTAAGGGCCCAAGGCGTCGGTGCAGGGAGGCCGCAAGAACCCACTGGGCCGACGAATGGGCCCCGGGCTGACAAAAAGGATCCTGGGCCGATGAAGAAAGCCCCTAGGCAAAGGAGAGTGCTCTTGGGAAGACGTTCAGGGTTCTTGGCTGGGCTAACGTGAAGGGCTCTAGATCGACTGCGGGGGTCTTGGATTGTTGGAAAGGCCTCAGACTGACGAAGATAGCCACAAGCCAATATGAAGGGCCCCCTGGGTCGACTGCGGGGCCCAAGCTGAAGAAAGGACCCCTGACCTGATGTACAGGACCAAGCGTTTCAAAAGGGACCTCCGGCTTGCCGGAAAAGGCCATGGATCGTCAAAGAGGGCCCATGAAACGACGGAGCTGTTGAAAGAGGTCCTTCGGTCTGACAGAGGAGGCCCTGGCTCGCTTGGGAGAGCCCATGCGCCGACGGAGAGTATCCCTAGTCGCGAGAGGACCCCTGACAGTCGGAGAGGGCCCAAAGCCAGTATTGAGGGCCCTTAGGCAGATAGGTGTCGAAACTACACAGGAGGTCCCTTGCGTGATAGAACAGGCCCAAGCTTTTGAGGTCGGACGTATAGGGCGACTGGGTCGGCTGTGGCTCACGCTGATAGAGAGGAGCTCAGATCTGACAGCGGGCCTCAGGCCGATAAAGAGGCCCTCGAGCTACGGAGACAATCCTGGCCGGAGCAGAAGGCTCCCGGCGCCAGGTGGAAGGCCTCCAAGCCCATGGAGGGCCCGGGCTGCTAAAAAGCAGTGCCGTTTCCAAACGATGAAGGGACACCCGCTCCCCTGACGATTCCGATGGGCCTTCCAGGCAATCGCACTGAGGGGCAGATATATAACTGATGAAAATTTGAACGCATCCAATAGCTTGTGTGGAAAGGGCCCTTGAGACCTGAGGACGTCCACCCTGAGGGCTGTCAAGGGCCATGAAGACAAGAGAGGGCCTGCTCGAAAGCTGGAATGCCTATGCTATCTGGAAAGAGCAGTCTCAGCTGGAATGGGCCCCGAACAGCTGAGGAAAAACAGGGCGCCTGCGGTCCAGAGAGCTCTTGGATGCTCTTGGGGTTTGAAAGGGCCTCTGGGAATGAACAGGACCCCTAAAAGTTGAACAGGACTAGTGAGGGCCCATCTGAGAGCTGAAATGCCCCCGAGATGAGAGCTAGACAGGCCTACTGAGGACTGCGATGGTCCTCACAAGCAGGGAAGGGCCTTGAGGGATGAAGAGAATCTCTGAGAGTCAGACAGGACTGGATTGCGACTCTCCTCAGGTTGAGAGCGGTCCCTAATGAATGAACAAGGTCTCCGGAGAGATTAAAAATTCCCTATTGCCTGGTGATTGCTGTGAGGAACACTCAGGGCCAGCCTCAGAGCTAGAATCTTCTTGAAATCACAAAAGCTGCCGATAACTCGTAAGGGCCCCTAACAATTTCAAAGAGGGCCCTTGAGGTCTAACAGAGCCCTCTGAGAGCTAAGGCGAGTGCCTGAGGCTAACGATGGTTGTGAGGAATACTGAGGGCCCGCGTCAGGGCTAGAACGTTCTTGAAGCTAAACAAATTGTAAACGGCTGGGAAGGGTCCCAGCAGCTGGAGAGGGCCCTTGACGATTGTAAACGGTCACTTGAACGCTAGAACTGGGATGCCCAAGAGGCTTGCAAGCAGTGGTATGACTTTGTTGGTTATTTGGGCTTAGGGGCGCATCGACTGCGTTGGTCATACAGCGCCCATCGGTATGACTTTGTAAGTGCAAAGGTGGACAACTGGACCCCAATCAGGTCGAACGTAGACTATTGATCCTATACAGGCGCCCTTGCAGAACGCGCTCGACTGCACCCCCCCCCCGCAGATATTGTATTTTTTAGCTGATGGCGCCCCGCTTCGGAGAAGAATGCCATCAAAAATATCAACTGGCCACCCCAACCGTCAACTTCACAAAGTCAATGTCATTTTTCAATCGTCGGCAGCACTTTATTGCAATTGAAGCCATAGCGACAAAGCGCGAGGACTTCGTGAAAAAGAAAATACCTAGATTTTGATCTTGCGGTCTGGCATCGACATATCCCAGTTTGAAATTTTACTCCAGGGTTCATGACAGACAATCGCTTGGTACCAGAGTTGGGTAGGTTTGGGTGGAAACGAAAAAAAAATGCGAGGCGGCCGAAGAAATCAGTTTGACCTTTGACAAATTAATTCGATTGCTGAACTTTCTGATACCGCACAAGCCACGTCGAATGACACCCATTTATCGTAACTTGAAGCGATAGCAACCGAACGCAAGACCATCGAATAACCTTTGACCTTCCTGGCTTACAGTATCTTCCTTCTACAGGCTTAACCAGATGGGCCCCTGTGGCTTGTATTAAGTCTCAACAATTTATGACTTTATGACCTTGAGGTTTGACTTTGACACGTCCTGGTTTGAAATTTACTGGAGGATTCACCACGAAATATCGCTTGATAGCAGATTTGGGCAGGTTTTGGTGGACACAAATGCGAGACGACCGAAGAAACCAGTTTACGTTGGATTGGACCTTGACCGTTTAAGTGGTCATGTGATACACATGTTGCTTCCAGCGTTTTCAGTACAGGCAGAAGCATTTGTGGTAATTGATTCGAACGAACATCAACCCGTCGCTGAACGCGAATACGAATACGCCAACTTTAGTGTAACTTTACGAATACGTGCTTTATAATGCCTAAGAGGCGCCCTCCCATGGCCATGAAGATGCCCAAGGACATCCCAGGATCACGTTTCTTCGAGACATATCGATATATGCGCAGGGAAAGGCAACCTAAGACGAATGTCTTGCAATAATGAAAATTTGGACCGATAAATGTTTACTAAACGTTCCTTCGTTCGCCCGCTGTCCACCCGCCTGTGCTCCCATATACCCGTACACGGCTCAGTTCATCGCTCGCAGCACGCTCTGCTGCCATTCCACTGATATTTCGTCTACTCGGAGCGACGCTACGAGGCTTCGGAGGCCCGCGGAGGCGCGGCCTTCGGGGTCCCGCTCCCACCTGCACAAGCGACGTCACAAGCCTCAGTGGCGGCGTACAACTGCAGTTGCTGTTTTTATCCGTTAATTTGGCTCACGGCGCACGATGGTTAACCATCGACAACCGACGTGCATTTGAAGCTCACTCCGAATCGCCACCAACAGCCGTGCCGGCAGAAGAGCGCCCGACCCTGGGCTTGACCCGAGCTGCAGATGATGGTCGCCGGTCAGCGCGACTCGTCAGTTCGACTGCAAAACTTAGTTCGTCAGTTAGACTGCACACCTCGGTTCGTCAGTTCGACTGCACAACTCAGTTCGTCAGTTCGACTGCACAACTCAGTTCATCAGTTAGACTGCACACCTTGGTTCGTCAGTTCGTCTGCATAACTCTGTTCGTCAGCTCGACTGCACAACTCAGTTGGCCAGCTCGACCACCTGCCTCCGACAGCCGCACCAGGCGGTGGCGACACGACGCCGTCTCCGCTGACGTCACCAACCCAGGCACCTGCCGTCAGGCGGCGCGCTTGCTGACGTCATTCGCTGCGTCGCACGCCGCCAGGGGCGCGCCTTCCGGCACCACAGGCGGTGTCCGGTGGCGCCACGGTGCCCACCGGCTGGTCAGCTGGCCACGACCCACTGGCACGACGCACCAGCTGGCCACGACCGACTGGCACGACGCACCAGCTGCTCACGACCGACCGACACGATCGGCTGCCACCCACCACACGCGGCTGCTCCGCTACATCGGTTATATTCGTAAACCAGACAGCATAGTTCGACAAAGCCGAGTCAACAAATCACTACCCCGACGTACGCAACGCGAGCCGGCCAAGCTGATCTGGAAATGCGTCGCGAGGGCTGAGGATGCTTGCTAAGGCTGCCCACCACAGAGGCTATGTACATTTTATACAAACTGTGCTCGGAGCCTGTGCAAACGCCAGCGTGCGCCAGCTACTGCTCCGCTGCATAGAACAATAAATACATTCGTAAAAACAGCTAACCCATTCGGGCAACAGCTTACAACGCAAACAGCAGCTTAAAATTGTGGTCATCCGCTTGCCCGAGGGAGCAAACCAACATCTAACCGACGAAGCATATCCTGATCACCCCGACACACGACAAAATGATATATCTATATATATCTATATATATATATATATATCTATATATATATCTATATATATATATATATAGATATATATATATATATATCTATATATATATATATATATCTATATCTATATATATATATATATATATATATATATATATATATATATATATATATATATCTATATATCTATATATATATATATATATATATATATATATATATATATATATATATATATATATGACCGGAGAGTGGCAGAACAATCCCTTTTGATTGATACCTGCACTACACCCGATATACCTATCTACGTTTAGCGTATGCATAAATCTCCCATCTGGCGGCCTATAGAACGTCATCAGATGTCGGCATGACTATGTAGGGACGCGGAAGCGGGGGCTGGATATCGATCACCAATAGAGAACAAGTTGTATTGCGTGTAGAACGATCACAGACGTCTGAAGTGCAAACGGGAGGCTAGACGCGTCTCGACTTCTACCTAACGCCGACAAGACATGACAAAACGAGCACCGCCCCAACGTCGCGGCCACCGGTCCAACAACGCAACAACACGCGCATCGCAGAAGCGACGAGTCTCGCCGGCACGATTCGCAACCAAATTCACTACAATGTGTAACAAACCCGTCTCGTTATCTGCGCGCTTTTGATAGCCGTTTCGGTTGGCGGTGGCGGCCGGACGGGCCGGTCCGGCCCGCCGGCGCCGGCCCCTCCGGTCACCATCACGGCGGCCGCCGACTTGACGCCGACGGCGTGCCGATTCGATGTATGCGAGCGAGCCTGTTGGGCGCGCGGGGCGTGTCCGTGGCGGGTGTGTTGTCAGCGCCGGCCAGCTGTGGGCGCACGGCGCGCCGAGCATGACGCCGGCACGCAGCGGCCGAGGTCCGGCCGTGGTCCGGCGACGGACCGGCTGGCGAGATGGCCTGACGGCAGGGCGGAGCGGCACCCGAAACCATCGACGGCGAGCGGGTGAGCAGAGAGAACTGAGAGCACCGACGCAGGCGGGAGTGTCGCGCCGACTGGACCTGGGCGCTGGACGCGGCGGGAGGAGTTACCAGTCGGCCGAGACACGGAGCCCGACCACCACCGTCTGACACGTCCCAGCCGCACCTCTCGCGGGGACGGCCACCGCCGCCATAACACAGAACAGACGAGAAGCAGCCACACCGCTTAGCGGGTGCGACAGAGCGTCGCGCGGTTTGGAGCACAAGCTCAGGCGCGACAGGGGCTGCGTACACGAGGAGAGCGCCGGTGTACATTTACGGTGGTAAATGCTGGGCGGTGTGGGTAAAGCGAGGAGTATAAGTTGCAGCGTCGACACGGACATTGGCGCTAACGAGTTGCGCGGGTAGGAGGACGCATGACATCAACAGGAGCTGACGAGCGGGGTGGACAGGGTTGAAGGACATTGACAAGAGCCGGCGATCAGCTGGAATTACGCCGAGGGGTGGAGCAGGTAGGTCGTGATAGGGCTTAAACAGGAGCCAGTGAATAGGTCGAAAACACAATGCACGAGGAATGGACGGGGTTTAATGATATTAGCAAGGAACGGACGGGTCGGTTAGCTAGATGGAAAGACAGCAGCAAGACCGGGTTACTTGGATTCAACGGCATGACCGAGAGCAGGCGGGTTGGTTTGTTGGTGTAATTGAAGCCTAGAGTCTGGTTCGGTGTGGAGTCTACGCTGTCTTCAGCAAGACGTTGGCCCTGTCGTTGGCAAGCTTCAATCTGGCCTCGTTCGACGTGCTCTGCAACACAGTCGCAGCGTACGTTAACGGCAATCGACGACAGGGTTAGGGATGGCCGACGACACGGTTAGGGACAGTCGGCGACACGGTTAGGGACAGTCGGCGACAGGGTTAGGAACACTCGGCGACACGGTTAGGGAAAGTCGACACGGTTAGGGACCATCGGCGACTCTGTCAAGAAAGGTCGGTGACACGGCTAGGGACAGTCGGCGACCATGTTAGGGACAGTCAGCGACACGGCTATGGACAATCGGCGACACGGTGAGGGACAATCGGCGACCATGTTGGGGACTGTCGACGACACGGTTATCAGCAGTTGGCGACAGGTACTGACACTGTTGGCAACAGTCGGCTCCAGGATTAGCGGCAGTCATAGAACACCACAGAGCGGTAAGACCGTAGTAGCTGAGCACAAATCCAGACTGCAAGTGCTGCCAACGTACAATAATCGCACCAATCTGGCCATGTTGTCAACGGGATCGTCAACCGGTCAACGGTTTAACAAGCCGAAACGCTTCACAACTCCCAGTCACAGAAAGAGATCATGCGACGATTCAAATGTGCCAACATCGACGCTCTGGACATTCCATCGAAACGCTGATTACCTCCCTGCACAATTCAGCGCCAGCTGAGAGCATTCGTGAAGACACAGTCACTAGCATGACAATGGTGAGCGGTGAGCGGCTCCGAAGGTCATGGCAGCGGCTCCCGGGGTGGGGGAGACGTAGCGGCTCCGAGACAATCGGAGCGGCCCGAGATAATCCGAGCGGCCAGGGCGGCCCGAGACAATCGGAGCCGCCGGAGACGGTTGGAGCGGCCAGAGAGAGTCGGGGTGGGTCCGAAACAGTCTGAGCCGTCCCGGCTGGCCGGCCGGCAGCGGGACTGCGTCCGGCGGCCCGGCGGGCATGCGCAACGACCACACGATGGCGCTACAGGCAGCGTTCCTCACAACCATGCGAACAGAAGCACATCAGCCACACCGCTGCCCGCCGGGCGGCACGTGTGTACCATACCAACGTGGCACAATCGGCCGGAACAGGTCGTTTACAATCACTCGGATATAGGTCAGGGAAGGGAGAGTTCCGTTGGTATGGAAGACGTCCGACATGTTGCGTGTAATATGATAATCAAATAGTAGTAATAATGAAATCAGTCCACGGTTCCGTCCACACATGGAAGAGTTCGCCAAGGGTGTACGACCCCGCCCCACGGTGCACTTTGGCGATCAGTATGACACATCATGATGCGCCACACTCACCAAATTACTGCCGGGCACGAAACACTGAAAGCATCATACCACACAAGCATAGACCGGCACCAACGAACACCCGTTGAGTTGGGAAAACACTGAGTATGGAATGCTTGGTGTTGAGTTGAAAACTGCAGTAAGATCTTCGCATACACTTTGCAGGTGAATTCTGTCTTAGTATTTCTTCATGTGTTTGTTACTCAACATGGACCATTTCTTGGGTTCTTTTGGTTTGCGCTTGAAATATAAAAAAAATGACACTAACCTCGAATATTCTAGCATTTTTCGTCGGGAACACATGTGGGTATATGCTGCCTGGTGGCCCAAAGTTCGCTAACCGGCTAAACACATTGATAAGCAAGCGTTACTCTTCTAATAGAACCAGGGGTACACTTAAAAAGTTATGCCAGGAGGAAACGCGCATAGAATGAAAACAATGAAAAATACAACGCGACATCTCAACAGACTACTTAGCTCTTCATTTGGTCAATCCGGCTCCGCCCCCCGTCAAGGCGTGTTGTTCTGTGAAAATGTTGATAGCGCCATTTGCATGACAGTAATGTGTACGTCAATGAAGTTGTGACAGTGCCTGGCGAGGAAGCCACGTCAGGTAATACCGCCTACAGTGCCACCGTTAATTCGCGTTAATCTTGTATAGAAGTAATGCTGGACACAGCGCGATCTTTCGCAACCATGCCGGCAGCAGCAATACCGCGTAGAAGTCACGTGGCAACAGTAAAAGCTGCAGCAGTAATCTGGCGCACAGTCGTGCCGCGTAGAAGTTATTTAGGGATCGGCGAGACCTGTAGCAGTAATGTCGTGTGGGAGTGACATCGGCAGCAATACGTTCTGCAGCAGCTATATCGCTGACACTAGTCTTGGAGCTAATTTGTTGTCAGCAGTGAGTTCAGTGGCAGTTTTGGTGGCACACCGGCCACATAAGATGGCCTGGGCCCGTGACGAGCACAGGAAGACTATGCACATTATTTTACCCGACATTACTGCAACGCATTTGGGAACCATGAACCATGCAGTCTGCAGAGCCCAGTGAACAACTGGTAAGAACAGTACTCCTGGCAGCCGTGTCGGTATCAGAGTACGGTGCATCCCTGTGCTCCTCACCGATTGATTGCATGGTAACTTAGCCCGAATACACCACACGCTGAGTTGATACCCTCAATGTGTGTCTGCGGGAAGTCGGCTTCCCACGCTAAGCAGCCGTCCGGAGATAGGAATTAGATTCGGATCCGGAGATCAACTGAATCCGAGCAGCACTGCGGGGCGCTTCTATGGCCGCCATTTTCTCGGGGCCCGGCAGCGCCTCCCCTCAGGCTGCGTCCACCGGTGCCGGCAGGACGCCCGGCACACCAACGTCCGGCAACTATAGGTGTCGATACCATCGGATGCGCCTCGACCAAGCGACAACATCTAGGACAAAATGCCGTCTTGCCGCCAGTCGGCGACAAACGCATCCAACGACAGATACAGCGCGACAGACACAGAAAGGGAAAACAGAGTATGGTTTGTGGAACACGAGGATGTACATAACGTATAGGATATATCCAAAAATCATGCTTGAGGAACATATAGGAACAGCAACAGAAGCGAACAACCGAATCCTTCTTTTATGCGAGCTTTTTATACGACGCGAATGACAACGATAGCCACCGACTAAAATGAAGAAGACAAAAAAGGGAAACGCCTCGGAATGATAAGAATACTGAACTAATACTGATAAGAAACGATTGCGTAAATGAATTGCAATGCGGGATAGCTGAAGCACATGGAAATGTCGAAATGTAACGCATTTTGCTTTGCTGAACACTATTACTTTGGTTTTTTGGTTTTTAGATGTATCATGCACATACTTGTAGATAAAAAATATCAACTATTTCGGTGTGAAAAGCATACACTTTTGTTTGCACCTGCATGTGTGTGATCATGTACGCAATCTTGTGGTGCAGTGGGCAACACAATAATACACAACCAGACACGTGGGATACAGAACAGAGAGGGAGAGAGAGAGACAGAGCAGTGAGCGAGACAGACAGAGGCACTACGAGAAACAGACATTTACTTTGCGTGTTTAGGCGGATTTCAAAAGTTTGCCGGCCCTGTTCGCTGCCTCGGAGACGTGCGACACGTTTGAGTTGGCCTACAAAGAGACGGAACGATGTTGGCGAGATGCGGGCGCAGGTGATGGCTATCTACTGCGGCAGGGGCGCGCACATACATCGCCAGCTGGTCTAGCGAGCGCACACACGCACACACGCACACACACACACACGTCCAGGTGCGCGGGCGGCTGCCTGACACGGCGGTCCGCACACGTGATATCGGCTGCGGCGGGTACACGAGACTGAGCACGTTTGTACAGACGGTGTAACGCTCGGCATCACGTGCCACTCACCGCACTGCCGCCGCAGGGAACCGGCGGCAACGAGAAGGCCGACAAGTGGACAGAGAAAGACAGCGACACCGGATATGGCAATCTGAGAAGCGCGGGAAGCGGAAAAAATGAGGAGGAAGAGAAACAAAGCTGGACATATACGAGCAAGATCAGTACGCTGACTAAGGAAACACAGGAGTAAACAAATATGAAAGGAATAAAAATTGAACAGGAAGCAAAAGACAAATCAAGACAGCCAAACACAGGAGCGGAAGAGGATAAATTACAGGGGAAAATACAAATTGAGCTAATCAAACCAACAACAGGAGCACATGATCATGGAACGTAGCAATCAGCAAGGATGTGGGTAGGAGGAGACGGATGCCGAAAGACAGGCAAGCAATAAGAAATCAGCTGAAAAGAAGAAAGGAAGGAAGGAAGAAGAAGGAACTAGAAATAAGGAAAGGAAAAGTCGGAAGAGGAGAAAGCACGAAAGCAGAGAAGACCAACAAAAGGTAACAGGCGGAAAGAACAAAAGAAGGAATGAGTAAGAATGCAGAAAGCAGAAGAAAAGAAGTCAAAAGAAATATAAAGAGAGAAAGAAAGGGACACAAACAACAGTTGAAAAGAAAGAGGGGAAGCCGGAAGCAAGCAAGGAAAGACGGAAGGAAAGAAGGAATGAATTGGTGGTGGATTGGTGTTTAGGGGCGCGTCGACTGCAAAGGTCATTTTGCGCCAAGAAGGAATGAATTAATAAATGGAGGAAGAAAGAAGGGAAGGAAAAATTTACGAACGGATTAAATTGGGAGGAGAACGGAGGAATGCAGGAAAGGACGGGACAGGAAATACTTAGAGGCGAAAGATGAAGTCCAAAGTAAGAGACAAAAAGTAGAAGCCTATACAGTCTACTACCAGCAAGAGTGACAGGAGGGAAAACACGGCGCCAAGGACGCCGGAGTGCCGGGAAGCCGGAGTGGACTTCAGGGAGATGCCCGAACAAACAGTAAGGGCTGCGGGGTGGTAGCTTCGTGGCCTGAGGAGTGGCGGCCTAATGGTAACTGCGGCATGGTGACTTCGTGGTCTGAGGAGTGGCTTCGTACAAACTGCGGGGTGACGGCTTCGTGGCCTGAGGTGCGGCGGCCCGCTGGTGACTGAGGAGTGGCGGATGAAGAGCCGTCACCGAGGGGTAGCAGCCGCAGGGCAGCAACTGAAGGGCGGTCACTGAGGGGCGGACTGGGGATGGCGGCTGCGGTGGCCGCTGAGGAGTGACTGCTGAAGGGCAACAGCTGAAGGGCGGCGGCCGAGGTGTTGCGGCGGCGGCGGACGTCCCTGGCACTCGGCTCTCGATACACACATCCACACAGCGACAGCCAGCGCGCGTGGGCAGGGTGGCGGCAGTGTCTGTGCAGGTGCGGCCACGCTGGTGGGGTGTCGCCATGCCCGAGCGGACGACGACCGTCGGGCCGGCGCCTCTGTACAGACGGCCGGCAGCTACTCGGAAAGCCGGTCTCATGCAACAGCGCACGTCTCTACAAGACCAGCCGTGAGCTGGCCATTACCCCTCACCCCTCCCCCAGCTGGTGAGTGGCAGTACAGGACGGCCTGCAGTAGGCACGGCGACCTGGCGAGCCACGACGGGGCAAAGGGCATCGCTCGCCTGGGCAGTCGCTACGTCGCTTGGTGAGGGTCTCTCCCTCGAGAGGATCGCTATTGTATCCTGTAAAGTGCCTACTGACTGTGGATCGTGTGGCTAATGCTATTCCAATCCAGTAAACTATGGCTATTTGTGAGTTCACAACATTTACTCTCTTCACACTGAGCTACCGCCTAAGGCCACCGAATGAAGAGTCAGACTTTACCGAGCCGACTCATCTCCTTGATGTGCAGAATTCATTAGTGACTCACAAAGCATGCACAGTGATTCATACGTTCACCTCGGAAGTCCTCAGTGCACACATTGAGCAGGCACAGCAAATTAGTCTCGCCGCCTGGCACACTCGGCTCTACATTAAGCCCCGTTCAGACCTTGTGACCTACACGGCTTTGCTAGCCGATATGCCCACACGGCGCTTGGCAGCCCGCCGTACCGTGACAGTGCTGGACCACCCATGACGCCCAAACGGTGCCATACCATCCACAGTACCCAGGTGCTTTGCGGTCCGTAAACCCGGACGGTGCTCTATCGGCCGTTGCGGTGTCACTGCACAGCGGAGGGTGTGACCGCGCCAACGACGCGCTGACACCGCACTGCGACACGTTGGCGCCGACTTTGCCTGACACTGGATCTGAGCCAGACAGAGCGACGTTCAGGATCGACGGCGTTGGTTGGCAGCGCACCTGAAACTTGCGCTGGGTGCCGCTTTCCAACACCGCGCACGAGAGATGGCTACCACCAGTATTGCCACGGTGCAGTCTCGCGGCATAAACGCTGCGCAGTCCCAATATAGCCACAACACGCCCCGACGCAACCCCGACCGTCTTCAAACAAGCCCATAATATTCCAGACATAGCTCACTACCGCCCGCTCCATCTCAGTTCGGGACCCTACATCGGTGAGGCATTACAGTCTCAGCCAGTGCTAGAACCAGCACGACACCAACACCAGCCTCACCATACCAGCACAGCACCAATACCAGTCCCACTATACCAGCACAGCAACAAGATTCACACCATACCAGCACAGCACAAATATCATTCCCACCATACCAGTACAGCACCAATATTCCCACCGTACCAGCACAGCACTAATATCATTCCCACCATCACACCGATATTCCTACCATACCCACACGCAACAATATAAGCCGATCCAAGCCAGGCCACACAAACAGGGTAATAACGCCAGCCCCACGACACCAGAAGAAAGACATCAGTTAGCCTCACCACACCACCACCGCATCAATACGAGCCCCATCACACCACCGCACCAATATCAGCCCCATCACACTACCGCACCAATACCAGCTCCACCACACCACCGCACCAATACCAGCCCCATCACACCACCGCACCAACATCAGCCCCATCGCGTCACCTCACCAATACCAAACCCACATGGTGATGCCACAGCACCAGTAGTGCTGTGGCATCCAAGCACCACTGGTGTTGGCACCAGTCCCGCGCTCCAGCACCCCGCGACGGCGGCACCACAATGACAGCGTCGACGTCACCCACCTTGGCGCTGATCCTCTCCACCTGCTGGTTCTGGTTGTCCAGCTCGGAGCGCATGTCCACGGCCATGTTGCGCAGGTTGCCCACCATGGTGTTCACCTGCTCCATGTTGCCCTCCATATCGTCCTCCCGCGCGTCGTTGGTTATTCTGCAGACATCAGGCGGCGTCGGTGTCTAAATGCGGGGCCAGCTGGCGGGACAAACGCGCAACACCAATGTTATACGGACAAACGCGCGACACCAACGCTCCCGACAGACGCCCGACACGGCAGCAGCGGCCGTGTGCCAGTGCTACCAAACCACCAGACGCCCACATCCATGGACGAAGCCAACCACGCCGGTGGAAAGCTCAGACTCGACTATGCTCAAGCCATCACCCAAAGCAGTATTCGGACCTCTGCAGCCACACGCATTGGTGAGCACGGCGTGATCTTCAACACACGGTCTGGCGTGACCCTGTCGCGTCCCCACCGGCCTAGCTCGAGACCCCGCTGCACTTCTCCACTATGGCCATGCACCACACCACTGACCCAACTCGCGACCCTGTTGCAGTGCTGACATGACTCGTGACCTTGCCGTGCCACTACTCTCCGCAACGTTCCGCCGTACCATGACTCCGCAATGTTCCGCTGACTCAAACTGCGACCCGTCGGGCTCGCTTAGCCCAGTTCTTCACCGGCACAGCCACATCCGGCTAACCACGTGACCTCTGGTCCACCCGGCTGACTGACCTACTTCGCAGCATTGTGGAGCTCACCAGCCCGGTCCACACCGCCACCGCACAGACATTATATATATATATATATATATATATATATATATATATATATATATATATATATATATATATATATATATATATATATATTATATCGTAAGAGTTCCGACTGGTCGCGGTGTGAGCCCACACACGTCGAAGGTCAGGCTGCCGAGAGTCAGGTTCGGCGGTCAGGCCGGCCAAGTTGAGCTGGCCGGCCGATCTGCGGGTGTGCGTACATGCGCACATGGTGTGCGGTGTGGGATCGCAATAGCTCAGTCAGTGGGGCGCGCTGGACTGTTGATTGTAGGATCGTGGGACCGAATCCGATGACTGGTGGGATTGCCGAGTCTTTTGTTTATTTGGGCTTAAGGGCGCCTGAACTGCTAGTGGGGATTGCCGAGTCCTCTCGCAACCAATCAGCGTGAGAGGTTGGCGACGCTCAGAGACCTGATCGTCGAATGCGTCGCAAAAGAAGCCAAGCTGCTGGTGTGCGGTGGCGGCGGACGTCGGCACGCCCGCAGCGTTACTTCGAATGAACAGAAGCGTAGGGAGCGATGTCAAGGTCACGACCACCGCCTGGTGTCAAGGTCACCGAAGCTGACCTCCTCCTCCATACCTGTGGCGGTGGCTGTGACCTTCGCAACACTGATCTCCGTTTGACTGCCCCGACCTCTTTTGACTCTACTTTTGCTGATTTTTTAAAACCCCGACTTAGACCTGACTTGTGTCGCTGACCATGATCTGTGATGGTAACCTCGCTCTAGCTGCCACGACCCAGACTTGTGGCTCGGACCTCGCTGCGGTTGCCCTGACCCCGACCTGACCGCGACCCCTGGCGCTGACCTGCCGATGTATCCGCCGCCAGGGCCGCAGCCGTTCCGATCGTCCATCACCCGCTGCGGTTGGCTGTTCACCACCTTGCCGTCGTCGTTGCCCTTCCACGTACCGTCGTCCTCTTTAAACTGACCGCCCTGGCGAGACATTGGGAACCTTTAGTTCCGCATTCGCCAGCAGATGTCAGGCGTACGTGATGCCGAATTATTTTCACCCTTCGAATTTACGCAAAGCAACTCCGGGCTTTCCGACCAGCAGCATGTGGGAACATTATTTCGAACTTCTTTAGCACTTTATCGTTTCACACTGCGATATTTAGTTATCACCGACTTCAACAAGGATAGGATACATATTGCAGCATTCCGAAGCCGCGCATTCCCAGAAGACAAACAATATGGAGGAATCTCAGAAAACAACGCACTTGCTGAGTTTACAAGGGCTACACGTCAGACATTGGAACATCAGTGATGGCACCTGCAGAGACTGCATCGGTCTATCGTCACAAGGATGTAGCCGCCGATAGTAGCACGCGATGAACTACAGCAGCATCGAGTCGAGGCGTGCATCAGCATCACGCATTCGCGATTCTAAATGAGCGGCACACCGCGGCATTTGAACAGCAGCCTTCGTTTGGCACGCGCCTTTCGCCTTCGCTGGCCTTTCCGACAGTACCGACTCCAACATCGTACCTTGTGGGAGAAGAAACGCCACCCCAATCAGCGATTGTGTTCCTCCAGTGAAACGCTACCACCCCCGCGTTGGTATGTGACAAGCTGAGAGCCGCTGGTGTCAGAGGTACGGACCGCACCGGCACGTCAGCTCAGACGGCACCCTAGAGTTGTTGATCGAAACAGGGACAGCACCGAATGCGCAGATACCACCACAGCACAGCCAGACCTTTTTCCAGGGCAGCACACACAGTCCGCAGCACTTTTCCATGCCGGTGAGGTTTTTCTCGGCCTCCCGCATATCGGCGTTGATCTGGTCCATGCCCTCCTCGATCCTGTCCAGTTGTTCTGCAACATCAAGTGGCACGCGTCGGTCGCCAGCGCACCTGCGACAGCCACATCCACATACACACTCGGGCCCGTCACACCTGACAGCACAGGGCCTCACCACACACGGGGACACAACAGCCATCGGCAGACCACATACACACTCGGGCCCGTCACACCTGACAGCACAGGGCCTCACCACACACGGGGACACAACAGCCATCGGCAGACCACATACACACTCGGGCCCGTCACACCTGACAGCACAGGGCCTCACCACACACGGGGACACAACAGCCATCGGCAGACCACATACACACCCCGGCCCCACACCTGCCAGCACAGGGCCTCACCACACACGGGGACACAACAGCCATCGACTCGGGCCCGTCACACCTGACAGCACAGGGCCTCACCAGGGGAAACATCGTCGGTCACCTCAGGGGACACAACAGCCATCGGCAGACCACATACACACTCGGGCCCGTCACACCTGGGCCTACCCACACGGGGACACAACAGCCATCGGCAGACCACATACACACTCGGGCCCGTCACACCTGCCAGCACAGGGCCTCACCACACACGGGCCACAATCACCTGCAACAATCCAACAATAACTGGTTGATTGAGTAATTATCTCGTTCGGGTACTTTGACAACACCAATAGCCGGGATCTCACCTGCAACGAGTTATGCAAACACGATCGACCACAAAGCCTGCATATCTACAGAGTGGAGGGCGCCTCACTTACAAACATGATCGACCACAAAGCCTGCATATCTACAGAGTGGAGGGCGCCTCACTTACAAGCGGCACACCCGGAGCGCTGACGCGTCATCAGTGATAACGCAACAGGCGTGATGTGTCCTCAATGTGTCCTCAATGGTAGACAACGTGCTGCGGGAGAACTCGGGCAGCGAGTGGTGCTTGAACAATGATTACATGATGGCAGCGTGTTCGTCATGCAAAGTGATATAATAACGCGTTGGAATATAAATCGGACTTAGTGCTATCTTCACGTCGCAATCCAACTAGAACTAGCGAACGTCACCCATTCTACAATTGTCTCGGATGCTAAGCAGATGAAAAACAAATCTACTTACGCCCTTGGTGGTCCAAATTTACCAACGTCTTCGTACCAGCATCTTGGCTCTAAAAGCAGAAAAGGCAAAACAAATCAGCAAAATAAAATAATTGTCAGCCAACAACGCCCAAACAAGCAGAATTTCACAGAAAGAGGGTGCAAAATGAGACCACTAAAGCAAAACACGCCAACATGCTACGTCACGTGCTGCCCGGAAGGAAATCAGAAGCGTACCGCTATGAACGAAATCCACTCTTATGGCCCGGACATACAGCACAATGAAACCAGCTAGCAATGCAAATCAAGTATTCCAGCAGTCCAGGAATCCAATGTTCACTGAGACCTCCCACCAACAAAGGCAAAAACATTCTCTGTCCGTCATATACACCACACAAACACTTTCAATGCACATTCAGGACGATGCGAAAGCGTCATGCCCACGATATACTAAATCTGAAAACGCCACTGAAACGGCATCATTAGGCACTTGAACATATGTGATGGTGGTAAGGTAATTGCCAGCATAAGCCCGAGAACGCTGCGTTGTTGCTAAGAGGTGGCACAGGAGCAGGCGTCACAAATGGCGCACACGCCTGTCACCCGCCACATGACACCAGATCACTCGCAGCTACTATTGTAACGAAGTCCGCTTTGGACCCTCTTTCGAATGTATTTGTCAGCCTAATCACGGCTGCTCTCATGTGTCGTGGGATCCGGGTTCCGAGTTGATCCCAGTCGGTCGGCCGGCACCTGCCGCCGCCGACGTCGGCAGATTGACGCCTCGATTCTCGGCTGTGGCCGGATGTCTAGCTCGGTCATCTCCGGTGCCGGGCGGCGACGGCCGGTCGGCGCATGCTGTGTCGTCACGGGATTGTGACGCCCATGTAACATGTAACCGAGTCGCATGTGGGGCGTGTCTGGAATGCGACGACCGGACCCCTCCCTTCGCGGTGTGTTGCAATAGGTGATACCGGCCAGTGACAGGCCAGGGCGTTGGCCGGTTGGGTCCTTCCCCGTGAGCGACTGGTCCCCTCTCGCACGCGAGGCTCGCCCAGACGTAGTTGAGCGGTCGACACGGTAAGATGTAGCCCTGGAGTAAGATGTGGACGTTGGGACGGTTGTGCGTCACGGATGCCTAGATATTTGAAAGCATGAACATGGAAAGGAGCGCGCTGGTGTTGGATTTATCTGCTGTTGAAACTGTTGCACAAGTTGTTTTCTTATTGCCAATTATTAGCCCGGGCAAAGCAAGGGCATCAAAGGCTGTTGGATGTGAGAACCAGTTACCGTACAAGCGAGGAAAACCCTAGACTATGACTGCCAGGCGAAACAACCTTGCCTACACTATCACTCGGACTAAGCATTGTTTGATTTGAAGGGCGAAGAGTGTGGATGATGTGGATGATGTGGGTGATGTGGGTGATGTGCAGCAGGAATCAGTGTTCACTGAGACATGGGACAATGGACTCCGGGTCCAAGTTACCTTTGTACACCGATTAATGATATGAGGCCAACAGTGCCCAGAAAGACAGCACAATCATTTCTGAAATTAGCATACGAAAGCATAATTGAACCAGAAGTGATAAGGATGCGGATTGCAGGATTTGCAATCCTGTGTTGCAACCCATTCGATGATTTCAGAAAGGGTGACATCATTTATGTACAGAAGATTGGATTACGAAATGGTCTGTAGTTTTCTCGTGCAATTTTGGTTACGATCATGTTCATGATTTCAGCGACGATTCATTACTGCGGAGCTTCAGGGCGGCACACAAGTCACGTCGGGTTTGATGACCGCAGCTCCGGTGGAGGCACAGAACGACGCGGCTTCGCTAGTTCTTTTTACATTTGTTGAACTGACCGTTGATTTTGAACGTGGTGGTGAGGCAGGAGGCTGATTCATAGCATCGATTGGTTGATTCATGACAAGGGGCGATTCTCGAATGGGTTTAGACTAGTGGGGAGATGGGATACAGGGGGCGATTCCTTCCTCATTGGCCCCGCCCCCATATTTCTTCAGTGAAGAACTTTTCTAATATAGTTTTGAAAATCGGTTCCAAAGTCGGTTAAAAGTGAGTCGGTTAAACCTGTAAGTATATTATAGTTATATGACAATACACCAGAACATTAAGACAATTAATTGAAGCCATGCCCTGGGCTGAAAACAGCAACGTAGTCCTTCATTCCGGAGCCTTCATCTCAGATTAGCAGTCTTGGGTGTGCGGTCAGATTAGTCTACGGTCAGTAACGTAGCCAGCTGTGATCAGCGTGTGATCGGCTGTGATCAGTGTGTGGTCATCTGTGGCCACCGATGGCCTGACCAGGACAAGGTTTGCACATGACCGGATTCACCCTCCCTGGCTGGTCACATGTCGACCCAGTCACCTTGAGTCACCTTTCAAACATGGACCACGAGGGCAGGTCAAACCACTACAATCGCATTAGCACCCGCCTCCAAACTGAAGAAGCCACATAGGAAAATGGAAAACAAAACATGAGCAACCCCCATTCGTCAAATAAATACAAACAAGCTGAGGGAAATCCTCATCATCAGTGCGCTCATCGTGTCGGCAAAGCCTTAACATAATGAGAACACGCCGAGCACCATCACCTGAAGAAATTCCACGAGCCCGACACCTCCCTCAACGCCGGAATCAACACTTACCGCCCTGCTCATCCAACAGGCAGAGAACCTTAATGCCTGAATCACTCGCCTACGGAGACACAGAGCCGCATCGTTTTACTGGGCACGTCGCAAAGGTCGGCTGTCATCAGATCGCATGTGCAATATGCACACTCCGCCAGCGGTTCTGCCCGTCTCACAAAGGTCAGCCGCATTCGCCCTTCGCACTGCTGAGCGCGCAACTCACGCCGGGCTCGGCGTCTCCGTCAAGTCTTCCATTGATCGAGCTGTGGCCGGCCCACTGAACACGTCGCCCACACCGAGGTGCGGCTGTGTCGGCTGGCTTGGCTCCGGCACAGCACCACAGCCAGCAGGCAGCTGGTCATCGCACTCGTCAGTCGAACTGGGGCACCGCACACATCCGCGCCACCCTCAGCCACCCTCAGCCAACCGTGCACGTACAGCACGACACGAAACACGACTACGCTAGCGAATAGGCTGTAGACATTCCGGCACTTTTCACTCTGTCGCTGTGCTCGAAGCGGACAGGATGTCGGCAACAATGTGCAGCCATTCGACAGGCAGTTGTGACGATTACGACAGCGACGGGTGGTGTCGCTATCCCAGAGCACAGGCGCCACAGCCAGCGACGGGTGGTGGCGCTATCCCAGCGCTCAGTCGTCACAGCCAGCGACGGGTGTGGCGCTATTCCAGCGCTCAGTCGCCACAGCCAGCGACGGGTGGTGGCACTATCCCAGCGCACAGTCGCCACAGCCAGAACCGTATGGTGGCGCTATCACGCAATACATGCCAAACCACCTCATCTCGTCCGCAGGCCGGCCGTGTGCAGCCGGCGCCTCCCTATTCGCCTAACTACCGGCCAGACGTATTGTGTGCCGCGGTCAGGTTCTGATGGACCGCGGGATGAGATGGTCCACGGATGCAAACAGCCGATAAAAGAACACCATCCAGGGAACGGGCGGTTTCGGGAGGGTAACGGTCCACAGCCGACGCCAAGCACATCGTGCACAGACAAGCTTCCAGCTAAGTCTGCTGGTGACAGGTGACCTCCAGACCGCCCTCTCTGGCGGGATAACCCAGACCGGGTCCGCCGCTTGTTCCCGGTACCCAGCCACACCGCAGTCCCAGTGCCCAGATCACCTGTCCCAGCCCCCAGGTCTCTGAGACCTCGGCATCTGGCAGCCCGCACCGGTGCAGAACCATGCCGCTCAGCAGCGTAGCACCCCAGATCCCAGCCATGTGTCGGTGTAGAACTCATTCCCTCGGCTGTGTTGTGGCTCAGGTCCAGGCTCTCCCATCCATGTATCGACAAGTTCGGCAGACTTAGTTAGTTAGTTTGTTATTTGGGTTTTAGGGCGCCTCGACTACTGAGGTCATTTTGCGCCCCAGACTAGTTGACCTCGCGGAACACCGCCAACGGCGTGACACGGTTGACAGCTGACACAGCACCCATCCTGACACAGTTGACAGCTGACACAGCACCCATTCTGACACGGTTGACAGCTGACACAGCACCCATCCTGACACGGTTGACGGCTGACACAGCATCCATCCTGACACGGTTGACAGCTGACACAGCACCCATCCCGACACGGTTGACAGCTGACACAGCACCCATTCTGACACAGTTGACAGCTGACACAGCACCCATCCTGACACGGTTGACGGCTGACACAGCATCCATCCCGAGTTCAGCCGCCTGTTCGGCCGCCGTTCTGTCTGGCGGCGTCTTCTGTCACTTCCTCTGGTGACAGCCGAAGGCTTCAGACCACGTCACTGCTTGGGCCGACGCTGGGCGGAGCGTCACACCGTGTCGATGCTTGGGCAGATGCTGGGGGAGGATTCAGGCCGTTTCGCTCTCTGCGCCGCCGAGGCAGCTGCTCGCTGCCACCGGCCGACGCCGGCTGCAGCAGTCAGCAAAAGCTCCAGTGGCTGTGAGTGGGCGCGCCGTTTGAGCCGTTTTCCAGCCGCGCCACTGCAGGCCGGCTGTCGCACCGATGGCTCGGATTCAATCGATGCACTCGGGAGCCATTAGGTCACCACGCACACCACACCACACCACACCACACCCAGAGCAGTCGGTGGGGGGGGGGGGGGCGGGACCATGGAGCCGCCCGGGGCGGGAGTCAGCCAGCCGCCACCGACAGGGTGTGCACGGCACCAGACCGTCCTCGGACGCGGAGCGCTCTGGTGCGACCACCAGCTACAGTCCACGGCGGACTGGGCGCAGCCTCGGCCCAGCCCACATTCTGCCCACTGATTGGCCACGAGCCGGCACCGTCGACCCGCGGGCAGACGACAGCCTCCACTGACATGACATGGTGCTCGCTGGCAGACAACATTTCCCGCGGGCAGACGACAGCCTCCACTGACATGATACGGTTCCCGCTGGTAGACAACATTTCCCGCTGGCAGACTAAATTTCCCGCTGGTAGACGTAAGTTGCCACGGCAGACTATATTCCCCGCTGGCAGACAAAAGTTTCCGCTGGCAAACTATATTCCCCGCCGGCAGACAAAATTTCCCGCTGGCAGACCAAATTTCTCGCTGGTAGACGTAAGTTGCCCCGGCAGACTATATTTCCCCGCTGGCAGACAAAAGTTCCCGCTGGCAGACTATATTCCCCGCGGGCAGACAAAAGTTGCCGCCGGCAAATTATATTCCCCGCCGGCAGACAAAAGTTCCCGCTGGCAGACTATGTATATTACACAGCGGCAGACAAAAGTTGCCGCCGGCAGACTAAATTTCCCGCCGTTGGCAGACGTAAGCTGCCGCCGGCTGCCGGCCGTTCAGCTGGCTGGTGGACGGTATTTCAGCGGCGGAGACAGGCGGCCCGACGAAAACAACGTCGCCCATCAGCTAATGACGTGGCAAATACGGACTTCGGCGGAACAACCAGACGGAAAAGCGATCTTAGAAAATAACGGAAAATAGACGAGGAAAAGGAGGCTGCATGGACGAGAAAAGAAGGGAGCCCAACGTCAATTATGCAACTCAAATTGACACATTCACACAGTGCACGCAAGCACTGCATTGCCTCCGGAATGGCGTCGGAAAAGCATGTCAGGCTGAGTCGTGCTCTCCGCTGTGCTGGTGCGTACGAGCCAGCGGATTTGGTACAGCGACTGCCCTACCTACTTTGTGACAGAGTAACGTCAGGCGTATGGAGTTTCATTGCGGCTGACGGGTCCGAAGAGGACCAGGGTCGCCCAGTTCCTACCAACTTCGATATCTCATTGGAGTGCAGCTCACAACGGTTCGGTTGTTATATCAGGGAAGCAGAAAAACTGGCCCAGATGACAAGCGTCTCCTAGACATGCCCATGGTGAGGCTGGAAATCCTAAACTGTCATCACCGGAGCGAACGGCGACATTTCCTTCCAATCAGCTTGCGAAGAATAGTTCGATTTGGTACAGATTAAGCTAGTATGCTTGAAACCTTCAGCCATGGCTCCTGTGCTTTACGTCGCCAGCGAATTGAAGGATACAAATTGTATTTCGTTAAAGGATATAAATTGCATTTCGTTTTCACATCACATACTTTCTTCACACACGCTCCATTTATTTTCCATTGCAGCCGCTGTATAAAGGGCTCCTACCTTTTTCTAACAGTTTTTTTTTCGCTCCGAGACCACATCCAAATTTTCCTCTCCACAAAACGCAGAATTCAGCGCCAATCGGACCCAGCCACGCCTTCATCTTCCAAAGTTTCCATACTCACAGCCGGAGTGCATTCCCCGCCGCTGAGAATCCGCGAGTGGTCAGCGATGGCGGCTTCCGGCTGGCGGTGCGACGACCGCGTGACAGCATTCGACGCCCAGTTTGATCAGTCGGTGCACGCAGCACAAACGCTGATGTGCGGTGACACCAGACCGCGTTATCGCCCGTCCCAGGCCTGAAAGTTATTCAGACCCGGGACGTGCTTTGTGGTTAAAGAGGCTGCATTCCGAATTGGTACAACTATCACTGTGCGACACCGCGCTGCCTGAACTAAAAGCCACCAGGAGGTATTGACGATGGAAGTCTTCACGCAAATTCCGGATAAAAGGTAGACACAGAGACATCCTTTGAATCCACCCTGTCGCAGGTGATGTGGGTTGCTGCTCTACAAGTCAAATATGTTGAGCATAAATAGCCCTGACACGAGAGCAAAACGTTCGGGATATCTTCAAAGGCAACTTCAAATATGGCTAGGTAAAATATAAAGGGATTAGCAACAAATTATCAGATTAGGGATTAGCAACAAACGAAAGGGAAAGGGATCAGCAACAAATTGCCGCCAAGAATATGAGAAATTACGCTCGTGGTATCCGGTGAGAGAACAACAGAGAAAAACCGAGCGGCATGAACTATGAGCCCTACACATCTACACATTCCTATAATTCCGGCATTCGATAGGGCCTGCGGCTGAAGGCAACAGCCTATTAATTCGACCCAATGAAGCGCTTTATTGCCCTGCACAGTGGCAATCAAGAACACCGCTGGCAACAACGTGCTTCGCGCTTGCACTCCGGTGCAACCTAAAGCTTGCTGAATGAATATCGAAAAGATTTCAGGTCGAGATTTGAAAACGACTGAACGCAATTTCATCCAGCTCATCTGAACACCTTTGGGCGGTGATTTGTATCGCTGGTCGGGATCTAACCTACTTCATTTAAAGGTCACAAGTTGCGTGCTTTGCAGCTGTAAATGGGCCAGATCGTAGACGGGATATCACGTTGCCAGAACGTGCAACGACATTCGGTAAGTGTGGAAGCGTCTCAGCAGTCAATGGGGGCCACTTCAGCATTGTTTGTTTGTCAACATCAACTGGCCGTCAGGTCGGGTCAGGGTCGGGTCAGGGTCGGGTCAGGGTCGGGTCGGGTCGGGTCTGGGTCGCATCAAAGCCGGTGACGCCCGGTCGGGTCGGGTCGGGTCGGGTCGGGTCAGGGTCGCATCAAAGCCGGTGACGCCCGGTCGGGTCGGGTCGGGTCGGGTCGGGTCGGGTCGGGTCAGGGTCGCATCAAAGCCGGTGACGCCCGGTCGGGTCGGGTCGGGTCGGGTCAGGGTCGCATCAAAGCCGGTGACGCCCGGTCGGGTCCGGTCGGGTCGGGTCGGGTCAGGGTCGCATCAAAGCCGGTGACGCCCGGTCGGGTCGGGTCGGGTCGGGTCGGGTCAGGGTCGCATCAAAGCCGGTGACGCCCGGTCGGGTCGGGTCGGGTCGGGTCGGGTCAGGGTCGCATCAAAGCCGGTGACGCCCGGTCGGGTCGGGTCGGGTCGGGTCGGGTCGGGTCTGGGTCGCATCAAAGCCGGTGACGCCGGGTCGGGTCGGGTCGGGTCGGGTCGGGTCGGGTCGGGTCGGGTCGGGTCGGGTCGGGTCGGGTCGGGTCGGGTCGGGTCGGGTCGGGTCGGGTCGGGTCGGGTCGGGTCGGGTCGCATCAAAGCCGGTGACGCCGGGTCGGGTCGGGTCGGGTCGGGTCTTGTCTGATCCTGTCCGGTCCTGTCGAGTCATGTCTGGTCCTAGCGAGTCAGGTCGTGTCGGATCGGATCGGATCGCATCGGATCGTATTCGACTGCTCTATCAACTGTTTTCCGTGTCCGGAAAAAAGCTACGAGCAGACTCCGGCACTGTCGCACCGGAGTCTCCGCTGGGGTGGGGGGTTTTCAGGGCGCATCGACTGCAGTGGCCATGCAGCGGAGTCTGTGCCGATCGAGCAGTTTCCACGCACGTTGGCAATGCAACCGTCCCCTGCTTGGATGTCACCCTCGATTTACGAGAAGAGGTTCAGCTCGCCTCATCGTCCACTTGTTCTGAGCTCGTGAAATAATGGTAGGAGTATTTCAGGATTGGTGGTATTTTAGGCAGCTGGACGTATGTACAACAATAGAACGCCGTGCTTGCAAACTCATCAACATTCTGACTACTATCATGCATTCGTAACCAGTAGCAACAATAGTAACATTCCCGGACGACCAGAATAATCTGAGCCGGAAACTGTACAGACACGCCTTATTCAACGAGCGACTGTACTTGTTGACGTCTGCTCGTCAACTCCACTTAACCACACCATGATCAAAACCGTCTCACAGACGCAGTGACATATCGATCCGTGACGTCATCCCGCCACTAACGTCATAACGGCGCAGACAGCTCCGCCGTACTTAGCGAGATTAACTTCGCGTTACTCGTCGCAAATAGACCGACCGGCTGCCACGTGTTGAGCAGCGCAATGGAGCGTTTGTGTCGAACGGCTGTGATGGCGCTTTGAACAGCAAGCGCACAGACACAGACACAGACACAGACACAGACACAGACACAGACACAGACACAGACACAGACACAGACACAGACACAGACACAGACACAGACACAGACACAGACACAGACACAGACACAGACACAGACACAGACACAGACACAGACACAGACACAGACACAGACACAGACACAGACACAGACACAGACACAGACACAGACACAGACACAGACACACACACACACACACACACACACACACACACACACACACACACACACACACACACACACACACACACACACACACACACACACACACACACACACACACACACACACACACACCTTCCAACAGTCAGCACGACCGCAACGACCGATCCAACATCCCCAGTTCCCGGACCAACCGCGCGTACCACACCGAGCCGAGCGTCACCACGACCGACAGGCGCCGGCCGGTGGGTCGAAGTTGCCGTCCCGGGACTGGGTCTGTGCCCGGCTCCGGCAGGTCGGCACAGCAGGTCAACACGGCAGGTCAGCACGGCAGGTCAGCACACAGGTGCAGCTATAGTCTGGATTTAAATCGCAACATCGGCAAAGTTGTTGCTTTCAGACGAATGTTCATTGGCGCGATTTGCCAATGCTTAATCTTAGTCTCATCTCCTTCAGTGGTTCGGACTATCATGGACGTGCTTTTTTCGCGTCCTCTTACCATTGTAATGATATTTCGAGTGTAAGTTACTTGGAATTTTCACATTGGAAATATAAATTTGGTGTGAAGGTGGAATTGATTGACAGGACCATACTTTCTCCCGGTGCCGGCTTTGATGACCTAGGTTTCATATTAAAATCATCCACGAATGGTCAAGATCTGGTGAATGAAAATTATATCGACTCATTAAAAAAAGTATTTCAGGTGGTAAAAGACACCTAATCATGCTTCCAACAGCGAAATAAAATAAAACTGTAATTACCATTGTTTGCGTTGTAAAATGCGTTCACATAAGGCAGTGGGTGGCTCAATCTACAAAAGGTATATCAAAGTATATACCTTCGAACGTCCCACTGGCCAACACGAAGAATACATTTGTTAGCCAAACTTACACCAAGAGTTTGAAAAATTACTTTACAACGTAGCATACGTAGGAGGAAGCATTTCCAGATGCGCTACGATCACTCCTCCCCACCCTCCACTAAAGAACACAACACGATGTTCGATTCAAGAAGCGAGTTTATACATTTCGTCTGATACGACATTGAATAGGGTCGCGGTCGTATCAGATTTACTTATCCAGGTGGGGCACCGTACTGGGGTTCCATAGACGACATGCACTACGTTGGTACTACCGTCGCATGCAAGCCATGGAAAATCGCAAACAGTAAATGGCCTCATGACGCCAACATCGAATGAACTCAAATGAACTGAAATCTTCTCTTTGCCACAAGGTGATTGACGCAATTCCGAAGCTTGTGAAATGCTTCGTCCGATGGTGGCTGCCATTTGGTTGCGATTGTTGATTGGTTGGTTGGCTGGTTGGTTGGTTGTGGATTTACGAAGCACTCAACAGGTGAGATCATATGGCGTCACCTGCCTCTCGCCCTGGCAGGAAAGGCAGACACCTTATGGTATCGAACCGCGTACCTCTAGCGTGCCAGACACTCAGCTTAAACACTGAGCTCCCGACGCCCCTCCGGTGGGAGCATCAAGGGCCAAGGGGGATGGTAAAATATCCTCTTCGGACCACCAGGGCTCATGTACTAATGTTAGACAAGTCCATAACGTCAATCTTCGGAATTCTACATCTTCAGACCGTAAAAAAAATCACAATATATACATATATATATATGTATATATATATATAAATATATATATATATATATATATATATATATATACATATATATATATATATATATATATATATATATATATATATATATATATATATATATATATATATATATATATATATATATATGCCATCTTCGAGCACGATCAACGAATTACCTGGTACCGGTAGCACACTAAGGACGCCATTTTTTTTGTATTACTAAGATAAATATATGGAGGCAATATGAGGGCGGAGATCGATTGGGAGAGCCCATCCACAGGCTCCAATGTAAAAAATAGAAGTTACTGGTGTGGTGATGATGCTGATGATGATGCACTGTAGTTTAGGGGCGCGTCAACTAGCAGGGCCATTTTTCGCCCAGTTACTGAGTGTGGGTGGGGATCGAAGCGGTAATCATGTGACACGGCGAACACTCCTTAGTCACTGTCATGTCCTGGACGGGAGCTGGTAGGCGCCCTAAAACCCAAATAACTAACTAACTGGGCAGGAGCTGACCAAGGAAAAGTCCGCCCAATGCCACACTCTGACCACCCACGCCGGAAGCAGACGCATTAGCCGACCGCGTCCCCAGACCGACGTGGCGCGGTGTGCATCCCAACGGCCCAATATTACTCCCGACGTACAGAGCACCTCCAGGCACACCACCCGGACCGCACCGCCACGAGCTGCCAGCGCCACCGACTGCAGCACATCTCCGGGCCGGAGATGCAGCACAACCGTGCCACCAGTCGTACCCGGTGGCCGGCCTGTTTTACTTCAGGTGCCATATGCACGTGTGGAAACTATTAGGTGTGGTTTATTCAGTAGATTTATAGGAGAGATCAACACATTCTTAGCGATGACACGAAGTGCGGATATATTCACGAACTCACTGAATGCATTTCAGACGCAGGTGATTAGATACGTTTGTGCTGTGTCACACGCTCACCTCTGAATCGCATAGCCATCGGGCATCGATGCAGGGTTATTAGCCTTTCACCTGTTTAAAGTCATTGTTCTGTTTACGCTGTTTAGCTCTCACGACTTCTCCCGTAAATGGCTGAATATGTTGTTGGAGATTATGGATAATAAAGTAATAAGCAAAGACCTCACTGCCAAGACCTGTCCCAGCAACACCGCTCACTGCAACAGGTTCGACCGTGACTCGTCAACCGTCCGTCCAATGTAACGGGTCGGGCCATAGCTGGGTAGCCACCGTCCAATGTAACAGGTCGGACCATAGCTGGGTAACTGCCGTCCAATGTAACGGGTCGGACCATAGCTGGGTAGCCACCGTCCAATGTAACGGGTCGGACCATAGCTGGGTAACTACCGTACCGTGTAACAGGTCGGACCATAGTTGGGTAGCCAACGTCCAATGTAACGGGTCGGACCATAGCTGGGTAACTACCGTCCAATGTAACGGGTCGGACCATAGCTGGGTAACTGCCGTCCAATGTAACGGGTCGGACCATAGCTGGGTAGCCACCGTCCAATGTAACGGGTCGGACCATAGCTGGGTAACTACCGTCCAATGTAACGGGTCGGACCATAGCTGGGTAACTATCGTACCGTGTAACGGGTCGGACCATAGTGGGTAACCACCGTCCAATGTAACGGGTCGGACCATAGCTGGCTAACTACCGTCCAATGTAACGGGTCGGACCATAGCTGGGTAACTGCCGTCCAATGTAACGGGTCGGACCATAGCTGGGTAGCCACCGTCCAATGTAACGGGTCGGACCATAGCTGGGTAACTACCGTCCAATGTAACAGGTCGAACCTAGCTAGGTAACCACCGTCCAATGTAACAAGTCGAACCATAGCTGGGTAACTACCGTCCAATGTAACGGGTCGGACCATAGCTGGGTAACTGCCGTCCAATGTAACGGGTCGGACCATAGCTGGGTAGCCACCGTCCAATGTAACGGGTCGGACCATAGCTGGGTAACTACCGTCCAATGTAACGGGTCGGACCATAGCTGGGTAACTGCCGTCCAATGTAACGGGTCGGACCATAGCTGGGTAACTACCGTACCGTGTAACAGGTCGGACCATATCTGGGTAATCACCGTCCAATGGAACGGGTCGGGCCATAGCTCGGTAACTACCGTACAATGTAACAAGTCGAACCATAGCTGGGTAACTACCGTACCGTGTAACAGGTCGGACCATATCTGGGTAACTACCGTACCGTGTAACGGGTCGGACCATATCTGGGTAATCACCGTCCAGTGTAACAGGTCGGCCCATAGCTGGGTAACTACCGTCCAATGTAACAGGTCGAACCTAGCTAGGTAACCACCGTCCAATGTAACAAGTCAAACCATAGCTGGGTAACTACCGTCCAATATAACCGGTCGGACCACAGCTGGGTACACCTACACCCCTACCGGCCGAACAGGTCCGACCATAGCTGAGTACGCCCCACCACCGTAACAGGCCCAGCTCCGACCATTATCCCGCACCCGTCCGTCCATTACTGGCGCGGCACGCGAAGAGGATCACCGCGGCGCTCGGCTATTCGACACGGGGAGTCCAGTGGCCCGTGGATAAATACGGCACACGCAGTGGGCATGAGTGTAATCTCTGGGGTTAGGGAGATATAGCCCCCAGCACCAAATTGTCTCCGATCGTAGCCATTCACCATATGGCATTGCTTGGAAAGAATTAGCCTCGAAAGCGCGCCGGTCGGCGTCCCGTGTCGAGAAGCGGCCCGTGGTCGGCGTCTGCCACGCCCACGCAGGTGGCGATGGAAGCAGTGCGACCACACCGGGTGGCGGGTGGAGACGCTGGCGGTGGCGGTGGCGGTGGCGGTGGCGGTGGCCGTGGCGGTGGCGGGCGGCAGCAGCAGCGGCCGACCAGCTGCGGTGCCACTCTCCTGACTGACTGTGGCGGTGAGGGGACTGCGGCGCCAGTCAACCGGCCGCTCGGCTCCACTCGGGAGACCGACCGCTGCAGCGGGGTGGCGCCGGCCAGGTCGGGCCGGGCCGGCTCCAGCTGTTGCCACGGCCGCTCGGCTCCACTTGGGATGCCGCCTGCTGCAGTGCGGTGGCGCCAGACAGGTCGGGCCGGCTCCAACCGTTATCACACCGGTCACGTGCCGATGACCGCGCCGTCGCCGACGCGACCACAATGACTCGTGTCTAGGTCGCCGTCGCTGCCCGGCTCATCGAGCACGCTCACAGGTCAGTCGGGCACTGGAGCTCCGGCCGGTCCAAGCTGGCGAGCAGATTCGGCCCACCGTGCCAGACGCGCCAGCCACGCCCTCCGGGCCGGGGCGGGGTGGGGTGGGGTGGGGGAGGGACCCTCGGGGGCCATTAGTCCCACTGTGTGGGGCGGCATCGGCGGCACCGAGTCGTGTGAGCGGCCAACGGAACTGCGCAGTGGAGAGCCGGCCACGGCCGGGCGTCATCGACCCGCCAACATTGCAGCCAGACACGGGAAACGTGCCAATCGGTGTCGACGGCCACTGCGCGCCGCACCCGGACACCAGCTGCCACCGGGTACTGGGCCACGCCACCCGGCAGTACTGGATCACGACACTGACGAGTACCGGGGCACACAATCCATGAGTACTGGGGCAGCCAATCCATGAGTACTGGGACACCCAGTCCAGGAGTACTGGGACACCCAGTCCAGGAGTACTGGGACACCCAGTCCAGGATTACTGGGACACCCAATCCAGGAGTACTGGGACACCCAACCCATGAGTGCTGGGTCACCCAGTCCAGGAGTACTGGGACACCCAACCCAGGAGTACTGGGTCATGACACCCAAGAGTATTGGGTCACCACGCCCAGGAGTACTAGATCACGACACCCAGGAGAACAGAGGAACACCACCCAGAAATAATGTGGCACACCAACTAGGAGTACTGGGCCTCGCCACCCAGAAGTACTGGGCCTCGCCACCCAGAAGTACTGGGCCACACCACCCGGCATACTGTGTCACACCACCCGATATACTGGGTCCCGCTACCCCGCATACTAGGTCACACCACCCGATATACTGGGTCACACCACCCCGCATACTAGGTCACACCACCCGATATACTGGGTCACATCACCCGCTATAATGGGCCGCAGCACCCGATAAAGTGAATTACACCCAGACACCGACCGCCGGGATGCCGGGCGTGACCCCCAACAGGATTACGCAGGCCGCTGGGGCTGCGGCGGCCAGAGTAATCAATCCTGCGCAGCCGGCCGGCGAGTCCTGCCGACCGAGGTCATCAGCCACGGACACAGGACCGGCGCGCTACTGCCGCCGGCGAGTACTGCCGACCGAGGCCATCAGCCACGGACACAGGACCGGCGAGTTACTGCCGCCGGCGAGTCCTGCCGACCGAGGCCATCAGCCATTGACACAGGACCGGCGCGTTACTGCCGGCCGGCGAGTACTGCCGACCGAGGTCATCGCCATGGACACAGGACCGGCGCGTTACTGCCGCCGGCAGTACTGCCGACCGAGGTCATCAGCCACGGACACAGGACCGGCGCGCTACTGCCGCCGGCGAGTACTGCCGACCGAGGTCATCAGCCACGGACACAGGACCGGCGCGTTACTGCCGCCGGCGAGTCCTGCCGACCGAGGTCATCAGCCACGGACACAGGACCGGCGAGTTACTGCGGGCCGACCGAGGTCATCGCCATGGACACGGACCGGCGCGCTACTGCCGCCGGCGAGTACTGCCGACCGAGGTCATCAGCCACGGACACAGGACCGGCGAGTTACTGCCGCCGGCGAGTCCTGCCGACCGAGGTCATCAGCCACGGACACAGGACCGGCGAGTTACTGCCGCCGGCGAGTACTGCCGACCGAGGTCATCAGCCATGGAACAGACCGGCGCACTGCCGCCGCGGCGACCAGGTCATAGCCATGGACACAGGACCGGCGCGCACTGCCGCCGGCGAGTACTGCCGACCGAGGTCATCAGCCATGGACACAGGACCGGCGCGTTACTGCCGGCGAGTACTGCCGACCGAGGTCATCGCCATGGCAGGACCGCCCCCTCGCCGACCGAGGTCATCACCCATGGAAAGGACCGGCGCGCTACTGCCGCCGGCGAGTACTGCCGACCGAGGTCATCAGCCACGGACACAGGACCGGCGCGTTACTGCCGCCGGCGAGTACTGCCGACCGAGGTCATCAGCCACGGACACAGGACCGGCGCGTTACTGCCGCCGGCGAGTACTGCCGACCGAGGTCATCAGCCATTGACACAGGACCGCCGGCGGCGGCACCGCCAGCCACCGACACCAAGTGGCGGGGCGGGGGGGGGGGCGCGAGCGTACGTCGCCGCGGCGCGGCCGATTTTTTGTGCGGCGATCGATGGTGGTCGGCCAGTGACGCCACCGCCGTCGACATGCGAGCACGCGGGCCGCCGGCCGTCACACGCACCCCCCCCCCCATCCCCAACATCGTCCGGGAGCGCTCCGGCAAACCGCTGTCTTCGGTCCACAGCGCACTGCTTCTCTGTACAGTGCTAGACAGACAAATCATCATAGCATCCACACATTTTTTGTCGGACTCGTTTCGCCGGATCATTCTTCACACATGCGAGTGGAGATTACATGCGCTCGCGTGCGTGTGCCGCGGTGCGTAACCACAGGAAAACATCAGTCTAATCACATGTTAGCTATTGGTACGAGGCGCGGTGTGGACTTATAATGATGCAATGTGTGCAGGCGACGGAACCACCATCTCCAGCGAACGATAGCGACGTCGAGCTGCATGTCGAGATGATCAATCGAATGCGAGTGGAACGAAAACAAGAGCTCCACCTGGCAAGGAAATTCGCTGATAGTGCGATGACGGCCGGACCGAGACCATCTTCCGATTCCACTATCGCTTCACACATCGATGCGCCAATGCCACAATTCTTTAGAAAACGCGGACATCGGAATGCTCCGCACGCGCTGCCTGCCCGGGACCTGACAACACAATTCAGCGAGTGACGGACGACTCAGTAATAGTATACTCCATCTGTAATTCCAGTCCAACTCAAACTCACGTATGTGGTGGATATATGGGCCACGAGCATGGGTCGTAGGTGCCAGCCAGCTCGTCACTACTCCCCTCACACGTGTTTTTCATCAAATTTTCTTTCGCGCACCGCTCAACTGCTGATGGATGAAAATGGACATAACATCAGCGTATGGGCGATGCGCCCTAAAGCCTAAAACACTAACCAACTAACTAACATGGCATTAGCACATCATTAGTAGCGGCAACGTTTGGGGCCACGAATCGTCCGAGCTCCTCCCTCCTGAAATTGTTAATATACATGACACTGTTGTAAACAAGGAATGCAAGCCGCCTAAACATGCATCTAGATGCCGGGTGTCAAAACGGCATTGGAAAGGACGTCGATAGAGTATTCGGTAAAAGGTAAGTGGTTCCATACCTCTCCACGAAAAACAAATAATCGCCAACTATGATCTCGGCGACCTCGATCTCGACCTGGGGCTCGTAGACGTTCGCAATGGTTTATATACGCTCGTACGAAACCGTAAGCCGTACAGCAAAGGTCCGCAGAAATTCGTAAGGGCCCGTATAAATGTGTAAGGGCCCCTGGACGTTCGTAAGGAACCGTACGCATTCGTAAGGGCTCGCAGGCTTTCTTAGGGGTCCGACAACAGCCTCGGTGGTCATACAAATTGTCGTTGGCCATTCTATCTTCGCCACGGCAATCCTATGGACTTCTGGCGCTGCCTTTCGGACCATACCAGGCGGCAGTGAGAGCCCGATGGGAAGGGGGGGGGCCTTCCATTATTTACCTACGTCCTTGCTTTTGGGCCCAGTATCTTTGTGTTGCGCTTTATCCGTCGCATCAGTTACAAATGGTGGAAATAATACGAGTTAGAAAACGGGAACTCACATGGCCACAAAATAGCACGGTAAATAATACAGAAACGGGTAATTGGCCAGAGATATATCGAACAGGTAAATCACCAGATATTAATACTGATCTGGGGAAGGAAAACAATGCCAGAAAACATTAACGGTCAAAACATACGAATAAACGATTGGAGGATAAGGTAGAGTAGGTCATACAAGCTTTCTGGTGCTTTTATATTATTTCCAGCATATAATTCCCCCACGTAGACTTGCATGGGCGAGGCCGACTTGACTAGTCGACAGTTTCCTTGCTGGAGGTGCCGTGCCGGGCAGTCAGTAACGGCTGCAGTGCGGCCACGGTCGTCAAGCCCACCGCGTAACGTCTACCATGGCGCCGTTAGCGCGGCACGCGCCCGGCCGTCCCGGCAACAGCCAGCCACAACAGACGGCGGCCGCCCCGGCAACACACGGCCGCCGCCGCCGACCGGCCGCCGACCGGCCAGCGCGCGCCCGGGCCGCCCGGCCCGGCTCCACTCCACCACTCGACCACAGACAATCGGCAACGAGCACACACGACTCAACGACCGCGAGCGCGCGGGTGCTGCACGACGAAGCCTGCCATGCACGAGCACACCGAAACACACACAGTGTGGCGGCGCTGGTAGAGGGAGGGCGCCGGGAGCGGCGGCGGGCAGGCAGGCGAGACACGGGCCGTGCAGCGGCCACACCCAGCGGCCGCCCGCCCCGCTACAGGTAGGCGGGCACAAGCTGGCGCGCTCCGTCAGTCACCCACCTCCCTGGTCATCGAGAGCCACCAGCGTCCGGATGCCCGCCTCCTTGCTCTAGTGCAGCGTTTGGGGTGAGCGTCGGCAAGTCAGCACGTTTGGGGTGAGCGTCGGCAAGTCAGCACGTTTGGGGTGAGCGTCGGCAAGTCAGCACGCGGTAAGCGCCGGTGGAGACACATCAACACGCACAAGTATCGGTACGCAGGTGCACGGCTACGCTACTCCTTATTTCATCAATACACGCACACATACACATAATACATACATAAATACACACACGTGTACACGCACACACAAACTGGTATATATGTTGGTGTACGCATATATATATATATATATATATATATATATATATATATATATATATATATATATATATAAATATATATATATATATACATATATATATGCATATATATGCATATACGTATACATATATACATATATATATATATATATATATATATATATATACATTGTATATCAAACTTAACACGCATACCCCTTGTAACGATTGCCCAGAACAAGCACAAGAGGCGAAGGACGTCGGGCGAGTACCTCGAGGAGGCGTAGGAAGGGAGCGGGAGGGACAAAGGCGAAACACGATCACATGTCGAAGGCATGCCAAGATGGTGGAGCGCACTGGAACTGCCGCACGAGAGGCGGCAGAGGCGCACTGTTCAGCATCCACATCGTCGACGGCACCCAGTCGGTGCCGCACAACAGAGCGCGACAGAAGGCTTCTGCAATTTACATGCCCCGGGCCAGTGTCCTCGGAGACCGGAGACTCGCCCCGAGACCGTGCACCTAGAGATGGCAGCAATCTCTAGTTCCGTGACCCAGCAGCCAGGAGATACACCCTGGGTCCGAGTCCCAGGCCACTGGGCACACACACACACACACACTGGGCACGTGCTCCTCGAGACCGGAAACACTCTCCGGGTCCGTGTCCCCGGACTCCGGCGATGCACCGATCCCGTGTCCATCTGCAGTCGGGAATACGAGCGACGGACCTCGCAAAATGAACCACTGCATCGTCAAACCATTCAAACCTAGCCATTTCAGCAATCATCAGCTGTACCATTTGCGGATGTTCCGGCGATTTTCAGTGAGCTCACTGAACTCCAAGGCTCCGTAAAAATGTGCGAAAGTACGTGATTGTGAATTATAATCCAGTGTTCGGAATATTATTATAGAACTGAGTGATTAATACCAAGTAAAAATAGACGCATCGTTAATCGATCTGGGATGCAAACAGAAAAGAATGCTAACAAGGTACAGTATTGTGTTCCAATGCATCCTCGGAGGCATCGGAGACCGGATGAAAAGGGTGAAAGCTATCTTGATGCAGAGACAGACACACGGGGCACTGGGGAATCCCCCTCCACTCCCCTCTACGGAAGGTGGCGCCCCTCCGGGAGTCCCGAGTGCGCTTCCCCCCCCCCCCCGCAACCCACCCCACCGCTCAACGGATTTTTCAGCCAGAGGCGCTCCTCGGAAAGGAATAGGCGACCCACGCCCCCTGGGAAGGAAAAGGCGGCCTCTGGAGAGGCAAAGGTTCCCATTCAGTGTGCTGGAGTGTGCAACCCCCTCCCCCTAACGGATTTTCAGCTGAAGGCTATTTCGCGTACTGTCCAGGTATCTTCGCACTGGCGCCCCTCCAAAAAAATAGCGCCGCCCTACACGTGCCCCCACGACAATTTCCGGATCCGCCGCTGTCCTGACGTGAACCAGCCCTACTTGTCCAACACGAGGCATGTGCAGCGAATAGCACACGCCAGCCGCTGCCACTCATACATTGACGTCGAGATCATCCGACCGACGGCACCCGACGTTCACGACGGCGCGTGCGGCGTGTGTTCACCTGGAGCACGCGCCACACGTGGGGTCGGCACCGACGCGGTCGGCAGTCGGCTCACGTGCCGAAACCCGTGTCTGGGAGCGGGCGTCGCCCGGCAGCATGCCGCACCGTGTCGCCAGCTCCCCGGAGGTTCGCCGCGTCCGAAATTAACTTCTGAAGGCTACGGCAGACCGGCAGGGCGATCGTTGACGGTTTGGCCACAGACAACACCGACCTCTGAGTGGTTCGCCACACCGGCACGGATCTCCGAGGGGCTCACCACACCGACATGGACCTCTGAGTGTTCCGGCGGACAGTGGTGACCTGTGAGGAGTCTGACGAATCAGGGGCGGACGTGAGAGTGATCATCTGGAGTGGACCTCTGTGGGTGCAGCGGACCCTGAACCAGCCGACACGTGACTGTTCCCCCACCCCCTCCCCAGTCAGGTGGCGGCATGGTGCAGAGCTACTCCGTCGGCCCGCTTCCTGCCTCACCATCGGCCGACAGTGGCCGACATTTGCCGCCTCCAGCTCACACCGGGGCCACAGCCGGCCGACAGTGGCCGACATTTGCCGCCTCCAGCCCACACCGGGACCACAGCCGGCCGACATTTGCCGCCTCCAGCCCAAGGGGCCAAGCCGGCCGACAGTGGCCGACATTTGGCTCACGGGACAAGCCGGCCGACAGTGGCCGACATTTGCCGCCTCCAGCTCACACCGGGGCCACAGCCGGCCGACAGTGGCCGACATTTGCCGCCTCCAGCCCACACCGGGACCACAGCCGGCCGACAGTGGCCGACATTTGCCGCCTCCAGCTCACACCGGGGCCACAGCCGGCCGACAGTGGCCGACATTTGCCGCCTCCAGCCCACACCGGGACCACAGCCGGCCGACAGTGGCCGACATTTGCCGCCTCAAGCTCACACCGGGACCACAGCCGGCCGACAGTGGCCACGTCGACCGCCCGCCGCCGCCGCCGCGCCGCGCCCACCATCGCGGCCGGGCGTCGCCGACAGAAGCCACGCCACGTCGATAGCGCGCGCCGGCGGCCGCCGGGCGGGGCGTCGCCGTCAATTCGACGGGACGGCGGGCGTCGCGAGAGCAGCGACGCCCGTCGGAAGAGATGCGCCGCGCCCTCTGGCGGAACTCCGCGGCCGGATCGATGGCGGCCGGTCCGCGTTCCGCTCCGAGACGTGCCGGCTGATAAACGGCGCCAATGCCACCGAGTGGCGCTGGAGTGGCACAGTGGCGAAGCACGGCACACATACAGACGATGGGCGCTGTACGACCAACGCAGTCGATGCGCCCGTAACCAACCAAACACATACAGACGGCACGGCGGTAACTGGCCGGCGAGACCAGCCACAGAGTGGCCGCAGAGACTCGGCCGCCCCGGCGGCGTGGCTGCATTACCGGCTTGCTACTCTTGGTTAAAATAGCGCCGTTGAAATAGAACTGCGTGATTGGGTGATGGGTCGACGGACGAGATAGAAAGCTTTGCTTAGTGGGAACCCAGCCCGTACAGTGACCCCAGCCGATATTCGGATTAAAACCGGCCTACCGGGAGCATTTCCCAGAGTTCCGATCCGAAAGCCTGTGCTCATTTCCTTGAGCGAGTTGTTCCTAGCGCGGCGCCAATCGACTGATTTTAGGGGCGCGTCGACTGACTGTCAGGACCCCTGAACGCGCCCCATTCTAGCATTCTGAACCTGGAGTCCCGGTTCTATATACCTATGTGGTTTATCCTTGCATCCTTCCCATCCAGTGTTCCAATTGAGTTTCCCACATCATTGTCCGCCCAGATTATGATCACGCAGTTCGTCGGGCGCACCAATTGCCACCGTGTTGTGTGAACGTGTCGGTATGCAAATGCAGGACGGCTGGGCCTGCCACTACTCCGACCGCAATTGCGAAGGCTGGCATATTACTGCCACATTGCCGGCATACCAATAGCTTGAAATAATCAAAGACGCTTGACCTACGCTGCGGCCAGCAATACCAGATCCATGGCGATTACTCGCAGGTTGCGGCTACGGCGAAGGTGGCAGCAAACTTGTTTTGAACAATTTGTATTTCACGCTTTACCTTCTTCATCCAGAAGCCATCTCCCAGCCGCCTGCCAGCCGCCGGTGGAGCAGCACGAGAACACCGGCCGTACACCGGCTCCTCCACATCGGAGCGGCACCCGTCCGCCGCACTGTACCGGTGTCGGCGGCGTCGACGGCGGCGTCCAACACGTGACGTACCGTTTGGCAGGCGTCTGCCCGAGTGGCTGGTCTCCAGCGACAGGTGACACATGGCCGACCGTCTGTCGCGAGGCACCAGTCCACCGGCCACTTCCGATCGGGCCCGGGCACAGGCACCCCGGCAGTGGCCACTGGACGGACAGCGTGGTCACATCAAGGCCGCCGCCGAGATGATGATTACTGGGGTTTTAGGGTGCGTCAACCCATGTGGGATATATTGCACCCATAACAAACTTGCTTACTTAGACACGTGTCAGATTGTAACGTTCCAATAAAAGATGTGCATCTTTTATTGGATCACCTAGGGAGGTGCATATATCACTTGAAATCGTATCTCCGCGAGGAAGGCCAAAACTGCTCTGTTATATATAAATTGGGAATCGTTTCCAATAAGTCCACTAATCTCAGAGTATGCGCTTCATATCCGAAGTGCCGCCTGCGTTCTTCTGCATATGCTGGGCACGCCACCAGCACATGGTGCACAGTCAGCGCAGCATTACACTTCACACATTCCGGTCTGTCGTCCCCGCACAGTATGTGTTGCTAGCGTGTGACCAATTCTGAGGCGACAAATGGCCACTTCGTCCCTTCTAGTTCGACTGAATGACGAGGGCCACAGCGCCAAGTGTGGTTTGATTCACTTTAATTTGCTTTGTTCTATTCGGTCCCAGCTTTCCTGCCACTGCCTGAGAAGAAAACCAAAGAAGTCACGCACACAACCGATCACACAGGTTCCGGAGAACAACTGAACGCCACGCGGAGCTGACAATCCGGTGCGGCCTGGTTAATGACGATATTGTTCCGGCCGACACCTCTGCTTCGGATGCATGTGGTGTGTGTGCCACGACTGACCGTAGTTAAAAAAACCCAAGACCATTGGTGCAGCTTTACCCACTCTCCCGCCACTCCCGTCTGCCTTCCCGATACGCGTCTCGGAGACAGAATCCGATCAGCCGGGAGAGGTGACTAATGGCAGAACGGAAATCAATGTTGCCACAACTGATGACATCATTGTCTTCAGACGCTCCCGTTTCTCCGATCGGGACGCAGCAGGCAGTGTTCTCAGAGCCGTCGGCCTGGACTGTCGGTTGGCGCTGTTTCTGACCGGACATCACCTGCCGGCTCCAGCTGACCGAACGGTGCCAGAGCCGGTGTCGGCACGGACGCGTTCCTCGACACCATCCCCGACCAGTGCCGACCGGGGCCGCCGTCCTGCCGCCGCCACCGTGTCGACACGGCCGGCAACCGAACGCGTGGGCAGATCCGACCAGCTCCGACCTCTCTGGCAGCACTCGCAACTCCAGCCGCCGACTCCGTCGACCAAATCAATGTCGACTCGGACGGCACCGGCCGCGCCCACCAGGATGCCGACACGTCGACGGCGGACGCGGCGGCACCGGCGGCGGACGCGACGGACGCGACGCACCACACGGCAAACAACACGACGACGACACGCCACAGAACAGAGTGGTGAGCGTGGCGGCGCACCCGGCGTGCCGGCCCGGATCCGGTGTGGGTGCGACACACCGGGCCGAGGAACGGATCAGGACCCGGACTGGATGACAATCGCTCAGCCACTGCGCACACCCACATTTGCAGAACCGCACCGGGGCTCATACCGCCGACGTGAATCCCGGCAGTCTCGCCACACACTGCCACCCAGACCTGACCGACAGCATCACGCACATACCTGACCGACAGCACCACACTCAGACCTGACCGACAGTACCACACCCAGACCTGACCGACAGTACTACACCCAGACCTGACACGACAGTACTACACCCAGACCTGACCGACAGTATCACACCCAGACCTGACCGACAGTACCACACCCAGACCTGACCGACAGTACTACACCAGGACCTGACACGACAGTACCACACTCAGACCTGACCGACAATACCACACTCAGACCTGACCGGCAGTACCACACCACGAATTTCAGTTCAACGGCAGAATTTTGACCGAAAGTTTAACGTGCCATCAATGCATCGACACGGCCGCCCGGGAGCTCGTCCACGGCCTTATCGGGCCAGCTGCCAACTGACACTCCCAGCTGGGGGCTAAATGCGAGCGCGTGAAGCGATTGGAACCCTGTGTTGCCAGGACAGGGGAGACCAGTGCAGGCCAGCGCTCCAACCAACTGAGCTACCGGGGCGGCAAGAGACCTAGACACTCAGACCTAACAGTACCACACTCAGCCCTGACCGACAGTGCCACACTCAGACCTGACCAGGCAGCACCACACTCGTAACGACCACCACCTGAGCACAGCACGAACATCAGACGGCACGTGAGACAGCACGGAAGAGCACTAACCACGCGCCCAAGTCACCACATCCTCGCCGAGCCCAGCTGGCCCCAGCTGGCCCCAGCTGCCAGGAGTGGCCATCACGACCGACACGTGGAACGGAGCCGGGACCGGCCGAGTGGCGACGGCTTACCTCCTCGCAGAGCGAGATCATCCGCCGCGTGCTCTCCAGAGACTGAAACACAGAGAGCAGCAGGTCACCTGCAGGTCACGGCCAGAGATCGGCGCGTTCGTGTGGCGAGGACAGCGGATGTACAGTACAGGCAGGGAATCCGGACGGCCGCTAGTGCACGGCCGCCGTCGTTACGGCACACTGTCAGTACACGGCCAGTACACGGTCAGTACACGGTCAGTATACGGTCAGTACACGGTCAGTACACGGTCAGTACACGGTCAGTACACGGTCAGTACACGGCCAGTACACGGTCAGTACACGGTCAGTATACGGTCAGTACACGGTCAGTACACGGTCAGTACACGGTCAGTACACGGTCAGTACACGGTCAGTACACGGTCAGTACAGTACATGCTGCATGACCGACGCAGTCGATGCGCCCCCAAACTCCAACACGTACACGGCCGTCGTCCTCACGGTCGCGTGCCCACACCGTGGCTCTCCTGAGCACTGGGCCCCTGGACGGAAGGAAGTCGCACGTCCGGACACCACGCAGACGGCCACACAGCGGTACTGGTCCCTGGACGGACGGCAGTCGCACGTCCGGACACCACGCAGACGGCCACACAGCGGTACTGGTCCCTGGACGGACGGCAGTCGCACGTCCGGACACGAAGCAGACGGCCACACAGCGGTACTGGTCCCTGGACGGACGGCAGTCGCACGTCCGGACACCACGCAGACGGCCACACAGCGGTACTGGTCCCTGGACGGACGGCAGTCGCACGTCCAGACACCACGCAGACGGCCACACAGCGGTACTGGTCCCTGGACGGACGGCAGTCGCACGTCCGGACACGAAGCAGACGGCCACACAGCGGTACTGGTCCCTGGACGGACGGCAGTCGCACGTCCGGACACCACGCAGACGGCCACACAGCGGTACTGGTCCCTGGACGGACGGCAGTCGCACGTCCGGACACCACGCAGACGGCCACACAGCGGTACTGGTCCCTGGACGGACGGCAGTCGCACGTCCGGACACCACGCAGACGGCCACACAGCGGTACTGGTCCCTGGACGGACGGCAGTCGCACGTCCAGACACCACGCAGACGGCCACACAGCGGTACTGGTCCCTGGACGGACGGCAGTCGCACGTCCGGACACCACGCAGACGGCCACACAGCGGTACTGGTCCCTGGACGGACGGCAGTCGCACGTCCGGACACCACGCAGACGGCCACACAGCGGTACTGGTCCCTGGACGGACGGCAGTCGCACGTCCGGACACGAAGCAGACGGCCACACAGCGGTACTGGTCCCTGGACGGACGGCAGTCGCACGTCCGGACACGAAGCAGACGGCCACACTGTGTCTGTTAAGGCCACAACTAAGCGCACCGGACCGCTCTTCCGCTTAAGCTCAATTACCCAGTTCATGTTGAAGGAATAGAGGATCGCCGAAGGTATAATCTGATAAGAAAACCGAGGCAAAGCACGCCAATATGTTCTGATAAACTTCCATCAGCTCCATGTCTCGTCTATATATTGGTAATTGTTTTCATCTGCATACGATATCCAGGATAACACGACTGGGAGTGCAAGCTATTTCGAAACGGAGCATTCCAAACATCTGACATAATCCACCAACGTGTCATGTTTATGCTTTTTAGATCGCATGGCCAGCAGGTACAATTCAATTCCAGCTGAAGTCGAGGTAAAAACGCAATCATAGTGATGAAATCGTCAACGTGTTTGCAATAGTATACAATATAAATATAATGCCGCAAGAGATCAAATAAATAAGCAAGCACAGTATAAACATGCAGACAGTCATCACACGTCTTCACGCTGTACCCGGAGAACAGGAAGATACGGAAGTGAAAAGTGTGAAACCGAGTGAAAAAAACGTGTGAAAGGGACGCGCTCAACAACTTCTGTTCTGTAATAGGGCATATGTGAAGGCTTGGTCAGTGGGCCTGATGAATCGGGTCAAATGTAGGGGCATAAACTCTCGGGCAGATACAGATTCAATTATTTCTCTTCAGAAAATGCTTAAGAAAAAATAATGTCATAATTAACTCATTCCTGAACAACTGATGTTATATTAAATACCTACAATGGCACTCCATACGTATCTGTGCCTGGTGTGGATTAAGAATGTGTACTGCACTCCTTCTAGCTGATGTACCTGTTTGCCACACCACCCCATGTCACATACACATTCCAAAGTATAACAGGGAGAGCTGAATTGCAAACCAATCTGCTGCATACACATGATGAAATGCAAGTTATATAAAATATCAAATATGGCTGACAAGACAGCCATATATGATGTTATATAAGTCACATTTCATCACGTGAATGTAGCAGATTAGTTCGCAATTTAGCTCTCCCTGTTACATTTCAAAAATTACAACACAACGGTATACATTCAAAATCTGAACAATGAAGCTTTGACAAAGGGCTGGAACTTAGCTAGCATTTTGCGTCAAAGGAACTAAAAGTAGGTCTAACGGGCGCCTGGATTACGATTTCTACCGGGCGACGCTCTGCCTGGACGCCGTACGTGTTCAGCGCTGCCTCATATCTCAGCCAGGTCCAGGATCGCTCACAGTCAAACAGACAGATGGGACAAATGGACGAGTCACAGTCACACAAACAACTGCCAAACTTCCCCCAGTGACGCAACAAACCGAGCGTCGGCCTGCCCGTGAAACACGATTATATAGATCATGGTGATGCTGCAGAGGTAGTCGTTGCCACTCGACTGAAAAATGCCACAACCGCAAGCACCGTGCATCTAAACTCGTTATGCATGGGTGTCGAATATACCAGGAACTACAAACCAAGATTTGTTACCGAAGAGGTGGCAATGCAAACAATTATTAATATGCGGGGAAATTCCAATGCAACTGGTTGAAGTGGGCAAAGCGGCGATTCAATGAATTATTTCGACAGAAGAGCACCTTTGCCTATATTTAGGCGTCCGCCGACGTCGCTTTATTCTGACTAAACTGGAAATACATCCACAGACAAATCCGGGCGCGAACTGCAAAGGCCGGTCGCCATTTTTAGTCGCGCATTACATAATGCATCCTGTGCCGATGCTATGGGCATCGCCCAATGTCACAGGAGCTGGAGCAGGGGCGGATGCGGCCATATCGCCGCGCGACGTCATCACACCGCCGCGTCGGTTGTCGGCTCAACTCGAGGAAGTGGTGGCACACCGCTTCCCGTAACGGGTCGCCGCGGCGAGACCAGGCGGGCGGTGCCAGGCCTGGTGACAGACACCAGAGTCGCTCGGCACTCTACAGCAGGCCTCGTGCCGCTGTGCGACTCCGCCGACCGCAGCCACTTGTCGCAGTCCGTCACAGTATCGAAACGTAACTCTATAAGTAGCTTTGGTCGTCACCCAAACCCAACTATCTGCGGTTTACCGACCCACCCGATTGCATCGGTCCCTTTCAATAGTTTGCAAAAGAAGCAAGCGTCATTTTATTTAAATAGGATAAGATAGAATAAAGAAAACATGAAATCAACCAGAACTGACATATAACGACATGGTTCCGCTGAAACAACCAAATCAGTTTCTCAAACTCCGTATGGTAAGGATTTCGAACGAGAGCCGCACCGCCCTAAATTTTCCTTTTTTTGTGACGTAACGGACACCGACATTTCTAAGTACCATCAAACAATTGGTGTTGGGTGTCGTAAACCAAACATTAATGGGTGACATGATATATTACTTCTGCTGCCCGAGCCAATATTGCCAGTTCTGCAGCGATTATTAGTGTTGCGTGAGCTCTAATGCAATGCGACGCCGGTGCTAGCAAACAAGAGTATCCAGTTCCGCCTGAATGTCTCAGAGACACCCACCATTCACGTACTCTTGGCCACGGTTGCCATTCCCAGGCATTCGCAATTCTCTCGATATCCATAACCGCTCCAGGTCTTCTCAGTTTCGCCAACGTGAATTTCATGGCTGTGCTTCGTATGGAGGAATGTGGCGGACTGTCCGTCTCAGTTCATAGACGTTCTAATTGTGTTTGACTGTTCCTTCGAGTGCATCGACATTCTAGCTGTGCCTGGGTGCCTCTCAAAGCCCGCGCCTACGTTTGGGTCACGTGACTATTCCATCTAAGAGTCGACACTCATTTGCATACGTCTACATTGACATACAGCCGATAAAGGGGGCTGCTAAGGGTATTTATTAGCTGCTTCATTTTTCATGACCACCTCCGAACACACTGTTTAGAAGTTCAATTTCTGGGTAAAATGTGTCGTACGTTTTGTCGAAAATTGTTAAGCTCGATTTGCAATTTGAATCGAGATAAAATTCGAAATGCATGAAAATGGAGTGATATTTGGGAAGATTACAGCAGAAGAAAACATAAAAACCTCATTTTCAAAACGACACGCAAGTGGGAATTCACCTTTGCGAATATTTGTATCTGGGTCGAAACGACATATCACGCATCAACCCAAATATCTGGAGGCGAGGATGTAGCAAGAAGGGGAGGGCGTGAGGGCCGTGCAGAAACAAGACACGCTGCTAAGTGCGCGGACTGCAGGCGTCCAGCCAGTGCATGATCACCAACCGCAACAGCCGACTTGCTTGAATCGTACTATGACGTTTTCCGTGTGTGCAGGATTTGCATAATGCAGTTGACATTGGATAGTTAGTGCGATATCTTGGGAAGCTCAAGCTAGAAACGTTAGACAAACATCACGTTACGAGGATATTCAACATTGGATACACGCCACAACGACTTCGGCAAACATAACCTATGCCTGTCTATTCATAAGAAACGTTGCTGACCCATTCGTCCAACGAATTGCAGGTTTCCTTCAAAAGGATCACAGAATGCACTCGAATTTCGAGGAAACCAACTTCAGTCTGTTTGGCCTCTTCACAACATCTAGCAATTATACCGCGTTCCAGCAACGCGCGCTCTGTCGGGAGACTTGCTGGGTGTACCGCCGGACGCGGAGAGGCCATGACATCATCTGCTCACGAGTGCTCCGACATCATTGCATGGCCGGATACCGTGTAGGCTGTTTGAGGTTGAAGTACGCAAACGGAGGAATACGACGCAAATGCTTCACGTGAGCAGATGACCTCAGGAGGGGGAGGGGCATTCAGGGCGCATCGACTGCAGTAGTCGTGTGGTGGATTGGAGTTTAGGGGCGCGTCGACATCCAGGGTCATTTTGCGCCCATCGACTGCAGTAGTCATGCAGGCATAATTGAAGTAGGTCAAGTCACCGGAGATGTGGCATTGAAACACCGACTGTAGACATGTATCGTGAGGAGTGGGCAAAGTCAAGCTGTCGCGCTAGTACTTGATGTTGATTCGCTGGCGACGTGCTTCCATCGCTTAACCTGATATCAACCCATGTCAGGCATGCAAGTTAATATCAAACCACCCATGCCAGGCATGCAAGTGAATCGTATGCACTCTACGATCGCAACCATAATTCTAGCGCCTCTACAAAATGACGTTAGAATCGGCTTCACAGATTTGGAGATCGGGGTTTATATCCAACCGAAAAGGCTGCACATTTTCGTGGGCTGACTCAGATTGACAAACCTGCATTTCACTGATATCGGCCAGTGGTGTCTGTGGCATGTAAACTAATCATTCCAGCTAACTCCAGACTAAATTCCCTATGAATCGACCAAATGAACCTCATACAGCGGACGAGAATTGGGTGTGTGAGTTTTAAGGCGCATCGACCAGGTCGAGCAGACGAGAGCAGACAATAGCTGCCTTCACTAAGGCGCGTAAGTCTGAGAGCCACTCGGTGCGCGTGCTAGCCAATTCGGAGCAGCTCTACCGCGGATCCCACACCTGGTCGTGACACAGTGACATTTCGACGTCCGATGGCACACCAATCAGCCTGGAGTTTATGGCAGCACGTGTCTATAGGTGCTTTGTCGACACGTAAAAGACGTGTTTTTAATAGCAAGTAATGTTAGCAATAATCTGACTGATATCCTCGTGAGCTGTGTTAGACACACCACCCCGACCAGCTGTTTCCCCGGTTGTCGTCGGGTGCCTTATCCCTGAGTCCCGCAGCACAGGTTCATCAACACTTCCGTCTAATCATGCATGTCTGGACCCTGTGACGTTGGTGGGGTTGGAACCATGTACCCGGGTCGGTGCGTGCTCCAGACCCAGATCAATGACCCTTCATAGCCGGGTCGGTACGTGCCCCAGACCCAGATCAATGACCCTTCACAGCCGGGTCGGTACGTGCCCCAGACCCAGATCAATGACCCTTCACAGCCGGGTCGGTACGCGCCCCAGACCCAGATCAAATGACCCTTGACAGCCGGGTGAAGTATCGTTCCGGACCCAGATCATGCATGCATGCCCCGGACCCAGATCAGTGATCCTTCACACCCGGGTCGGTACGTGCCCCAGACCCAGATCAATGACCCTTCACAGCCGGGTCGGTACGTGCCCCAGACCCAGATCAATGACCCTTCACAGCCGGGTCGGTACGTGCCCCAGACCCAGATCAATGACCCTTCACAGCCGGGTGAAGTACCGTTCCGGACCCAGATCATGCATGCATGCCCCGGACCCAGATCAGTGATCCTTCACAGCCGGGTCGGTACGTGCCCCAGACCCAGATCAATGACCCTTTACAGCCGGGTCGGTACGTGCTCCAGACCCAGATCAGTGATCCTTCACAGCCGGGTCGGTACGCACCCCAGACCAAGCTCCGCAGTGACCACCCCGCACGCCGCCAAATGGGGACGGTCGGTGCTGCCAATTTAGGCCTCGATTGTGGACGGCCGCTACCCGGGCGCCGGGGTCGGGGTCGGGGTCGGGGTCGGGGTCGCCACACGGCCAATGGCACACAGACGGCGACGGGCTAACATCAGCACAGTGGATTACATAGCAGCACAGCGTCCGTGTAGGTCAGTACCGGGCTGCAGAGGAGCAGTGGGTCACAGAGCACCAAGCGTCCGTGCAGGTCAGTACCGGGCTGCAGAGGAGCAGTGGGTCACAGAGCACCAAGCGTCCGTGCAGGTCAGTACCGGGCTGCAGAGGAGCAGTGGGTCACGGTTGGGGTGTTGCAGGTTACGGAAGTTATGTAAGTTGGTTAGTTGGGTTTTTAGGGAGTATCGACTGCTGAGGATATTTTGCGCCCATAAGAAGTGGTGTCTCAGGTCGTCCAATTCCCAGCGTGGCGCCGGTTTTTCCCTCCGCTGACGTTCGCCTTTTGAGCCTCATTGTTCACGTAATGCTTTCGATACATTTTACAACTGTTTTTACCTCAACTGTGATTCACCGCTGCTCAAACCTTTCGGATTCGAGAAGAGCGCTTGTCATGCCTGGGAAGTGCCCTTTTGCCGCAGTGCTTCTAGGTGCTCAATACGAGCAATGCACTTTAGTCCGGGAGTGGCTAAGCGTCCCAGGTTCACAGTAAAGCTATTCCTGTGCAAATAGCCTCCCATTCAACGACTTATTCCTTCACTATAAGACTTCTTAACACCTCTTACAGCAAGCTTAATCGTCGGCGTTACCGAACATTGCATGCATAGTTACTGGCAACTGCAACCCACGACCCTTTGAGAGTGGATGACCTGGGGCTTGCACACGCACATCTGCCATATTCAAATATAGTGTTCTATATTGGACCTTTGCACCTTATATAGGGCGATTCCTGGACAAATCACTAAAGCATGTTCACCACACCACCACCCATTTCGACTAAAATCGGTTCATGTGGTCATGGATGACCCATATTACTATTCTGATATTTTTGGTTTTCTAGGTTTCAAGGGTCATGGGTCATCCATGTCATCGAATTGTTCAGGTCACAGAGAAAGTGCATATACAAAATAATGTTTATATTTGTCATGGTAGCAATTAGCGCACCAAACGTATACCCTGTTTGAAACAAGAAGAAATATAAAATGCAATAAAATAGTTGTGAATTGCTGAGGTCAACATTAAGCTACGTTAACTCGTAACTTGTTAATGACCTCGTGATCTGTTCAAAGTTTTCTTTTGATTTTTCTTTCTTTCTTCACCGAGCATTGCCCCATTAATTGTCTAACTATTAGCGTGAATGTTTTATTTTGTAACGCTGACGACATAATGTGTCACTGAGCTGAAATGACAGGGCCTGAACTGACCCTCAGACAGTTATTGTGCGTGACTATTGGCATAGCCGATATGAGTGTTGGTTCAAAGCTGTTCGCTCATATAACACGATGATGATATTCCTAAGTGGATCAGAGGTCAGAGAGATCACATCTGGGTCGGTGGCTTTGTGTGCATTGCAGAATATGACCGATATTGGCTCTCATTTTAACACGCGCACTGGAGGGGGGCGAAATCCGCCCACCCCTCCGGTTATTGCGTACATAACTGCAGATTTTACCGGTCGATATACGCGATTTCTGCGTACCTACTTAGAAATGACCGGCACGTCGTTTAAAGCAAGAAAAATGGAAATCGGCTGAAAAATTTCCCGTTAGGGGCCGTTAAAGTAAAAAAATTCGTAGCGTCAGACCACAAAAATCGGCGCTGATGCGCTTCCCGTATATCCGCAAAAGGGAAGTGTTCTTGGCAACACTAGCGACTTGTTTGATGTATATTGATATGCTATATAGTTTCAAGATAATGTTAGGTCACCGAGGTCAAGTCAGGTCAAGTTCATGACAGGTTAATGGAACCAAACTTGGTCAACGGGAATGTTGTCATAAATGCACTACTCTTTGTCATTTGTACTATTTGTCATTACGTTTGCATACTTTATTCATGTACTTCACTCCTTTCTTCGCGAAGCCGATTGCGCCAAGCTGCCCGACGGAGCAGTCGGGCGGGCGGCCCGGTTCCGGTAATTGGAACATGTAACTGACCTGATAAAGTGCTGCTATATAGGTGACCTGAGGTCAAATGTCGGGTTTAGCATCTGTATTGCATCACTAGTAATGTCCAAAACATCACTGATGCCCAATTTGGAGCATTTAAACACAAGCACAGCGATCCATAACAATGACAAGCCAAGCCACGGAAAACAAGAACATTTTGACAAATGCGACCTCATTTGACCTTGAAGATATTGACCTAAGGTCATGAAATTTGCGCACAATAGAGTTCACTACCGTACACATCCACCCTGCGAATTTTGTTCCTCCAGCTTTATTAGGAGCCGAGATCTTTGGCGGGGGGCGGAATCCGCCCCCCGCCAGTGCGCGTAATTTTCAGAGGCCCTCCAGGGCGCGTGTTAAAGCATTCTTCCCATCTACCAAGATAGTCACGCACGTAAGTGTGTCAGAGAGAGCAGAGGTCACACATGGGTCAGTGGCCTGACTTCAAAATGAAGGTTGTATGTACATTATATAAGGTACTTGACATGGGTGTCACTGAAAAGTTGGTTCAGACAGCACGACAGTGCCAAAACCAGCTATGTGAGGTCGCACAGGTCACATGGATATGCACTCCGACCTAACCTTGGAATGAATATTTGCGTCCAATGAAAAACCCCGTCCGCCTTCTAAGAAATTATATCAGTGGAATCCTTCCACTTCTAAGGGAATTATTTGACATCACGCAACGCATTTTAGTTGCAAGTACATTTAGCTAAAAGAGTATCATGAACATAGCAGGTGCATACGTACATCGTGTGCATGATCCTCCAAGGTTCAACACAGCACTATTCGAGGCAGGGTCACGCGTGTGAGTTTCGGACACGGCGCACAGAGTGGTCGCTATCCGCAGATATATCATTATATCTACTAGCATGCTCTTTTTCCATCTCACGGCACAAAGCGTTGCAGTATCTGTATGATCTTCAAGAGAAGCGATTCACTTAACTGGGCTGCAGGTCCATCGGTCACACTACACATTTCGGACGCTGAGACAGAGGAAAACTTATTTTATAGCTGAGACACGACTCGCAGTTTTCAAGGAATGCTGAATGGTTACGGGCTACCAATCTGACGACCGTTGGAGGCTGACTATACACCGCACGCTTAGCCGACCCACCAATTCCATCGAATGGATTTTTACCGTGCGAGGTTGCCAAAACAAAATCCACTCACATCTGGTATTCCAATCGTTCTGGTGGTCACAAATATTAACAAAATTGTGGTTCTGTTTATATTTCCGAGAGCAACCATCGGAGAAGTGGACTTCCTCCAGTTCTCAATGCATCTGCCGTATGTAAGGAATCAACACAAACTGGAACGATGCAGCCGTGTGTTGTGTTGGGGAGCTAGACGACCCAAAAAGATTTTGCATGACTCGCTGGTGCATAGCGCTAGCCGAAGAATAGTGCATCGGGGGATGCACTGTTTTAACATTTTGAACTGCTTGCTGGATGACCACTGGAGCATTTCGAGAGAAAAAACACCGGCCACGATCGCCTCACTGTCAGAGATAGTCACGCAGCTAAGTAAAACGTTGACTGCCCAAGCTCACACTTATTTGTATGGCATTACAGGCTTCGCAAACTAATTGCTACCACTAAAAATAAAAATGATTTTCTACATGAACTTTAAAGTTCCTCACCAGTACCTCGTGACCCCTTTGATCTAGAAACCAAAAAAAAAACAGCATCGGAATCTGTGCCGTAGATAACCCAATGCACCAGTTTTTATAAAAATGTAAGGGGCTGTGGTGAACAATTTCGGGTCTACCTTGTTCATTTTTCCTGGAATCGTCCCATAATCTCGATTTAATACCGGGCCGTTCCGGAAACCGGTGCGACGCACAATTCTGTTCAATCTCGATCGAAATGATTTCGATGATGCGTCGGCAATGCATCAACCCTCCTAAAAGTCCGAAAGGAGCAAGCGTTTCTGACCGAAGGATGCACATTGGGTGCATCAGCGCATCAACAGAAATGTGACGGACTGGACGTCACACCTGATAAGCACTTCGATCAAACTAATAGCTGCTCTTCCTGCACGTGGTGCCATTTGGTTGACCTTTTACAACGAACCAACTGGTTCACCTGGTCTGCCACCAAAAATACCCCGGACACAGTTCACGTTGGCGCACAGACTACATATTCATCGGGTGCGATCGATGGTGAAAGTTCGTCATTGACGAGACGCGAAGCGTCGAGTCCGTGGTGAACTTTAGTCATTGGAAGAGCATGTGAACTGATTTATCGTGCAGCTCAACAATTGACATTTACTTTTGTAGAACTTAATTATGTTAGAGACCATACGGTCACGGCTGAAAGATCCGTGATCGCAGATCTCATCGTAGGTACCAATATGGAAAGGCATATTCCTTTCTCTGTTCTGGATTTTGATTTCAGGGATAGCCCTGTGCCCCACGTTGATATAAATGGCAGGCAGAGGAACACCACAACTTCTAGGAAGCTTAAGGTGGAGTTCTGGAGGTGTCAATGCATCTCCGAGGTTCAAATAATGTCCCTCCAAAAACAAGCCACGCCGACACAGATATCATTCTCGGCAGAATATACGTATCACTGGACCTCTGATCATGATTGTGATCTGCTTTAATGCTGGACGAACTGATTCTTATCCTTGCTATGGGTGAATGCTCTTTTGTTAATTTATTGACCACCATTTCTTTAATGCCACCCCAAATATGCGTGTTGAAACAACTCCCAACCGCACAACCTCAAGTTATTTCAGCTGATTAATACCAGCTTCGGAAGATCGACAGGAACTCACTGCCTTCAATTTGATGGTGACCCAATGCATAGTAGAGATCGGCTCCCTAATCGGCAGGCAGTGGAAGTGTGGCATCAGTCACAGCCAACATCAACCATCACTCCAGACCATCAGAGGATGGCACAGAATTCTACGCACCGAATATCCTCCCACCCCGACAGAAGGAGAGAACACAACGCCTGCCATACGGCCAGCAGAAGCAGACAGCCGAAGACGTCAACAAGCCTCTTCAGAGTGACGGAAAGGCCGCCACGATCGGGAGTGGCCGAGTGGAAGAGCCTGACTGCCGAGAACTCGTCAGCCGGATGCTGTGTCAGAAGTGCTGCCGTGGACAGCTCGCGGTAGTGCGGTGCAGAGTGCCGTCTCGTCTGACGACGTGATGGAGGTGCCACTGCAATGTCGAAAGAGCTGCCGTGGACAGCTCGCGGTAGTGCGGTGCAGTGCCGTCTCGTCTGACGAAGTGACGATGGCACAGAGTTCGACGCATCGCATATCCTCCCGCTCCGACAGAAGGCAAAGGAATGCCACCGTCTCATCTGACGACGTGACGGCAGCGTCTCGTCTGATGATGTGACGGTGGTGTCTCATCTGATGACGTGACGGTAGTGTCTCATCTGATGACGTGACGGTGGTGTCTCATCTGATGACGTGACGGTAGTGTATCATCTGATGACGTGACGGTGGTGCCTCGTCTGATGACGTGACGGTGGTGTCTCGTCTGATGACGTGACGGTGGTGTCTCATCTGATGACGTGACGGCAGCGTCTCGTCTGATGACGTGACGGTGGTGTCTCGTCTGATGACGTGACGGCAGCGTCTCGTCTGATGACGTGACGGTGGTGTCTCGTCTGATGACGTGACGGTGGTGTCTCATCTGATGACGTGACGGCAGCGTCTCGTCTGATGACGTGACGGTGGTGTCTCATCTGATGACGTGACGGTGGTGTCTCATCTGATGACGTGACGGTGGTGTCTCATCTGATGACGTGACGGTGGTGTCTCATCTGATGACGTGACGGTGGTGTCTCGTCTGATGACGTGACGGTGGTGTCTCGTCTGATGACGTGACGGTGGTGTCTCATCTGATGACGTGACGGTGGTGTCTCGTCTGATGACGTGACGGTGGTGTCTCATCTGATGACGTGACGGTGGTGTCTCATCTGATGACGTGACGGTGGTGTCTCGTCTGATGACGTGACGGTGGTGTCTCATCTGATGACGTGACGGTGGTGTCTCGTCTGATGACGTGACGGTGGTGTCTCGTCTGATGACGTGACGGTGGTGTCTCATCTGATGACGTGACGGTGGTGTCTCATCTGATGACGTGACGGTGGTGTCTCATCTGATGACGTGACGGTGGTGTATCATCTGATGACGTGACGGTGGTGTCTCATCTGATGACGTGACGGTGGTGTCTCATCTGATGACGTGACGGTGGTGTCTCATCTGATGACGTGACGGTGGTGTCTCGTCTGATGACGTGACGGTGGCGTCTCTTCTGATGACGTGACGGCAGCGTCTCGTCTGATGACGTGACGGTGGTGTCTCGTCTGATGACGTGACGGTGGTGTCCCGTCTGATGACGTGACGGTGGTGTCCCGTCTGATGACGTGACGGTGGTGTCTCATCTGATGACGTGACGGCAGCGCCTCGTCTGATGACGTGACGGCGGTGTCTCGTCTCATGACGTGACGGTGGTGTCTCATCTGATGACGTGACGGTGGTGTCTCGTCTGATGACGTGACGGTGGTGTCTCATCTGATGACGTGACGGTGGTGTCTCATCTGATGACGTGACGGTGGTGTCTCATCTGATGACGTGACGGTGGTGTCTCATCTGACGACGTGACGGTGGTGTCTCATCTGATGACGTGACGGTGGTGTCCCGTCTGATGACGTGACGGTGGTGTCCCGTCTGATGACGTGACGGTGGTGTCTCATCTGATGACGTGACGGTGGTGTCCCGTCTGATGACGTGACGGCAGCGTCTCGTCTGAAGACGTGACGGTGGTGTCTCGTCTGATGACGTGACGGTGGTGTCTCATCTGATGACGTGACGGTGGTGTCCCGTCTGATGACGTGACGGCAGCGTCTCGTCTGATGACGTGACGGTGGTGTCTCGTCTGATGACGTGACGGTGGTGTCCCGTCTGATGACGTGACGGTGGTGTCCCGTCTGATGACGTGACGGTGGTGTCTCATCTGATGACGTGACGGTGGTGTCCCGTCTGATGACGTGACGGTGGTGTCCCGTCTGATGACGTGACGGTGGTGTCTCATCTGATGACGTGACGGTGGTGTCCCGTCTGATGACGTGACGGCAGCGTCTCGTCTGATGACGTGACGGTGGTGTCTCATCTGATGACGTGACGGTGGTGTCTCATCTGATGACGTGACGGTGGTGTCCCGTCTGATGACGTGACGGTGGTGTCTCGTCTGATGACGTGACGGTGGTGTCTCATCTGATGACGTGACGGTGGTGTCCCGTCTGATGACGTGACGGTGGTGTCCCGTCTGATGACGTGACGGTGGTGTCTCATCTGATGACGTGACGGTGGTGTCTCATCTGATGACGTGACGGTGGTGTCCCGTATGATGACGTGACGGTGGTGTCCCGTCTGATGACGTGACGGTGGTGTCCCGTCTGATGACGTGACGGTGGTGTCTCGTCTGATGACGTGACGGTGGTGTCTCGTCTGATGACGTGACGGTGGTGTCTCGTCTGATGACGTGACGGTGGTGTCCCGTCTGATGACGTGACGGTGGTGTCCCGTCTGATGACGTGACGGTGGTGTCTCGTCTGATGACGTGACGGTGGTGTCTCGTCTGATGACGTTACGGTGGTGTCCCGTCTGATGACGTGACGGTGGTGTCCCGTCTGATGACGTGACGGCACCGTCCCGTCTGATGACGTGACGGTGGTGTCCCGTCTGATGACGTGACGGTGGTGTCCCGTCTGATGACGTGACGGTGGTGTCCCGTCTGATGACGTGACGGTGGTGTCTCATCTGATGACGTGACGGTGGTGTCTCGTCTGATGACGTGACGGTGGTGTCCCGTCTGATGACGTGACGGTGGTGTCCCGTCTGATGACGTGACGGTGGTGTCCCGTCTGATGACGTGACGGTGGTGTCCCGTCTGATGACGTGACGGTGGTGTCTCGTCTGATGACGTGACGGTGGTGTCTCGTCTGATGACGTGACGGTGGTGTCCCGTCTGATGACGTGACGGTGGTGTCCCGTCTGATGACGTGACGGTGGTGTCCCGTCTGATGACGTGACGGTGGTGTCCCGTCTGATGACGTGACGGTGGTGTCCCGTCTGATGACGTGACGGTGGTGTCTCGTCTGATGACGTGACGGTGGTGTCTCGTCTGATGACGTGACGGTGATGTCCCGTCTGATGACGTGACGGTGGTGTCCCGTCTGATGACGTGACGGTGGTGTCCCGTCTGATGACGTGACGGTGGTGTCTCATCTGATGACGTGACGGTGGTGTCTCATCTGATGACGTGACGGTGGTGTCCCGTCTGATGACGTGACGGTGGTGTCCCGTCTGATGACGTGACGGTGGTGTCCCGTCTGATGACGTGACGATGGTGTCTCGTCTGATGACGTGACGGTGGTGTCTCGTCTGATGACGTGACGGTGGTGTCCCGTCTGATGACGTGACGGTGGTGTCCCGTCTGATGACGTGACGGTGGTGTCTCGTCTGATGACGTGACGGTGGTGTCTCGTCTGATGACGTTACGGTGGTGTCCCGTCTGATGACGTGACGGTGGTGTCCCGTCTGATGACGTGACGGCACCGTCCCGTCTGATGACGTGACGGTGGTGTCCCGTCTGCTGACGTGACGGTGGTGTCCCGTCTGATGACGTGACGGTGGTGTCCCGTCTGATGACGTGACGGTGGTGTCTCGTCTGATGACGTGACGGTGGTGTCCCGTCTGATGACGTGACGGTGGTGTCTCGTCTGATGACGTGACGGTGGTGTCTCGTCTGATGACGTGACGGTGGTGTCTCGTCTGATGACGTGACGGTGGTGTCTCGTCTGATGACGTGACGGTGGTGTCTCATCTGATGACGTGACGGTGGTGTCTCGTCTGATGACGTGACGGTGGTGTCTCATCTGATGACGTGACGGCACCGTCTCGTCTGATGACGTGACAGTGGTGTCTCTTCTGATGATGTGACGGTGGTGTCTCATCTGATGACGTGACGGTGGTGTCCCGTCTGATGACGTGACGGTGGTGTCTCGTCTGATGACGTGACGGTGGTGTCCCGTCTGATGACGTGACGGTGGTGTCTCGTCTGATGACGTGACGGCACCGTCTCGTCTGATGACGTGACAGTGGTGTCTCTTCTGATGATGTGACAGTGGTGTCTCATCTGATGACGTGACGGTGGTGTCCCGTCTGATGACGTGACGGTGGTGTCTCGTCTGATGACGTGACGGTGGTGTCCCGTCTGATGACGTGACGGTGGTGTCTCGTCTGATGACGTGACGGTGGTGTCCCGTCTGATGACGTGACGGTGGTGTCCCGTCTGATGACGTGACGGCAGCGTCTCGTCTGATGACGTGACGGTGGTGTCTCTTCTGATGACGTGACGGTGGTGTCCCGCCTGATGACGTGACGGTGGTGTCCCGTCTGATGACGTGACGGTGGTGTCCCGTCTGATGACGTGACGGTGGTGTCCCGTCTGATGACGTGACGGCAGCGTCTCGTCTGATGACGTGACGGTGGTGTCTCTTCTGATGATGTGACGGTGGTGTCTCATCTGATGACGTGACGGTGGTGTCCCGTCTGATGACGTGACGGTGGTGTCTCGTCTGATGACGTGACGGTGGTGTCCCGTCTGATGACGTGACGGTGGTGTCTCGTCTGATGACGTGACGGTGGTGTCCCGTCTGATGACGTGACGGTGGTGTCCCGTCTGATGACGTGACGGTGGTGTCCCGTCTGATGACGTGACGGTGGTGTCCCGTCTGATGACGTGACGGTGGTGTCCCGTCTGATGACGTGACGGTGGTGTCTCGTCTGATGACGTGACGGTGGTGTCTCGTCTGATGACGTGACGGTGGTGTCCCGTCTGATGACGTGACGGTGGTGTCCCGTCTGATGACGTGACGGTGGTGTCTCGTCTGATGACGTGACGGTGGTGTCTCGTCTGATGACGTGACGGTGGTGTCCCGTCTGATGATGTGACGGTGGTGTCCCGTCTGATGACGTGACGGTGGTGTCCCGTCTAAAGACGTGACGGCAGCGTCTCGTCTGATGACGTGACGGTGGTGTCCCGTCTGATGACGTGACGGTGGTGTCCCGTCTGATGACGTGACGGTGGTGTCCCGTCTGATGACGTGACGGTGGTGTCTCATCTGATGACGTGACGGTGGTGTCTCGTCTGATGACGTGACGGTGGTGTCCCGTCTGATGACGTGACGGTGGTGTCCCGTCTGATGACGTGACGGTGGTGTCCGGTCTGATGACGTGACGGTGGTGTCCCGTCTGATGACGTGACGGTGGTGTCCCGTCTGATGACGTGACGGTGGTGTCCCGTCTGATGACGTGACGGCAGCGTCTCGTCTGATGACGTGACGGTGGTGTCCCATCTGATGACGTGACGGTGGTGTCTCATCTGATGACGTGACGGTGGTGTCTCATCTGATGACGTGACGGTAGTGTCTCATCTGATGACGTGACGGTGGTGTCTCATCTGATGACGTGACGGTGGTGTCTCGTCTGATGACGTGACGGTGGCGTCTCTTCTGATGATGTGACGGTGGCGTCACTGCGGTGAGCCGGCTAATCGAGTCGGCCGCCAGATATCAGCCGCTTCATTACCAAGGTGTTCGATTATCGATGCGCGGCGCGCAGAGCGTCTGACGTGCCGGCCACTCACGCCCCCCCCCACCCGCGTGCTCTCCTGGGATACCGGGACAGACGTGCCACCGAGCCGACTGCCGAGATGAATAGCACGCGTCGCCAGCCTCTCGACAGCGGCCAACAGCGACCACGCCGTGGCCACAGACCCACAGACCCCAGTGGCGCGGTACAGCGGGCGCGCAGTCGGACTCGGCAAGACGCATCGCTAGCGATAGACGGGAAATGGACCGACCAAAAGAAAAGCCAAAAGAAACAGCACGCGAGTAGCACAGAGAGTCAGCAAGAACAACGGAGGAAGGCGATCAAAGACGAAAGGAGGCGATTTAAAAGTAAGAGATATGGAAAAGCGGTGCCAAGTTCGAACACGATGACCAAAGTAACTCTGAAATTACGATATACTACAGTACTAGATGGCTGTAACAATTAATATAGCTCATTCATATTCATATACCTGAATAGCTCATTAACATATATATGCAATATAGTATCACTTCAAACCAATGCATGCCCTGATTTAAACTTTTCTCTAAACAGAGAAACATACACCAAAGTCCATTTGATTCAGGTTGATAATCCAGATGCGCAACGTAATAGAGACTCGGACAATCTTGCAGCCAAGCTATGGTCACAATCTCGATAGAATATGTTCTCCTTCACCACAGCTCACGACACCGAAATGGGGTACGCCGCTATGAAAGGAATGGAGTGTCTGAACGGAGGCGCACGTTCGTTCATTCTGCTGGCGCCCGTCAACTGGATTATTGGAGCCTTGCCAACGTGCACTGGACGAATGATGTGCTATAAAGGGCACTGTCGGTGAGTTAAGTTTCCAGCATGTTCCACACAGTTATTGGTTATAAGCGAGGGGATCGAGCGACCATGGTATCGCGGCATCGAGCGACCCCGCTCTCGTGTTCACATGCCCCCCCCATACACACACACACACACATACCCGGCCGATATGCTTTTGAATCTTTTTCGTGTTCGGCTTCGAGTTCTGCTTTCTTTACTGAAGAATTGAAAACAAAGTCCAAGGCATTTGTTTTCCTTTACTTGATGATTAGTTAGTTTGGAGTGCCTCCTGATTACTAAGGAATAGTGAGTATTTCATTATTTATGTTTACTTCATTTACCTAGCTTTCTACTCGTGTATTTCGCTCGAGCCACACGTACACACACGCTAATCTGTATTATCCATTACAGCGAATAAGCATCAATGTTTCGAAAGTGTCGTCGGCCAGCCAATTCCTTTCCGGCATGAATATCTTTCCTCCGATATTACATAATCTCTCTAAAGGTGCTGAAATGGCTAGCACACAAAAACAGTGGTGCTAATTGGGACACGAGCAGAAAAGACGGTCTCCCGCTTCCTATAAAACATTAATGGATCCTTCGCATCTGGTACAAATCGCATCGTCACCGCGCTAAAAAAATAGATGGCGTCAACCAAGGCGTGGACGCCAGACTCACGAGAAAAAACTGCGCTGTGTACTAGACGAATGCATTTGTTGGAAAAACTTCCGCTGGCACATCGCTTGAAGAAATCAATAACTGGAGGAAAATGTTATGATTGAATGATTTTTCCCTGGACTTGGTTGCTTTACTTCGGTATTTCTGGCTGTTTTATCTTACAATTTAGTGAGAAGTAATTAATTATTCGAGATTAATGAATGCCTTGGGAGCCGAAGCTAATCAGATGCACGAAGCAGAGGCCGAAAACTAAGCCAGGTTTACAAAGTTATGCGAAACCGAAGCTGGCTTCGTCCCGTGTTTGGTGGGCTCCGGATTAACTGGTGTTATTTATAGTGAGCTGTGGAATTGATAACGGTGTTCCGTTGGAAGGTAAGCGAATATGTGCTTATATATTATGAAATGGATGGGGAGGAGTTTGGAGTTCAACACCGAGGCAGGCGGAGAACGAGGCCCAGTCTATCTCGCCGGCTGACACAATTGGTATGAAAGAATGATTGTGTGTTGGCAAGTTGAGCGTGCTCTCATGGGCCCACAGAAAAAGTTAGCCAGAAGATTGTCAGGACGGACACGGACGACGACCAGCGCTACAAATAATTCAGTGGGACACCACCAGAGGGACGGGACCAGTGGCTGGACCTGTATGTACATGGAGACGACGACCAGCAGTGAGCTCGATTGCTGCTGGGAATCATTAATAGGGGTGTGAGGTATAAGAGCAAGGAAGTCGTGACAAAACTGTACTTCGCCTATGTGCGACCCCACCTGGAATAGTATGCGCAGGCATGGAAACCTTACTTAGAAAGATATCTATATCTATATATATATACATTTGCTAGAAAGAGTGCAGCATAAAGCCACCAGACTCATCAGTAGACTAGGTAACTTAGAACATGGAGAAAGGCTTATGGCATTAGATATGTATTCATTCAAGTACAGGAAATCAAGGGGTGATATGATTGCGATGTATAAAATCGTTAAAGGGTTAGATAATGTCAATTGGAATGATGCTCTTCTATTTAGAGTATCAATAGGGGCCATCAATTCAGGTTGGACAAGTCAAGGTGTAGGATAGTTAAACGCCAACAGGTTTTCCGTCAAAGGATGGTCGACCAATGGAATATGCTGCCTGCAGATGCTGTGGGCAGCGCCTCATTGAAAGTGTTTAAAAAGAAGATGGACAAATATTTTAGGTTGGAGAATCTTGTTTTTGAGTTATAATTAGTGGTGAATGGGATGGGATTTATGCTAGTAGATGTACACGGTGCAGGCACATTTAAGCAGGAATGGATGGAGTTTGATAATCATTGGTAGAGTACTCGATCCACCTGTGCTACGCGGGATCGAGTGAATAGGGCCAGATAGGCATTGGTAGGTGCGTAGTACGGTGGTGGGTAGTTTCTTTGGAATTTAGGATGTGGTATTGGTTGGGGTGCTGAGCATCTTTTTGTCCAGACTTATCTTCCCTATACAGGGATAATCCAGATGGGCCCCCGTGGCTCTTATTAAGTCTGAACACTTCATGATTTTAACTCGTTCGGAGCGGATGGCGTACCAAATGTTGCAATAAGAAAATGGCAAGTGATGAGGAGGCAGCCCTGGAACACCTCATAACCTCAACCGATGACTGCATTGTCAGAAGCCCGGCGGACAACGGTTCAAGCATGGCAACTCCGAGTAGGGAACATGTGAACAGTTCAGCGAGGAAGCACACCACGAGGAAACGTATCATCACACGGCGGCGGCCAGCCACACCGCCCTGGTATGCAGGACAGTAAAACAACTCGTAGATGGACTACACGATCGTGACTACATCGACACACATCAGCGGAAGCACATGCTGCCCACGTGCCAACAGCTAGACAGCTGCAGGGGAGTCGCATATTAAACAAGAAGCCACTACGAGACATTTCGCACGCGGTGTTATCATACCAAGTGGCTGTAGGAGGTGGTTGAGGCCGCACGTGGAGAAACTGCACGCTTGTGTTAACCGGTTTCCGACAAAGACCCAGTCCAAGTGTTAACAGGCGCGGACCGATTACACCCAGTCCGAGTGTCAACAGACCCGGACCCGGACAATGGTTACACCCAGTCCAAGTGTCAGACCCGGACCCTGACAATGGTTACACCCAGTCCAAGTGTCAGACCCGGACCCTGACAATGGTTACACCCAGTCCAAGTGTCAGACCCGGACCCTGACAATGGTTACACCCAGTCCAAGTGTCGACAGACCCGGACCCTGACAATGGTTACACCCAGTCCAAGTGTCAACAGACCCGGACCCTGACAATGGTTACACCCAGTGCAAGTGTGGGACCTAGACCCTGACAATGGTTACACCCAGTCCAAGTGTCAACAGACCCGGACCCTGACAATGGTTACACCAAGTCCAAGTGTTAACAGACCCGGACCCTGACAATGGTCACACCCAGTCCAAGTGTCAACAGACCCGGACCCGGACAATGGTTACACCCAGTCCAAGTGTCAGACCTGGACCCTGACAACGATCACACCCAGTCCAAGTGTCAATAGGACCCGGACAATGATCACACCCAGCCCAAGTGTCAGACCCGGACCCGGACAATGATCACACCCAGTCCAAGTGTCAGACCCGGACCCCGACAATGATCACACCCAGTCCAAGTGTCAGACCCGGACCCTGACAATGGTCACACCCAGTCCAAGTGTCAGACCTGGACCCTGACAATGGTTACACCCAGTCCAAGTGCCAAAGACCCGGACCCTGACAATGGTTACACCCAGTCCAAGTGTCAACAGACCCGGACCCTGACAATGGTCACACCCAGTCCAAGTGTCGACAGACCCGGACCCTGACAATGGTTACACCCAGTCCAAGTGTCAACAGACCCGGACCCTGACAATGGTTACACCCAGTCCAAGTGTCAACAGACCCGGACCCGGACAATGGTTACACCCAGTCCAAGTGTCAGACCTGGACCCTGACAACGATCACACCCAGTCCAAGTGTCAATAGGACCCGGACAATGATCACACCCAGCCCAAGTGTCAGACCCGGACCCGGACAATGATCACACCCAGTCCAAGTGTCAGACCCGGACCCCGACAATGATCACAACCAGTCCAAGTGTCAGACCGGGACCGCACCGGCACACCGATGCCCAGGCCGTACCCGGCTACCTGTACAACAGCCGACGCCCGATCGCCGGCGCACTGGCGCCAACTTACAATGAAAGTTCCCGCAAGCACCTCACTACAGCGTCGCCAAACCCCCAACGCCTGTAACGACCAGCCCACACGAGCCATGCGCTTAGTGCACGAAGTTCGCGCCATCAAGTGGATTTGGAAGTTGCGGGCCTTTTGAACGTCTTCCCGCCTCCCAGCTGGTGATCCGTAGCGGCGGCAGCCAATGGCTGGCGCTGAGGCTTCTGTTCGGCCATTGCTGCCGGGGAAGCCACGGCGGCGCCAAATCTCCAGGCGATGTTGTGTCGCAGTCACACCAGGGTCTTAACGACAGTGAGAATGGCCATGCCCGTGACGCTGCCTCTGAAGCAGTTCACCAGACGAAGGTGGCGGCGTCGCGGATGAGACGGGGCGGAAGTGGCGGTGCCACAGGGTATGCAGCAGGATGAGAATAGCAGTGCCAAAGACGTGCAACATAACCAGAAGGGCAGCACCATTCGAGTGGGTGCAGCAGGGTAGGAGCAGCAGTACGACATACGTGTCATAGGAGAGTAGCAGTACCACACGCGCGTCATAGGAGAGTAGCAGTGCCACAGACGTGTCGTAGGAGAATAGCAGTCCCACAGACGTGATGTGGGAGAATAGCAGTACCACATACGAGTCATAGGAGAGTAGTAGTATCACATACGTGTCACAGGAGAGTAGCAATATGACAGGCGTCCCACAGGAGCATAGCGGTACCACAAGCGTATCACGAGAGACCATCAGTACCAAAGGAGTGACACGGGAGACAAGCGTTTCACAGGACAGTAGCAATATCACAAGCGTGTCACAGGAGTGGAGCAATACTACAAGCGTGTCACAGGAAAGTAGCAATATCACAAGCGTGGTAGTACCACACACCTGATACGAGTAGCAGTAGCACAGGCGTGAGATAAGCAGTTCACCGAGATGAGGTCTAACTAGTATTGTGAACAACAGCTCACGTGTGAGCGTGAGCGCGCGCGTGCGCGTGTGATATTGCTACTGTCCTGTGAAACGCTTGTCTCCCGTGTCACTCCTTTGGTACTGATGCTCTCTCGTGATACGCTTGTGGTACTGCTACCCTCCTGTGGGACGCCTGTCATATTGCTACTCTCCTGTGACACGTATGTGATACTGCTACTCTCCTATGATTCGTATGTGGTACTGCTATTCTCCTACAACACGTCTGTGGGACTGCTATTCTCCTACGACACGTCTGTGGCACTGCTATTTGTGTGTGCTGTGGACTATTTCCCAGCACTGCATCTCGGATGCCCGTGACTTGTCATGGTTTGTGCGGGATATTTCGCAAGTTTGTTCGCACCTATACTGTCTGCGCTTTTCTTATTACTTCACAAAACGATTTATTTCTAAGTATTCAACACGAGGTATCATCGTTGCCCTTCACTCACGAGCGAGAGTCGGGGCGAAATAATTAACTGTGGATTGCAAATTAAGCATCCACCGGTCGGTAATAAGCATGCAGTTCGCCAGAGACGGTATGTAATTAGAATACGCCCACACAAGGGCTGCCCGGATAGCTGGGTTTGTCGAATGCCGGAGGTCTCCGGCGTTTTGTAACGCAGCACCACTGGAGATAACGTTTGAGAAGAAAGGGTCCACTATATTGCTCTCTTTCCCTGCTCGATTTCCTTTTCCGAAAGCGACACACTGATCCAGAGCTGGTGGTTCAACTCATAATTCACGGGCCTCGTGCTAACCGACGTGAAACGGTGGCGTAGCCAGCTGAAAAAGAGCCAATATTTTGTTTTAAACTCCTCTTCCTTCAACTGAAAAAATGGCCCATCAGATGCAATCTACACATATCCAGCACGCCAAATTTGCACTTACTGAGTGTTCCGTTCACCAACCGGCATGTTAGTGACAGTGATGACAGTTGGTGACTGTTTTTCGTCCTGTTATGGATTCAAAAGCTGCTGATGATAATGTATGCTCATGAATCATGATCTTGTTAGCGTGCCTAATCGGACCAATTGTATTTTATTTCCTTAAATATTTGACCCGAGTGCTTTGCTCTTCTGGGGCTGGAATCAGAGTACATGCAAATAAGCATACCTCGTTGCATACACCCTGACCTCGCCATCCAAGATATCCAAACTACGAATAGTTTTCCTCAGCCTAGTGAGCCAAATAGAACTCGAGGTGCAGTGCCGGACAACGCTACGACACGGCCACTCCGTGCCTGGCGCGACCCTCCTCTGTGCGGGTCAAAGAAGAGCATCCGTCGGGAATCGAACCCGAAGCCTTTCTGACAGTCGCATTCAGCGCTGCCACCAATCTCGCCACGCAGTCCAGCACCTCAGACCACCCGACACGGAGGACGACCCTGACACTCTCATTCAATAATTTGACCTAATTACAGAAGAATCGCCGGCAAAGAACCTCGCCCGACCGTGATCGCCGCTAAAACCGACCGTGCTCACAGCCTCTCTGTATACAGCACGAGCCGGGCGCCGCCCGTGCTTCGCCGCGAATCAGGAACAGAACAGGATGTTTCGTGCAGCCAAAACAGAGCCACAGCACCCCACGCGGCCGACATCGGTCCGACGACAACGCCTAGCCGATTTGGAGGGCAAGCCGTGCCATCTTCTCCACTCTCCCCACGCAATGACGACTTAAAAACGAATCCGTTCGAGGAGGAAAAGAGTCCCGGAGCACGCGCGCGCCAATCCTCAAACGCGCCTGCCTCATCTGCCATCGATGACAGCGATGGGTCCAGCGGTGGTGTGATCAGTTTCGATAGCGGAATGCTTAACAGACGGATCCACATAACACACATCCAGCGCCAACTGACAATCCGCTCTGGTACACGGCTCAACGTTCCCCACGGGGGGGGGACAAAATCCACCCCGTGCGCATCCAGTGGTACGCAGGTTAAATAATTATGCTTGCCGTTAGTTGTGTGGCGTGCGGACCCCAGGCGCCCTACAAAAAGGATATCGATATACATGAATGTTACTTCATTCAGATTTAGCCGCAATCTTAACGAATATAAACCAAACAAGAAGTCGAGGAGTAGTAGGGAGGTAGGTTAGTTAAGCATTACTGGTGTGATAGCTTCCCTGGTACCCATACCAAAATTAATACGACTCCCAGAAGGCCTGCACCGTTCCTAGAGATTGCAGAGCCTAGTACACACGACAAGGATAGTTTGAGTGTATTCGCAAATTCGGGGTGCTATCCTTGTTAATGAGCAGCGCATCGTGTAAGATGCAAGTTGCATGGTTCTGCACGCGTCGCCGCAAATAGCACAACAATAGCGAAGTTTCGAACGGGTAGACAATAATATAACAGCAACAATGTTGTCATACGATATCCTGCGAATATTTGCAGAATATTCGCCGAATGAACATACTCATTGGGAGTCAACATGAAAGGACAAGGTGCCTGGCCACCACGTCATGGTCCCGGCCGCCACGTCCCGGTCTCTGGTCACCACGTCACGATCCTGGTCACCACGCCATGGTCCTCAGTGACCACGTTGTGATTCCAGTCACCACGTCATGGCCCCTGGCCACCACGTCATGGCCCCTAGCCACCACGTCCCGGTCTCTGGCCACCACGTCATGGCCCCGGTCACCACGTGCATCAGGCCCCGGCGCTGCCACGTCAAAAATGGCATCACAACCGGTCTCCGGTGTGCGCATAGATTGGTCTGGCAATGCGTAGGACGTGTCCCAGCGTCATAGCGTCCTATCCCTACCGTCCCAGCGTCCTAGCGCCCTATCCCTACCGTCCCAGCGTCCTAGCGCCCTATCCCTACCGTCCCAGCGTCCTAGCGCCCTATCCCCTACCGTCCCAGCGTCCTAGCGCCCTATCCCTACCGTCCCAGCGTCCTATCCCTACCGTCCCAGCGTCCTATCCCTACCGTCCCAGCGTCCTAGCGCCCTATCCCTACCGTCCCAGCGTCCTATCCCTACCGTCCCAGCGTCTAGCGTCCTATCCCTACCGTCCCAGCGTCCTGGCGCCCTATCCCTGCCGTCCCAGCGTCCTATCCCTACCGTCCCAGCGTCTGGCGTCCTATCCCTACCGTCCCAGCGTCCTAGCGCCCTATCCCTACCGTCCCAGCGTCCTAGCGCCCTATCCCTACCGTCCCAGCGTCCTGGCGCCCTATCCCTACCGTCCCAGCGTCCTATCCCTACCGTCCCAGCGTCCTACCCCTACCGTCCCAGCGTCCTATCCCTACCGTCCCAGCGTCCTAGCGTCCTATCCCTACCGTCCCAGCGTCCTAGCGTCCTATCCCTACCGTCCCAGCGTCCTAGCGTCCTATCCCTACCGTCCCAGCGTCCTAGCGCCCTATCCCTACCGTCCGTCCACCGTCACGCTGTGGTGATGGTAACTGCAGGCAGTAGTTAGCGGTACTATGCACTTACATTATTTAATACAACGAAGAATGGCTCTTAGATGCTTCTGGGTTTTAGACATTGCGTGTAAAGAAAATATACGACCTTCAATATACCAGGAGGTGTTGAGTTGACATCAAAAGTATCAGTAAAGAGTATACTTTATTGCTCAACGTTTCGGCCAGGGGCCATCCATCGTCAGGAGTGACGATGGCCCCTGGCCGAAACGTTGAGTAATAAAGTATAATCTTTACCGATACTTTTGATGTCAACTCAGCACCTCCTGGTATATTGAAGGTCGTATATTTTCTTTACACACATGCACTTACAGTTTCTAAGCATCACAGTAACTTGAGCCTGCCCAGCATTGCCACCAGCCTGCGTATGTGTAGGACCTGACAGCCTCCTGACATCGACCCCGCCCGGGCGCCAACACTGCAGATGACATGTCCTTGGAAGCCATGGCATGCCACAAAACCATGGCATGTGGTTTCATGTCGCCATGTGGCTGGAAGACATGTCGCATGGTTTACGGCTGGTGGCCGTCCTCTCCATCCCCGTACAGTAGACACGTTCGTTACACTCTGGCTTTTGACTTTGAGATATCTGACGTGGGCACCACGTGACTCGCATGCGGCCCGCGCCAACTACATCCCGGCAAAGAATGAGCATTTGAAACTGCGCCTTCTGTGGGCACCCAATAAAGCAACAAGAAACAAACAAGAGGTCCACAAAGCCCGCACCCGTATATTAAACTTGTTTTTTTAAAAACTTCAAATCAAACGGAACACCTCTTGGCTGCAGGTGTTCGGCGCCTCTCCGCTCTGGCGTGGATCCGCCGGCAGAACGGAGCCGATAATCCATCCAGCAGCCTCTCGACGCCCCACACTTCCGACGGCGTAACGGCACAGCAGCCGCCGAGGCCAAATTGCAACTCAACATTCAATGAGCACGTTGGTGAGCAGCGCATACAGGGAGCCACCGGTACTGATTAGAAAAGTTCGCTCCATACATTGCTGCGATTGGCTCAAAGACATGCCTTTGCTAGTTATTTGGGTTGAAAGGCGCGACAACCCGAGCCTTACTGCGCATAAGGAAGTCACAGCTCATCCATGGCTCTCCACGCCTGCCGGTCCTACCCGTCCTAAAAAAATTAATAGACAACTACTTGAAGGCTCAATTTTGTGGGGGAGATGGCACCAAACTACACCATTCCTTCACGTGGTTAACGTGCACTCATAGCCTGATAATATCACCTTTAGCCACAAGAAACACATGCACGGCTGTGACGGCACGAATACGCAGACATGGTGCAGTCTTCAATGGCCACGTCCCCCCGATCAGTGTGAACGAGTTGGCGCCCAGCGCCGACGCAACGCAGTGAACTCGGGGCGGGTGTCTGCGGCACCTCGCAAAGCCAGTTCAAATCACGGCCGGGTCCGCACATTTTGCCGCAAGGCGCACGGGGCGGCGACCAGTCGCCCAACATGCAACATCGACCCGGGCCCGGCCCAGGCCACAGTCGGCCACCGGTCGGCCGTCAGTTGGCGCGGCCGCCGCCAGACGTCAGGCCAGTCGGCCGCCTGGTGTGTCGCAGCCACACGGCCTCGTGAATCACGGCGTGGCGGCGTCAGGCGGGCGCGGCTGACGCGGGACCGACCGCGGGCACCTGTGGCCCGCCGGCCGGCACCGCGGCGCGGTCACCGCGTACGAAGACGCCGTCACACAGTCGCAGTCACACCGACACGCAGAGGGACACACAACAGCAGGGTTACACGGAGAATCGTGTGGGAAAACAGTCGCACAGACACAGTTCGCACTGAAACACAGTCACAATGAAAGCCACAGTGAGACACAGTCACCGTCACACGGACTGCTATAGTGAGACACAGTCACCGTCACACGACAAGGCGGCTACAGTAGACACAGTCACGTCACACGGACAGCTACAGTGAGACACAGTCACCGTCACACGGACAGCTACAGTGAGACACAGTCACCGTCACACGGACAGCTACAGTGACACAGTCACCGTCACACGGACAGCTACAGTGAGACAATCACCGTCACACGGACAGCTGCAGTGAGACACAATCACCGTCACACAGACAGCTACAGTGAGACAGTCACCGTCACACGGACAGCTACAGTGAGACACAGTCACCGTCACACAGACAGCTACAGTGAGACACAGTCACCGTCACACAGACAGCTACAGTGAGACACAGTCACCGTCACACAGACAGCTACAGTGAGACACAGTCACCGTCACACGGACTGCTACAGTGAGACACAGTCACCGTCACACAGACAGCTACAGTGAGACACAGTCACCGTCACACAGACAGCTACAGTGAGACACAGTCACCGTCACACGGACTGCTATAGTGAGACACAGTCACCGTCACACAGACAGCTACAGTGAGACACAGTCACCGTCACACGGACTGCTACAGTGAGACACAGTCACCGTCACACGGACTGCTACAGTGAGACACAGTCACCGTCACACGGACTGCTATAGTGAGACACAGTTACCGTCACACAGACAGCTACAGTGAGACACAGTCACCGTCACACGGACTGCTATAGTGAGACACAGTTACCGTCACACAGACAGCTACAGTGAGACACAGTCACCGTCACACGGACTGCTACAGTGAGACAATCACCGTCACACAGACAGCTACAGTGAGACACAGTCACCGTCACACGGACTGCTACAGTGAGACACAGTCACCGTCACACGGACTGCTATAGTGAGACACAGTCACCGTCACACAGACAGCTACAGTGAGACACAGTCACCGTCACACGGACTGCTACAGTGAGATATAGTCACCGTCACACAGACAGCTACAGTGAGACACAGTCACCGTCACACGGACTGCTACAGTGAGACACAGTCACCGTCACACGGACTGCTATAGTGAGACACAGTCACCGTCACACGGACAGCTGCAGTGAGACAATCACCGTCACACAGACAGCTACAGTGAGACACAGTCACCGTCACACAGACTGCTACAGTGAGATATAGTCACCGTCACACAGACAGCTACAGTGAGACACAGTCACCGTCACACGGACAGCTACAGTGAGACACGGCCACACAGATACGAACACAAAGTCAACAAATATATTTACCAGTCAAACATTTGGGACTCCGACTGAGTTATTGAGCCCGGATAAAGATGACGTTGCCTTCTCGTGGTGCTCTATCTCCACATAGGTAGCGACATTGTGTTGTAAAACTTGTTGTAAAACTCATAATTCACAGACGCTCCACCACGACCGACAAGTTGAACGGAGAGGAGATCGATTTGTGTCGACTTCTTCTGTGCGACGTTTATTAGCGCAATGTTAAGTTCTGAAAATGTTGGCGAGACGTCCTCGTGTCCCCGCACACGATAGATCTCCGCATCATTGACAGCCATCCCATTGGCGGATTCAGCGGGTGCAGTGGGCACTAAAGCATTAGCCCTTCCCTGATCACAAAACGGCGCAATCGGATTAGAAAATGTCACACTGCGAAGGTCCAGCTGCACCCTCGTCTCGCAATTCCCAGCTGAGGGTGCCCCCCGCCCCATATCTCCAAAGAGGCTCCCGCCATCAAAATTGTCTGCGAAATGCGTCCATCTCAGATAAATTTGCTCAGCTTACTCCGGCCCCGCAGTAATGCTGAAGTAATGGGAAGGTCTCGTGACTGCGGGGGCGAGGGTCATGACAGAGGGAGCGGTCCCACAGGGCGGAGGGAGCGCCCACAGTTAGCATTTCACACGAGTCCCAGTAACTAGTCCATTACGTAGAAATACCCTATCCAATACACGTTGCTGGGTGTTGGTAGAAGCAAGGAAGTGGTGACGGTGGCACAGTTGGTGCTTTCCACGCCATTTTATGTATACCAAAATATTGAATGAAAATTCGTGTTGACGAATAAATGGTCTGGCTATTGTCCTTAATTTGACACTAATTATTTCATCCAATAATTCGATGCAACTCCAGGGCAATCACCAACAAAATGGCGCTGCTACTCGGCACACAGCACGCCACTCCGTCCACAAACAATGGTGACCAATCAGCGCCTGTCTTCCATCTGCGTCACAGGCTGGCCGACCGTGTGCCCACGCTTCGGCAATGTTAGACAGCGGGAGTGCAGACTCCTGGCCTGGCTGACAACTCCCCGCCCCTCCCCTCCCTGCAGACTCCTGGCCTGGCTGACAACTCCCCGCCCCTTCCCTCCCTGCAGACTCCTGGCCTGGCTGACAACTCCCCGTCCCTCCCCTCCCTGCAGACCCCTGTGCTGGCTGACAACTCCCCGCCCCTCCCCTCCCTGCAGACCCCTGGCCTGGCTGACAACTCCCCGCCCTCCCTCCTGCAGACCCCTGTGCTGGCTGACAACTCCCCGCCCCTCCCTCCCTGCAGACCCCTGTGCTGGCTGACAACTCCCGCCCCTCCCTCCCTGCAGACCCCTGGCCTGGCTGACAACTCCCCGCCCTCCCCTCCCTGCAGACTCCTGGCCTGGCTGACAACTCCCCGCCCCCCTCCCTGCAGACTCCTGGCCTGGCTGACAACTCCCCGCCCTCCACTCCCTGCACCCCTTGCTGGCTTGACAACTCCCCGCCCCTCCCTCCCTGCAACCCCTGTGCTGGCTGACAACTCCCCGCCCTCCACTCCCTGCAGACCCCTGTGCTGGCTTGACAACTCCCCGCCCCTCCCCGGCAGCCTACTTCACGAGTCAGCATGCTGGACAGAACTCGTCTGACCACACGCCGTATACTCTCCTTTATCGCCAAGGAAAGCTGGAAAATCTGTGGTACCGCAGTGTCGGCCACACTGCAGTCGGACACAGATGGCTACATCACTCTTCCGACCGCACATTTTACCAGTCGGCCAACCCAGTCCACAAGCCAGCCGCAGGCAATGTGTCTGACCACCATCGGCGCCCACCCGTGGTCTTCAATTCGATATATCGTGAAGCTTGGTCACACAATTGCAAACCAATGCGCATTGACAGCAAGGGGTGAAATAATTCCAGATTCATGGTCATATCCCTGGAACAACTGAGGGCGTTCCCGGCCATTTCGACTGTAATCCCAATCGTCTGTATCTGAATTTGATGGTCCCCGTGAGCGGACCATCATATTTTTCAGCTGAAGAGAGATTTCAGATCCGCAATGTGGTGTGCTTCTTCAACGCAACATTCAGATACAAAAGAAATTCCATGGTACTGACCAATAGTCCGCCTCGGAGGCGCAAGCGGGTGTAATGAGTCTGTTTCGAGTGTGGGAGGTTCTCAGTTTAGGCTTGACCCCGGGCAGACCGTTCCTCAGACTGCCGTGGACCGTTCCCCAACTGGCACCTGCCCAGGAGACGGCAGGAACCAGCGAGTGTTCCCCACGCCACAGGATTAACACTAACCGACCAGCGCTCACGGCATTGGGTTCACAGGCCAGGCTCTGCCTTTAAGGAGATCATTCAGTCCGATTGCACGCCACGAGGACCTTGTGTCACCGGAGCAGTCCTCTGTTTACCGGACCCAGAAATCAGGATAGCCCCGCCGTGTGAGGGGGAACCCGAGAGCAAGCGCGTGAACAGACTGTCCCGCCAGGGCGCCGAAAAGTAGAACTTCTGCCGTGTACAATGGCCTGCGTGTGTCTGTGTGATTGTGTGCAACGGAAGTCTCCAAATAGGGGAGCAAAAAATGGATCGAAAGAGGTACCGAACGCTCTTCCGCATGGAAGTTTTAGCCCTTTCATCCGGTGATTGCAACGACAGCGACCGTGCGTCCATTCAGTGCCGACGAGTGGACAGAGCCAGTCTGTGTGACACGAGCTACCTACAGCAGCAGATGACGAGTGGACATAGCCAGTCTGTGTGACACGAGCTACCTACAGCAACAGATGACGAGTGGACAGAGCCAGTCTGTGTGACACGAGATACCTACAGCAGCAGATGACGAGCGGACAGAGCCAGTCTGTGTGACACGAGATACCTACAGCAGCAGATGGCGAGTGGACATAGCCAGTCTGTGTGACACGAGATACCTACAGCAGCAGATGACGAGTGGACAGAGCCAGTCTGTGTGACACGAGATACCTACAGCAGCAGATGACGAGCGGACAGAGCCAGTCTGTGTGACACGAGATACCTACAGCAGCAGATGACGAGTGGACAGAGCCAGTCTGTGTGACACGAGATACCTACAGCAGCAGATGACGAGTGGACAGAGCCAGTCTGTGTGACACGAGATACCTACAGCAGCAGATGACGAGTGGACAGAGCCAGTCTGTGTGACACGAGATACCTACAGCAGCAGATGACGAGTGGACATAGCCAGTCTGTGTGACACGAGATACCTACAGCAGCAGATGACGAGTGGACAGAGCCAGTCTGTGTGACACGAGATACCTACAGCAGCAGATGACGAGTGGACATAGCCAGTCTGTGTGACACGAGCTACCTACAGCAACAGATGACGAGTGGACAGAGCCAGTCTGTGTGACACGAGATACCTACAGCAACAGATGACGAGTGGACAGAGCCAGTCTGTGTGACACGAGATACCTACAGCAGCAGATGACGAGCGGACAGAGCCAGTCTGTGTGACACGAGATACCTACAGCAGCAGATGACGAGTGGACAGAGCCAGTCTGTGTGACACGAGATACCTACAGCAGCAGATGACGAGTGGACAGAGCCAGTCTGTGTGACACGAGATACCTACAGCAGCAGATGACGAGTGGACAGAGCCAGTCTGTGTGACACGAGATACCTACAGCAGCAGATGACGAGTGGACATAGCCAGTCTGTGTGACACGAGCTACCTACAGCAACAGATGACGAGTGGACAGAGCCAGTCTGTGTGACACGAGATACCTACAGCAGCAGATGACGAGCGGACAGAGCCAGTCTGTGTGACACGAGATACCTACAGCAGCAGATGGCGAGTGGACATAGCCAGTCTGTGTGACACGAGATACCTACAGCAGCAGATGACGAGTGGACAGAGCCAGTCTGTGTGACACGAGATACCTACAGCAGCAGATGACGAGCGGACAGAGCCAGTCTGTGTGACACGAGATACCTACAGCAGCAGATGACGAGTGGACAGAGCCAGTCTGTGTGACACGAGATACCTACAGCAGCAGATGACGAGTGGACAGAGCCAGTCTGTGTGACACGAGATACCTACAGCAGCAGATGACGAGTGGACAGAGCCAGTCTGTGTGACACGAGATACCTACAGCAGCAGATAACGAGTGGACAGAGCCAGTCTGTGTGACACGAGATACCTACAGCAGCAGATGACGAGTGGACATAGCCAGTCTGTGTGACACGAGATACCTACAGCAGCAGATGACGAGTGGACATAGCCAGTCTGTGTGACACGAGATACCTACAGCAGCAGATGACGAGTAGACATAGCCAGTCTGTGTGACACGAGATACCTACAGCAGCAGATGACGAGTGGACAGAGCCAGTCTGTGTGACACGAGATACCTACAGCAGCAGATGACGAGTGGACATAGCCAGTCTGTGTGACACGAGATACCTACAGCAACAGATGACGAGTGGACATAGCCAGTCTGTGTGACACGAGATACCTACAGCAGCAGATGACGAGTGGACATAGCCAGTCTGTGTGACACGAGATACCTACAGCAGCAGATGACGAGTGGACATAGCCAGTCTGTGTGACACGAGATACCTACAGCAGTAGATGACGAGTGGACATAGCCAGTCTGTGTGACACGAGCTACCTACAGCAGCAGATGACGAGTGGACAGAGCCAGTCTGTGTGACACGAGATACCTACAGCAGCAGATGACGAGTGGACAGAGCCAGTCTGTGTGACACGAGATACCTACAGCAGCAGATGACGAGTGGACATAGCCAGTCTGTGTGACACGAGATACCTACAGCAGCAGATGACGAGTGGACATAGCCAGTCTGTGTGACACGAGATACCTACAGCAGCAGATGACGAGTGGACATAGCCAGTCTGTGTGACACGAGATACCTACAGCAGCAGATGACGAGTGGACATAGCCAGTCTGTGTGACACGAGCTACCTACAGCAGCAGATGACGAGTGGACAGAGCCAGTCTGTGTGACACGAGATACCTACAGCAGCAGATGACGAGTGGACATAGCCAGTCTGTGTGACACGAGATACCTACAGCAGCAGATGACGAGTGGACATAGCCAGTCTGTGTGACACGAGATACCTACAGCAGCAGATGACGAGTGGACATAGCCAGTCTGTGTGACACGAGATACCTACAGCAGCAGATGACGAGTGGACATAGCCAGTCTGTGTGACACGAGATACCTACAGCAGCAGATGACGAGTGGACATAGCCAGTCTGTGTGACACGAGATACCTACAGCAGTAGATGACGAGTGGACATAGCCAGTCTGTGTGACACGAGCTACCTACAGCAGCAGATGACGAGTGGACAGAGCCAGTCTGTGTGACACGAGATACCTACAGCAGCAGATGACGAGTGGACATAGCCAGTCTGTGTGACACGAGATACCTACAGCAGCAGATGATGAGTGGACATAGCCAGTCTGTGTGACACGAGCTACCTACAGCAGCAGATGGCGAGTGGACATAGCCAGTCTGTGTGACACGAGATACCTACAGCAGCAGATGGCGAGTGGACATAGCCAGTCTGTGTGACACGAGCTACCTACAGCAGCAGATGACGAGTGGACATAGCCAGTCTGTGTGACACGAGATACCTACAGCAGCAGATGACGAGTGGACATAGCCAGTCTGTGTGACACGAGATACCTACAGCAACAGATGACGAGTGGACAGAGCCAGTCTGTGTGACACGAGATACCTACAGCAGCAGATGACGAGCGGACAGAGCCAGTCTGTGTGACACGAGATACCTACAGCAGTAGATGACGAGTGGACATAGCCAGTCTGTGTGACACGAGATACCTACAGCAGCAGATGACGAGCGGACATAGCCAGTCTGTGTGACACGAGATACCTACAGCAGTAGATGACGAGTGGACATAGCCAGTCTGTGTGACACGAGATACCTACAGCAGCAGATGACGAGCGGACATAGCCAGTCTGTGTGACACGAGCTACCTACAGCAGCAGATGACGAGCGGACATAGCCAGTCTGTGTGACACGAGCTACCTACAGCAGCAGATGACGAGTGGACATAGCCAGTCTGTGTGACACGAGCTACCTACAGCAGCAGATGGCGAGTGGACATAGCCAGTCTGTGTGACACGAGATACCTACAGCAGCAGATGACGAGTGGACAGAGCCAGTCTGTGTGACACGAGCTACCTACAGCAGCAGATGACGAGTGGACATAGCCAGTCTGTGTGACACAAGATACCTACAGCAGCAGATGACGAGTGGACAGAGCCAGTCTGTGTGACACGAGATACCTACAGCAGCAGATGACGAGTGGACATAGCCAGTCTGTGTGACACGAGACACCTACAGCAGCAGATGACGAGTGGACATAGCCAGTCTGTGTGACACGAGATACCTACAGCAGCAGATGACGAGTGGACAGAGCCAGTCTGTGTGACACGAGATACCTACAGCAGCAGATGACGAGTGGACATAGCCAGTCTGTGTGACACGAGATACCTACAGCAGCAGATGACGAGCGGACATAGCCAGTCTGTGTGACACGAGCTACCTACAGCAGCAGATGACGAGCGGACATAGCCAGTCTGTGTGACACGAGCTACCTACAGCAGCAGATGACGAGTGGACATAGCCAGTCTGTGTGACACGAGCTACCTACAGCAGCAGATGACGAGCGGACATAGCCAGTCTGTGTGACACGAGCTACCTACAGCAGCAGATGACGAGTGGACATAGCCAGTCTGTGTGACACGAGCTACCTACAGCAGCAGATGGCGAGTGGACATAGCCAGTCTGTGTGACACGAGATACCTACAGCAGCAGATGACGAGTGGACAGAGCCAGTCTGTGTGACACGAGCTACCTACAGCAGCAGATGACGAGTGGACATAGCCAGTCTGTGTGACACGAGATACCTACAGCAGCAGATGACGAGTGGACAGAGCCAGTCTGTGTGACACGAGATACCTACAGCAGCAGATGACGAGTGGACATAGCCAGTCTGTGTGACACGAGACACCTACAGCAGCAGATGACGAGTGGACATAGCCAGTCTGTGTGACACGAGATACCTACAGCAGCAGATGACGAGTGGACAGAGCCAGTCTGTGTGACACGAGATACCTACAGCAGCAGATGACGAGTGGACATAGCCAGTCTGTGTGACACGAGCTACCTACAGCAGCAGATGACGAGTGGACAGAGCCAGTCTGTGTGACACGAGATACCTACAGCAGCAGATGACGAGTGGACAGAGCCAGTCTGTGTGACACGAGATACCTACAGCAGCAGATGACGAGTGGACATAGCCAGTCTGTGTGACACGAGACACCTACAGCAGCAGATGACGAGTGGACAGAGCCAGTCTGTGTGACACGAGCTACCTACAGCAGCAGATGACGAGTGGACATAGCCAGTCTGTGTGACACGAGACACCTACAGCAGCAGATGACGAGTGGACATAGCCAGTCTGTGTGACACGAGACACCTACAGCAGCAGATGACGAGTGGACAGAGCCAGTCTGTGTGACACGAGATACCTACAGCAGCAGATGACGAGCGGACATAGCCAGTATGTGTGACACGAGATACCTACAGCAGCAGACCTACAGCAGCAGCTAACGCCAGCCGGCCCCAGGTATCCCGGACCGTCCGAGGGCCTAGGTCGCCAGCACCGGCACGCCTTGTCCTGATTGGACTGCCACGGTCACATGGCGTGTCTCTCAGTCATGGTGCGTGTCGCCGAGTCACGGCCAGGGTCGGAAATACTGGCCACTTCTGGATAACAAAAGTAGTCGCATAGTCCAGCCTTGCACGCTACCACCCGACCGGCCTGCTCGCTCAAGTGGCAGGGAGCCGTGCGGCGACCGGTCAAGGTCGTTTGGTCGACCTTGACCGCAACGTGAAAGAAGGGCCTATGCGCCCACTTACCCCCTCCGAAGAGGGCGTCCAAAACAGCCGGGTATTTACAACGCTGGTCACGGGGTATATCACTCAGTCACGGGACCCATCACTCAGTCACGGGGCGTGTCGCTCAGTCACGGGACCCATCACTCAGTCACGGGACCCATCACTCAGTCACGGGACCCATCACTCAGTCACGGGACCCATCACTCAGTCACGGGACCCATCACTCAGTCACGGGACCCATCACTCAGTCACGGGACCCATCACTCAGTCACGGGACCCATCACTCAGTCACGGGGTACATCACTCAGTCACGGGACCCATCACTCAGTCACGGGACCCATCACTCAGTCACGGGACCCATCACTCAGTCACGGGACCCATCACTCAGTCACGGGACCCATCACTCAGTCACGGGACCCATCACTCAGTCACGGGACCCATCACTCAGTCACGGGGCGTGTCGCTCAGTAATTGGGTATGTTCCTCGGTCACGTGGTATGTCCTTCAGTCGCGGAGCATGCCCCTCAGTCGCACGACATATCTCTAATTCACATAATGTACCGCTCAATCACGAAGCGTATCGTTCAGTCGCGTGGTATGCCACTCAGTCACGTGTCATGTCACTCAGTCACGAAGCATGTCACTCAGTCACGGGGGTATGTTCCTCCGCCGGGAAATGTCACTCAGCGACGGCGTGTGTCCTTCAATCGCGGGGTATGTCCCTCAGTCACAGGGCAAGTCATTCAGTCACAAAGCGCGTCCCTCAGTCACAGGGCAAGTCATTAAGTCACAGAGCGCGTCCCTCAGTCACAGGGAAAGTCAGTCAGTGAAGGGAAGTGCCAGTCGGCGAAGAGGTGACACCAAGAACAAAAGATGCGTTGTTCAAAGACGGGGTAAATCACCACGAAGCGTCAGCGGTGTACGGTCTCGAGGTGTCAACCTAGTAATTCTGTGGCATCCAGGAGCGTCATCGGCCGACACCTCGAGCGCCCTCACCCTGCCCGACGGCACCCCACGCGATGTCGCAGTTTGCTGCTGCTCGGAGCATCGGCGGGCCATCGGGCCGACGGAACGCCCGGTTTGTCCGCCTGCTCTCCTCCGCCCCCACTTGGGGGGGGGGGGGTCCTATCGATGTGTGACGCCACACCGCCGCCGCTCACCGGGCGACGGCGCAATGCCGTGGACCGTCTGCGTACACGGAGTATGATATACGGAAGATTCCGCATTTCGTTATCAAGAGCGAACACCGTCATCAAAAATAATGATGCGATCAAGGATGGCTCACGTGACCAAGGCGACTACAAATGACTTCATTTTAGGGGCAATATCAGCTCACGGAACGAAATACTTCATTTTCGCCAATATGGCTGGACAGTGTCCTCAAATACATTTTGAGCTTGGTTCCCAATATAAGAAAAATGTCAGGGATGAGGAAAGAAGCAAAACGCAGGTATTAGGACACGCATTTTTAAATACATGAAATGTTGAATCACAACTGGAGCTGTTGAATTTGGTTGAAGAAACTACTTTCATGTGTGAATAAAAATAATAGGCAAACATGCCTTGCATGCAATATATACCGCTAAGAAAAACTGGATGATCCTGCAATAAATTCCCGGCTTGACTTGTTGAAAAATAAATGGTCATCATTTAACCGCAGCCAGCGAATTTCCTCGTAGATACAACGCAAGTGTGATTATGGCCTTCGTTCCGGATGCGCTTAGCCATTGTTGTAACTGAACAAAACTGGACACTGAATCATTGCAGTGATACGTGTTTTGGGGAATTACTACTCAAATACCGATATTGGAATTAAACGACTCTTGAACCATTTCATTGAGAAACAAATCAAGCGGCAGCGAATAAGACAGGATCATTATTTACTACACAAATGAACTAACAACTATCTTGCTGTACCGAGCCGACGACAAAAATCACGCAATATATTATTTATCAATATGTCGCACATAATAACCGTGATCCACAAATCATTTACTTCTACGACAGGAAAACCTCCGACTTGCTCGTGAACAAAAAAAATTAATGGGCCAGCCAGACCAACTGAAATGCACCAACGTAGTGTACCAATTCGCACGCTTATACGGAGGTTGCTAACTTTATCTAATCCACTACACTCACGTCATCAAAACTGGCCTCTCGACGCTTGACCATGCACCTACACGAAGGAGCACCGGAACACCGCCTGCGATAGTGTGCACGAATAAACACCGAGCGGACAGTCACTTGCTGACATCGCAAAACTCGGCACGTGTAACGGTCGCGACGCCATCCTGTATTTGAACACAGGAATGCTCCCCAGCACTCACGTAAACCAGGTCCTCCATTAGTTTGGCCCTTCTGGGAGAGATTACGGTTGGGGATCATTATATCGTGGTGATGGCTGACATCACCGTGCTCACCATTATACCACCATTACCATTGTCTACCATTGTCTGTGCCTGTGTGCCGAAAACTTTTACATATATATATATAAATATACATATACATCTAAATACATATACATCAAATATATATATATATATATATATATATATATATATATATATATATATATATACATATATATATATATTATGGAAGAACGATCTGGGGAGGAAAATGAGACCATTATCCAACAAACATACACATATAAACGAAGACGCCTGGCTTTACATACCAACTAGCCATTGCTACAGGTGACTTGCTTGAATGCTATTTGGGCTTGAGGGCACACCGACCATAATGGCCATATAGTGCCTGGGCTACAGGTAATGAGGGAGGTATATCGATGTAGCAACTAGTGACCAGACGTTAGTTAGTTATTTATTTGGGCTTAAGGGCGCGACGACTACGAGGTAATTCCGGAACTAAAGTCATCAGTTGGTTTGCTATTCTTCTTGCGATGCCCATAACATTTAGTTCGGATGGATATTTATAACAAAAGCACCAAAGTCGCCAGCACATTATTGGCTAAACAAAGAACCATGCACCGCTAACATTGTGCTTCTTCTAGTATACCGGTAGGTACGAACGCTATTGCTGTCGAACTTTTCCGTTACTCTAGGTCGAGCAGTCTGTACCCCGCTATTTAACACGGCTCAAGGTTTGCCGGTCTGTGACATGGATGCGGGGGCTTTAGGGAGTATTGACATCGATGTGGGACCGACGTCGATTGGCTACCCTTGTGTTTGACGTTGATGTATTATGTTGCGATTACACTGATGGTGTTAAAAATACGGATACGACACTATTTTCCAACGATCCACAGGAGGAAATTTGTTTGATCAGTGAAAAAAGAACACGCTTTTAGGAGCAAACACCCACAGCGGAAAAGACACATGCCGGCAGCGTAATCATGGTTGCTGCTGCGCAGGGTTCTTTTGTACAGCTAGGAACCGCCAAGCGTATATGGTATATGGATGATTCGTTATCACCCTTGCATAGTGAATATAAACAGCAGTAGTATATTCAGGTGTTCAAAAGATGACGCCTTCGTTCCGTCGTCACCAAACGTTCTCAGATATCACCGACACTTATGAAATTCAACATTCGTTCCAGTTCTTAATGGATAAGCACCATCGGCAAAAGGCGGTACGAGTGGTGCACTGAGTACGCCTGCAAAGGGACTAGGAGAGAGGTATCCTCAGGGGCCTCCGTGATTGACACTTTTCGTTGATTTTACTATACAATTATCGCCATATTACCGTTTCTCACTAGCTGGCACGGTCAAGGACGGTAATTCACAAGCCCGCACCGAGCCCTACGCTTCACGACCTAAAATCATTCACTTCCAATGCAGCTATCCGCGTTGTCCCTTTGCATTAGGCGTTTGGTGGCAACATGGATAATGCTAAGGATAAAGTTGAGTGATTACTACAAGATAATGATTCAGTTGAACCTTCGTAGGAGGTGATAGAAATCGTAAAATTGCACGAGAAAAGAAAACAAATCACTGAACGGGACAGGGAGAGTCGGGGCTGAGACCGGATTTCTCACTCCCCGCAATCTCGGACTGTGTTGGTTTCAGCTGGCCCTAACCCAGCTTATATAGGAATGACGGTGAAATCACGATCAGACAGGTAGCTGAGTGCAGGACTGCCACGCCCTGACACGAGCAATCCGACTCATTGGCGCCATGGTGTGTCCCCCATTGACATCAGAAAGGATCGTGGCCTCTGTCTCCCGGCGTCTCCCCACTTGAAGGGCTGAGAGCTGCACTTGAAATACGACCTTGCATGAATTAATTCGAGAAGATCGAGGGAGAATTTGGGTGATGTATTCATCTTCCTCGCTTCCCTCGTACCATGCTCGTTAACGTTGCTTCTGTCTCCCGGCGTCTCCCTACTTCAGGGGCTGAGGGCTCCACTTGAAATATGACCTTGCATTAATTAATTAGAGAAGATCCAGGGAGAATAGGGGATGTATTCATCTTCCTCCCTAGCCTTATACCATGTTGGTCAACGTAGACCTCCTGAGTTCCGTGAGTTAGGAGCAGTGTTATACTTGCTTCCTGATCTCCCCATTCCACCCAGCAACAAATCCAATCAATGAAGCATATCTTCGCTAGAGTATGGACCAGACGTTCTCAGATATCGTACTTAGTAGTAGATAAAAAATCGTCCATATCGTGCGAAGTTTCGTTGTCGATTCGCAGCTGAGTATGGTCGCCTTTACTCGGGTGTGGAGCATTACAGCAGAAGTAGAGCAGCCAAATTTCTGTAACTCGTCTCACCAATGAACTGAAATCGTGGCTGTAAACAGCAACTATCTCGAAGTACAGTTCGACATTAGCGCACTGAACGAAGAGCCGCGATCAGACATCCATGCCGAGGGGCGTTTCCGACACACGTCACACAGTGCCACCGTGCCGGGCTGAACTCCGAGGGAGCGGCGGCCGCGCCAGTCCCCCAGCGCCTGACCGGCGGCACCCACCTCGTCGGTGGTCTGGTTGGCCTTCATCTGGAGCTGCTCCAGCTCCGTGGCGGTCCGCGGCGGTTCCGACTCGGTTGCCATGCTGGCTGGCGATGCGGCTCCGAATGGGAGGCTGTCTGCTGAGGTCACCACCGGGCGCGCTGCGACGTCGCCGACGGCTCGGGCAGGTCACGGACCAGTGGCAGGTCGTGCAGGTCACGGACCAGTGGCTGCCGGTAGTACACACCGGAGTTGGTCCTTCGGATGGGCTGGCGTTGACACCGATTTCGGCCGTGACCAATGCAGACATGAGACCAAAGGCAGTCAGGTCACGGAACAGCGACAGGTCGGTCAGGTCACGGACGCTTTTACTCGGATGTGGAGCATTACAGCGCAATTGGAGCAGCCATGTTGCTGTACCTCACATCACCAATTAACTGTATGCCATTACCAACTAACTGGATACCAACAGTGGCTGCTGGCAGGAATACACACCGGAGTCGGTCTTCCGGTTGGGTTCACGTTGACACCGACTTCGGCCGTGACCTGTACGGACGGGTGACCAAAGCCAGTCAGAGGAGGTTGGAGGCAGGTAGTCGATTGGGCTCGCGTTGTTGATACCGATGTCGGCCGTGACCTACTGGTGACGGCCACAGACGGGTGACCAAAGGTAGTCAGAGGTGGTTGGAGGCAGGCAGATGATTTCAGTCAGTGCTGGTCACAAACCAGCACTGACCAGTTCAACCAGCGTTGATCATAGGCGATCAACGAGAATCACAGTCGGTGAGATAATTAATTACAAATGCGGCCCCGGACGCCAACTGACATGACACATAAGGACCTCAGTGCCGCTCAGGCGTGCTGTAACGCTGTGATACTTTGGAACGGCGGAAAGGTTACAGTGGGCCCACGGAGAAGCGACCGTTCCCTGCAGGTCGTAGAACAAATTCGATTAATTCAGCGGAATTCTCTATTGAGCAGAAACAGAAACTGAGCGTATGATAAGATAGTCGATGTTTAATGTACAACCATGCATGTACATCATACCACAAAATTACACTCCTGTTGTTGGAGCCATACAATGTACTAGTGAATACCGGAGAACATTACCAGCTTCCATTTAAAGACAAGATAATCAGTAATCTGCCGGATGCGTTTCGGCCATGGCGTATCCCTTATTGCATCGGGGCTTTCGGGAGGTGCTACTAAGCTTGTCATTTCGCATGGGCACCATCATTCTAATGCCGGATATCTTCAAATCTTCCCAGGATTCACCAACATAAGGTGCTAAAACTTTTCCTCACAGCACAGCTTCATGGTTTTTCTAATAAGACCATGAAGCTGTGCTGTGCTTGTGCTGTGCTTACTGGTCAGTAAATGCCATGGATAAAGCATCTCTACATCACACAAAAAACGGATCAACATCAGATGGACATTGCGTCCCGATAAGACACACTCAGGCCGCTAGCTATGGGCAAATCGTCAACATGGTTTCAAGCGATGCTTTCATGCGAAGCATCCAGTGGTTGGACGGCAGGCCGTTAATAAATTCCCCAAAACCCGAATGTGTGAGGACGCTTGACGACTGGAGTTTACCCTTCTGATGAGCTGGAGGAAAACAGACCAGGAGTCAGGTGCTGGTCATTTCTCTCAATCCTGTGACAGAGCATAACTGCTAGGACATCCACCATTAGGGCGGAACCAGACGTCGACACCTCACGTTGGTCCGTGACCTAGCAAGCGGTCAACCACCAGCCATTAATCTCCTCCGAGTGTACACGTCACCATCTCCATCATCTTAAGGAGCCAATTTAGCATATTCGTATCGAGATATTTCTATATCATCCTTCCAAGCAATTTAGTACGCGTAGTCAGTTTGTTGGATTAAATAAAAACCCTGGGTGTGTACGCCGCATGCAACAGAGCTGTTGCATGCGCCCAGCTCTGGGTTGTATAGCAGCGTCAATCACTCACGCCAATCGGTCGCGAGTGGACGCGGTAATCCCGCCGGTTGTGTGACTACAGAGTCCACCCGCGATCTATCGACGTCAGAGGTCGCCACGTGACAAGAGGCAATTGACTGGGTTTTGGAGCGCGACACGGGCTACTGATCTGTATGGAGACACGACGTGCGCCAGCCATCTCGGCCTGACACACGACGCGGGCCGGTGATCGCCGTCTGACACCCGGCGCCGGGCCGCGGTCCGCGCTCGAAGCCAGCCACGTGGCGGCGGCCACGCTCTCCGATCGGCCGCGACTCACGGTCCAGTGCTGCGACGCCGGAGACTGTGCGGCGGTCTGGACCGCAGACGGCGGCGGCGTCGGCGCTGGCGCGACCCGAGCTGACCCGAGACGAGCGCAGGTGGTGGCCGCACGGCCGCACGTCCGGACGACAGGGTGCCGGGGGCGGTGCGGTGGCCGACTGGCGGGGTCAGGTGCGCGCACGACCGCCGGCGCGACGACACTGACGGCCCACAATCAATACAGTCGGCCGCGCCGCCGCCGACAGTCGAGCCACAGAGAACAAAGGCGGGTCTGTCGACGGGGCCGGGCCGCGCTCCACCCACACACGGACCCGGCGCCAGCGGGCCCGTCTCTGGGACCGCCCGGGGTCCACCGACAGCGGGCCCGTCTCTGGGACCGCCCGGGGTCCATCGACAGCGGGCCAGCCTCTGGGACCGCCCGGGGTCCACCGACAGACGGACCCGGCACCAGTGGGCCCGTCTCTGGGACCGCCCGGGGTCCACCGACAGCGGGCCCGTCTCTGGAACCGCCCGGGGGTCCACCGACAGCGGGCCCGCCTCTGGAACCGCCCGGGGTCCACCGACAGCGGGCCCGTCTCTGGGACCGCCCGGGGTCCACCGACAGCGGGCCCGGCGCCAGCGGGCCCGCCTCTGGAACCGCCCGGGGGTCCACCCACAGACGGACCCGGCACCAGTGGGCCAGCCTCTGGGACCGCCCGGGGGTCCACCCACAGACGGACCCGGCACCAGTGGGCCAGCCTCTGGGACCGCCCGGGGGTCCGCCCACAGACGAACCCGATACCAGCACCGTCTCAGAGTCACACCCGTGAACGGCGAGATGAGCCGATGAAGTGGCAGGGCGCTGAGACAGTGACTCAGTGAGACACGCGTCACGCGACTGGGCAGACCGCAGCAGGGCCAAGCCTGCGGGCGGAGCGACTTGACTCGACGGACCAGCTGGCCCTGTCGAGCATGGTGTGGTGTTATCCAACAGCGCTGAAATTCTCCTCGTCTTTGGCCATGTCGTCGATGCCAACGATCCCGAAGGACGCCAGTGATATTTGGTGGGGTCGGCCCTATGTAAAACCTCCAGCCTTTCCAGCGGGGTCGGCCCTGTGTAGGACCTCCAGCCTTCCAAGCAGGGTCGGCCCTGTATAGAACCTCTAGCTTTTCCAGTTGGGTCGGTCCTATCAAGAACCTCCAGCCTTTCCAGTAACATCTACTATGTCCAATGACGTCAGTCATGTCCAGTGTAATCGGCCGTCTGCAGGCATCAGCCACGTCCGGAGACACCACCCATCCACAGACACCAGCCATCTCCGGAGACACCACCCATCCACAGACACCTGCCATGTCCGGAAACACCACCCATCTACAGGCATCAACCATGTGAGGAGACACCACCCACCTACAGGCACCAGCCATGTGAGGAGACACCACTCGTCTACAGACACCAGCCACGTGAGGAGACACCACCCATCTACAGGCATCAACCATGTGAGGAGACACCACCCATCTACAGGCACCAGCCGTATCCAGTGACATTGGTTACTGGTTTTACGACACGTCGACCGTTGAGTCATATAGCGTCGCCAATCTCTCACGCCGATTGGTCGCGGGCGAAGAGTAGCGACAGGTGAGACTCGAACCCACAATCTTTCGATTGTGAGACGAGTATCTTACCCCTAGACCACTCGTCCCCTATCCAGTGACATGGACTATGCTCAATGATGCTGGTACTTAGATTCTTTTACGACGCATCCGACTGTTGGGTCATATAGCGTCGCCCACCTCTCACGCCGGTTGGTCGCGGGTGGACTCGGTAATCCCGCCGGTTATGGGATTCGAACCCACGATCTTACGGTCAACTCAATTATGTTGGCTATGTCTGTGAAACCAGTTATATTGAATAACACCATACATCAGCAGCAAAGTCGAGAAACTGATGAGTAGCATCAGAGCCTGCAGCACCATGCCAAGTGATCAAAAAGCAGTTCATCCAGAGTGCAATGAAATGGGATGGGAGGGCAGGGAGCAGATGGATGGAAGGGAGGGGAGGGATGACACAGACCTGACCCAGTGCTTGTCAACAGCAGCCAGTGAGTGGCACGGCCAACACTCATCAACAGCAGCCAGTGAGTGGCATGGTCAGCACTCATCAACAGCAGCCAGTGAGTGGCATGGCGAGCACTCATCAACAGCAGCCAGCGAGTGGCAGGCCAACACTCATCAACAGCAGCCAGTAAGTGGCATGGCCAGCACTCATCAACAGCAGCCAGTGAGCGGCATGGCCAGCACTCATCAACAGCAGCCAGTGTGCAGCATGGTCAGATTCATTGATTGGATAATGTTTGTTTTGGGGCACTTTGACTATGTGGTCATTTAACACCCATAGCAACTTGATGCCCAAAGCGTGACTATGCAAGATCAACTGCAATATGCTTATCATTCTTAGTACATTATGTCCTTGATGTCAATGTTTGGAGCATGGAGTATAACATCTCATGTCACAAAAGAGGCTATAGAGATTTCCTTCACCATCATACTAACTCCCCGGCAAATCACCAGCTGGCCATCATGAGTGTGCTAGGCCACCTCCCTCCACATCATGCACACTCCCTGAAAAAGTATCAACTAGCCATCACAAGTGTGCTAGGATGCATCCACATCACAGACTCCTGGAAAGTCATCAACTAGCCATCAAGATGGTGATAGGACTCCTTCACTATCACACAGGCTCAGTGTCAAAACCATCAGTGGACCATCCAGTGAGTGGTGTCATGCTGACCCACTCAGCATCCAGCACAGCAACGTCCAAACAAGACACTTGTTGGATACCCATACTGCCCACTCATCCATTAATCAGTCCCAGTCATATATTGATCCCACCCACTTGCCCATTGATGTGACCCACTCATCCCAGACTAGGACTCAGAAAATACTTCTGAGAATGACCAATACACTACAAGTAGTAGCACTGCCCACATATACATGGAACCATTTTGTGGCTGGATAAAGATCAAGTAGCTCCTAGCAGTGAGAGCATGAGTTAACATTAGGTGAATCCATAGCACCTTGAAATTTGCCCAAGATAATTGCTGTTGTCATAGCCCAGGAATTGATCCACTACATTATCTTAACTGGACAAAATAATTGGGTGAGCTGGATGGACACTATCCAGTGACTTTAGCTGCTTAAAATTTGCATACACCTGCCTCATTTTCTCAAGTCCACTTCAACTTCAATGGACCTGGCAAAAACTGGCATAGGTATGCTAAAAGCAGTTAGTCAGTCACAAAATGAATTACATGACTTGAATTACTTTTGTTTTTCCTGATTTTGTATTATTGCAATGAATTGGCTGCCACAGCTGCCAGGTCTGTTTTTCTGCTGCTTTCTGCTGTTTTCAATGTCATTGAAATGGCTTTGATGTTCTTTTCTTGGTGAAATGACGGTCTATTGAGATATAGGTAAGTATGTATGTAGGTAGGTACCTAGGCCCTAGGTACCTAGGTACCTACCTAGGTCATAGGTACCTACCTAGGTCCTAGGTACTTACCTCAACCTACTGACCTACCTAGGTACCTAGGTAGGTAGGTAGGTACCTACCTACCTACTTTAACTTGAAGCCAGTTAACAAAATTAATTATCAATGTATAGGCAAAATACAAGATGTGTTCCCAAATTCTACATACCTGGAACCTAGTGTAGCAGCACTAACATCAAATTTCATAGATTATTCAGCACTTTTCTTCCTTAAATTGTTCGACTACCACTGCTTCGCGTTCCTCCATCACCAGTTTGTGCTGCTAGCTGTTACATTCATCCCAAGGTTGTATATCAAAGGTAAAATCATCAGGAAAAATTTCCTTACCTCACACAAGCTTACAGTTTCCTCATACAAAAGTCCTCAGCCGAAGATGACCGTCGGGTGGAAAATCGGCCTTAAAATTAACGTTTAATGAAATTCGACATCCGTCAGGCCCATTTTGCAAAGCAATTTATAGTATCAGACGGAATGGTAATGCGTCCGTGATCGCTGAACCTTATTAATAGGATAAAGTGAATGACATTCAGCTGATTCAAGTTCCAAATTAAGCATCCGGCTTTACTTCGAATTATTTTGGGAGGCTGAGGTCATTGACCCACATATACCTATCAGCTAGACGGGCCCCCACGAAGTTGGTTTGGTAGCGGGCTTGAAGTCTTCCCTTCACCATTGGTTTACATGCAATTTTACCGTTTTTCTCTCCGCTCTCTTGCATGTTTTATGGCAATATAGATCACTTTGACGTATACCAATTGAAAACCTATTCTTCAGCTTCAGCAAAATGTATCCTAAATAACCCAGTAACAATCTTCCTGCCTAACAATGTGCCGTTTCCGGCAGGCTGACCATCAAGTGCCTCCAAAATAAAGGGATTTTTCCCGATATTGGTAGGCTCCCTCTACCGTCCGTTTTAGCTGGTCAAGTTGTCACCCCCGTTCAAGAGCGAAAGAAAGGACAGACAGAGGGGGGGAGCTAAGTGCGCCTTAGCTTCTTCCCCTCAGTGGCAGGAGAGTTTCCGAAACGTAACCACAGAAGACCGCCTGAAATGATTTGACCGCCCCTAGACCGCACTAGAAGGCTCTCTGTCGTCATAAGAGGTCCCATAGCCGCTACAGGAAACCAATAGCTGCCACAAGAGGCAGGGACGGATCCAGGAATTGTCATCTTGGGGAGGGAACACGTGTTTGGAGTGGCGCCACCGCGAAAGTAGCTTGAGGGGTGCCTTTCCTGCCGAGAGGCGCCTGTGGCTGAAAAATTCGAGGGTGTTGGGATGATCTCGGCAACCGCTGGATCGATCTTTGTGAAACCTTCACCAGACGATCGGCCGTGTTCCGTAGGCGTGCGGTTTGCACTTTCGTGACCTTGGGTCAGGTCAAAAGTCACCAAATGGCCGAAAAACATGATTTTTGGCTCACAGACATGGATGATCTTAGTGAAACCTTCACCAAACGATCGGCCGTGTGCCAGAAGCGTGCGGTTTGCACTTTCGTGACCTTGGGTCAGGTCAAAGGTCATCACATTGCCGAAAAACCAAAGAATTGGACTTGCAGACATGGATGATCTCGGCAACCGCTGGATCGATCTTAGTGAAACCTTCACGGTTCACCAAACGATCGGCCGTGTGCCAGAGGTGTGCGGTTTGCACTTTCGTCGCCTTGGGTCAAGTCAAAGGTCACCGGATCGTCGAAGAACCAAAAAATAGTTTCTCGCAGACATGGATGATCTCGGCAACCGCTGGAACAACCTTAATAAAACATGTACCGGACGATCGGCCGTGTTCCAGAGGCATGCGGTTTGCACTTTCGTGACCCACCGTCAGGTCAAAGGTTACCAGATCGCCGAAGAACCATAAAATAGTTTCTCACAGACATCGATGATCTCGGCAACCGCCGGATCGATCTTAGTGAAACTTTCACCAAACGATCGGCCGCGTGCCAGAAGCGTGCGGTTTGCACTTTCGTGACCTTGGGTCAGGTCAAAGGTCATCAAATTGCCGAAAAACCAGAACATTTGACTTACAGACATGGATGATCTCGGCAACCACTGGATCGATCTTAGTGAAACCTTCACCAAACGATCGGCCGTGTGCCAGAGGTGTGCGGTTTGCACTTTCGTCGCCTTGGGTCAAGTCAAAGGTCACCGGATCGTCGAAGAACCAAAAAATAGTTTCTCGCAGACATGGATGATCTCCGCAACCGCTGGATCGATCTTAGTGAAACCTTCACCAAACGATCGGCCTTTGTGCGGTCCAGATCCAAGAACCAAAAGTAATGATAACGATCATTTTAAATTCCAACGATCGGCCGTGTGCCAGAGGGCGGTTTGCACTTTGGTGACCTTGGATCAGGTCAAAGGTCACCAGATGGCCGAAGAACCAAAAAATGTTTTTTTTCGCAGACATGGACGATCTCGGCAACTCCTGGAACGATCTTAATAAAACATGCACCTAACGATCGGTTGTGTGCCAGAGGCGTGCGGTTTGCACTTTCGTGACCCTGTGTCAGGTCAAAGGTCACCAGATCGCCGAAGAACCAAAATATAGTTTCTCGCCGACATGGATGATCTCGGCAACCGCTGGAACGATCTTAATGAAACATGCACCTGACGATCGGCCGTGTGCCAGAGGCGTGCGGTTTGCACTTTCGTGACCCTGCGTCAGGTCAAAGGTCACCAGATCACCGAAGAACCAAAAAATAGTTTATCACAGACATGGGTGATCTCGGTAACCCCTGGATCGATCTTAGTGAAGGTTTCACCAATCGATCAGTCGTGCGCCAGAGGCGTGTGGTTTGCACTTTCATGACCTTGGGTCAGGTCAAAGGTCACCAAATCGCCGAAAAACATGATTTTTGGCTCACAGACATGGATGATCTCGGTAACCGCTGAATCGATCTTAGTGAAACCTTCACCAAAAGATCGGCCGTGTGTCAGAGGCGTTCGGTTTGCACTTTCGTGACCTTGGGTCTTGTCAAAGGTCACAAAATTTCCGAAAAACGTAATATTTGGCTCACAGACATGGATGATCTCGGCAACCGCTGAATCAATCTTAGTGAAATCTTCACCAAACGATCGGCCGTGTGCCAGAGGTGTGCGGTTTGCACTTTCGTGACCTTGGCTCAGGTCAAATGTCACAAAATCGCCGAAAAACAATTTTGGGCTCACAGATATGGCCGATCTCGACAACCGCTGGATCGATCTTCATGAAACCTTCACTAAGCGATCGGTCATGCGCCAGAGGCGTGCGATTTGGAGTTTCGTGACCATGGGTCAACTGAAAGGTCGTGACCCAAGGTCACGAATGTCCAAACTGCACGCCTCTGGCACACGGGCGATCGTTTGGTGAAGGTTTTATTAAGATCGCCCGAGCGGTTGCCGAGATCATCCATGTCTGCGAGAAACTATTTGTTGGTTCTTCGACGATCCGGTGACCTTTGACTTGACCCAAGGCGATGAAAGTGCAAACCGCACGCCTCTGGCACACGGCCGATCGTTTGGTGAAGGTTTCACTAAGATCGATCCAGCGGTTGCCGAGATCATCCATGTCTGTAAGTCAAATGTTTTGGTTTTTCGGCAATCTGGTGACCTTTGACCTTATCCAAGGTCACGAAAGTGCAAACCACACGCCTCTGGCACACGGCCGATCGTTTGGTGAAGGTTTCACTAAGATCGATCTGGCGGTTGCCGAGATCATCCATGTCTGTGAGAAACAATTTTTTGGTTCTTCGGCGATCTGGTGACCTTAGACCTGACGCAGGGTTACAAAAGTGCAAGCCGAACACCTCTGGTACACGTCCGATCGTTTGGTGAAGATTTCACTACAATTGAACCAGCGGTTTCCGAAAACAACCCATCTTGAAAAAAAAAAATTTTTTTTTTTTCCGGCCCCGGGGGCCCCCACAAGACCAAAAAACAAAAAAAAAAAAAACCCCCAAACCCCCAACACCCCCCAAATTTTGAAGAAGGTTTAACAAAAACCCAAAAACCGCCAACCCAAAAAAACAAAACCTTAAAAAAAAAAAAATTTTTTTTTCCTTTAACCAGACCCAAAGCCCCCAAAAAAAAAAAAAAAAAACCCAAGCCAACCCCCCCACCCCCGGGGGAAAGGTTAAAAAAAAAATAAAAAAAAAATTAAAAAAATTCCCCCGTTTTTGAAAAAAAAAAAAAAAAAAAAAAAAATTTTGACCCATTGACAACACCCAAAACCCCCAAAAAAAAAAAAAAACCAAAAAGCAAACCCCTCGCCAAAATGGACAAAGCCTAGAAATAACCCAACAATAAAAAAAAAACCAAACCATAGAAGACAAAAAAAATCATAAACCAAAATTAAAAAATTTTTTCAAACATTACCCCAAAAACAAACCAAAAAAAAAAAAAAAAAAAAAAACCAACCCCAAAACACACACAAAAGGGAGACTGTTTTTAAAATAACAAAATTCTAAACCAAATTTAAATTTTTCCCAATTTGCAAACAAAAAACCCGAACAAAAACCCAAAAAAAAAAAAAAAAAAAAAACCCCCACCGGGTCGAAAAAGATCTTATGGTGAGGGTGTTAATAAAAAAAAAGCCGAAGGGTAGTAAATGAAAATCTTTTTAATGAAATAGGTGATTGTTGTAGGATTTGGCACACAGGCGATCGTTTTGTGAAGGTTTTTTTAAAAATAAACCAAGCGGTGGTTAAATATTATCTTTATTTAAAATAATTTATTTTTTTTTTTTTAAATTAAATTTAATTTTATTTAAACACCATAATAGTGTTTCGGGGTCGTACTAGAAACTGGATAGAATCCGTGACGTCGATGCTGACCTCACCTCGTGTGTGACGTTCAGCAGAAATGCTGGCAGGAGAGAGGGCAGGCTCACGAACAGGATGTGTTGGGAAGAACAGTTACGTTTATGCCGCAGCTCAGACAACAAACACCGCTTTCTTGTTGATATGATATAGAGGTTCAATTATTATTAAGGAAGTGGGTAGGTAGGTAGGTATGTTTTTCGAGGAAGGGTCTAAAAAACAGACACCCACCAATGTTGATGCACCATAAGTATGGTGTAACTTTGCTGTTTATGCACCATACATGTGGTATGAATGTTTGAACAGGACAAATGCTTGCATTTTTGTTGAATGGATTGTATTGGATTTACATCTCATTTTAGATAACTCCACATGCTTGGTGTGTGCTTAGCATGCTGGTTCCATATGCACCATTTGCATATTGAAATGTGTGATTTTGATGTTAAATTGATACATTTATTTTATTACTGGCCTGGTAAGAAATTAACATTACTGGTTTAGTTAAAACATTACTGGTCTGTGTAAGAAATTGCTATTGTGTTCAAGACATTGCTTGCCCTGGATAAGAAAGTGCACTGAAGTACATATGCTTGATTGCATCACATCTACTGATGTTTTATTAGATGTGTAGAATATGCTTTAAGATCTTGCTAATATTCTTCATTCTTTGAAATTATTATTCAGAACTTATCATATGTAAACTACATATTCAATAAATATTCCTTTCATGATTAGCCAGACTGCAGTGTGGCACTTTCAACAAGATCTTGTTCGGGCAGGGTGGGAGGCCAGAGGTGTGGCTGGTACAGCAATTGGTGCAGCAACAGGTTCCTGGTGTGGACATTGGACAGTCCTGAACCCTGACAGCAATGTCGATATAGCCTATGTCTGCAATCTGTATAATTATTTGAACTTTAAACAACATTGAATACAATTTGTCACATGTTTGGTTCAATTAAGGATATCAATAGCGGCCAGCCGACGTCAGACTGATGTCCGACATTTCACTCCCCAGCCGATAGCCGGCCCCTAGCGCCCCGACATTGGCCTGATGTCGGCTACATGTCGGCTGGGTGTCGGTTGCATATCAGCATTGGCGGACATTCCACTCCCTAGCTGACCGAGGACCGCTGTCAGCATGTTCACTGGGAGGTTATTGGATGTGGTCAGGTATACTCCCGAGTACGACATTTCCGACAAAGGAAACCTTGATGCTGTCTTACCCGGATTGATGAATGTGTGTTTCAATGCTGGATGAAAGGGGCTGAGTGGTGTCTTTGCAAGGTACCATCAAAACTACATATAGAAGACCATGACACCACGGCTGGAGATCTTGGGTGGGTTGTAGGGGTCGGAACCCCTGGTTTCGTACCTTGGTAATGTTGGCTCTTGCATAGTTACCAGCTTATTGTAGCCTAAGAATTTGTTCCTTTGATTTATCTGGGCTCAAAAATATCGCAACCATATGCATCCGAACTTAAACTGGAAAATATCTACATCTCCCCATTATCAAACACCATGACGTTGATGGCTCAAAGCAACATGGCGCGTGCTGTATGAACGTGTTCACCACAATTGCTGCTAATGCTAGTAACGTCACACAGATCCTGCAGATTTCGTCTGAATTTTTGTTCTCGCAGGATCTGGATGTTTTTCCAGTTCCTGTGAGGTTCGAATGGTGAATTGGCAGATCTGATCCAAAAGTTTGATGTCACACGGACAATTTTCGACAGTATCCGAGCTCCAAATGCACCCTTCGTCAACCACTTTGTGAGACTCATTTTGGTGTTACAGGGTAGCACAGGATTTGAGATGGTGAAGTTCTCAAGTTTACCGATGGTTCCTGTTTGTTCAATGATCCAACTGTTCTTTCACAAAGATTTTAGTTGAAAAATGCACAGTCGGTACCTTCAATTAAGTTATGTATGTAGTGCTTCAACTACTTGGAATTCGTTGCTATAATACATTTACAAAATATTGTTGCTGATTTGTCCTTCCTCTCATATCTACCAATGTGTCTGTTTTTAGACATTATGTCTTGTTCTTGTTAAGTGTGTTTCATTAGCAGGTACCCACTCGTGCACATAACAGCATAAATATCCAAGATCAACTAGATGGTTTTGTCAAAGAATGTATCTTGTCTATCACTGTCACTTTGAATTCATTAGCTAATGTCTTCTGGTGGATCCACAAGTATATCTTCCCCCAATAAATGATTAAGGACATGATGAGGCGATGTTGATGATGCGGACAATTTGACAGCAATGCATGGAGTTTGATTTTGTTTGCTATATGCGTGTCCGACCACGTGTGCGACACTGTTGCCAGGTGTTCACCTCGGAGTGCAAACTGTACACCCGAGATACGCTGGCATTGCATCGTCGGAAGGGCGACCCGGACGACTTCCATCGCGGTCACCTGCTCTGCGAGTTCTGCGAGAAACGGTACTTCTATCCGGCGCCGGTAGATGGCGATAGCGGCACGTGGGTCAGTGGGATCTTGTTTGGATTGTGAGGTGTTTAGATCTATGCTTGTCAGATACTGGATATTTTTACCCACACAGGAAGGAGAACGTCTGTTATGGATGCTTTCAGTATTCTAATTTCCTTTCAGCGACACTTGGCACATTTCAAAAAGCTGTGTGGTACATTCAGTGTTCTTTTTATTCGTTGCTTGACTGAAACCAGTTTTTTTTCTTTTAGTATCCCCTTTATTTCATCAGTCGTCCAGTTACGCATTTACACCGTTCTTCATCAGAACTGTCGGCCATAGCCCACACAAGGCAGTTATATAAATGTATGGACGTTTAGTTTTATTAACTGAAAGTGACATGACAATGTTGAAAACATGCACACGGTGGTCACTGGGCAGGCATTTTTGTGCTAAGTAAGCTCCGACGTTCTTTTTCTTGGTAATGCAACCGGATCATTCTGTGAAGGTGCCATTCACTGGCATATTTTCTTGTACACCAGTCACTCAGTGGGCCTTGTTCGCCATAGTGCTGCTGTTGTGCTATGGTGAGTCTGGGGCCGGGAGCATGGCACGGCTTGACTTGGCCACACGGGCCTCCTGAGACGCGGCCGCAACACTGCTGTCGCCTCCCAGGAGTGAGGGCACGACTGGTCTAGGGGTAAGATGCTCGTCTCACAATCGAAAGATTGTGGGTTCGAGTCTCACCTGTCACTACTCTTCGCCCGCGACCAATCGGCGTGAAAGATTGGCGACGCTATATGGCTCAACGGTCGACGTGTCGTAAAACCAATAACCAACCAATAACCAACCAACCAACCAACCTCCCAGGAGTTGACCTGCTGCCACAGTGTTAAAATAATGATTTGTCGTTAGGTGTGAGATGTCGAAACGAGTAGGGGAGGATGTCGAAATCGCCATGGAAATAATGCTGCTTAAAATACTTTGCTCCTTGAAACCCAGTTTTGAGACAATTGCATGCATATAACTACCCATTTTCCATGGTTTGAGAGGGAACTAATTTGGGGATATCGACATCAACGATTACGATACAAACATCTATACTATAAACGTTTATTGCATACCATAGTACTTCATAGGTAATCCCTTCACCTGGAATTTCACTAGGAATTGTTCATCATCACAATCCCGGATCCGTTATGGTGAGCATAAGCATGATACGTATCAACGGGAGACTATTAGAAACGAGGCATGACAACCTCACAGGCACGCACCGAAAGGCACGATGTCGATACTTATTTGGGAGGGATGTCGATTGAGCGTTCAGTAAGTGGTATATACCGCCCTATTTCACGAATAATTTATCACTGTGTTGCCATCGTGACCTCGCTGTGCACTCGCTGGTGCAGCCAAGTACTCGTGTGCGACTGGGTCGTACGGTTGACATGTGCGCACAGTGTTAACATACTGATACCTCGTTAGGTGTGAGAGGTCGAAACGAGTACAGTAGGATGTCGAAATCGCCATGCAACTAATGTTATGAAAATATGTTAGGTCCTGCATACCCAGTTTAGAGACAATTGTGTACATATCACTGTTCCTGCTTTGCGTGTTTGGGAGGTACCTAAGTTGGGGACACCGCTATGAACGATACAAACAACTATGCTATAAACTGGCATTGTATAACATAGCACATGGTCGCTACATGACCAATGAAGTCGATGCGCCCTAAAGCCCAAATAACTAACTAACATAACATAGCACCTCATATGAAATCCCTTGACCTAGAATTGCGATACGGGATGTTCGTTATCTCGATACCGGGTCTGTTATGGTGAGCATAAGCATGATGCTTGTAAACGGGATGCAGTTAGAAACGATAAATGAACCGTGTGCGCACCTCCTACACGTGCTCCTCGGTTGCTGATGCGAATCTTTGCACTTGCTCGACCGTTTTGCAGTGTTAAAATAATGTTTTTTCGTTAGGTGTGAGATGTCGAAACTAGTACAGTAGGATGTAGAAACCTGCCATGGAAGCGTGTCAATTAAAATATCGTTTGCCCTTCAAGTTCCATTTGAGCCAACAGTGTACACATCAGTGCACGTTTTTTAGTCTAATTTTGGAAATACCTAATATATGGATACCTATGTTGGCGATAACGATTGCAATGCCATGTTATCAACAGATCGCATTGTTTAACACACCACGTCATAGATAATCTATGTGTTTGGAATTGTGTCACGAGATGCTTGTGTAATCAATCCTTAATGGTGAGCACAAGTATGCTATTTATACGCGAAATACTCTTAGGAACGTGTCAAGGAGACCTCATAGGCACACATCAACAAGCACGATGCCGATACGTCCTTGGAAAAGATGTCCATTCAGTGCTCAGAAAGTGGTATATTCCACCCTATTTCACGAATAATTTATACTGCCGTTTTGTCAGTGACGTGTAATCACTGAGTGCTTGCCTTGACCGGCGTGTGCGAGTTCCGGCAGACCGTTTCACCGGGGTGTGCGGGTTCTGGCAGGCCCTTTGACCCGGTGTGCGGGTTCCCGCAGACCGTTTGACCTGGCATGCAGGGTCTGACAGACCATTTGGCCAGGATGTGCAGGTTCTGACAGACCATTCGATCGGGGCGTGCGAGATCTGGCAGACCGTTTGAGTGAGGTGTGCGGACTCGGGCAGACGTGTTTTGACCGGGTGTTCGGCTTCCAGCATGTACATGGACAACGACGAGCTGTTCATGCATCTGCGCCGCAAACATTTCTATTGTCACCTGTGTGAAACGACCGGCAAGCAGCTCTTCTACGAGTGAGCGACCCTGTTTACCCGACCCGGCCTGATCCGATGACCCAACCCGGCCTGATCCGATGACCCGACCCGGCCTGATCCGATGACCCGACCCGGCCTGATCCGATGACCCGATTTAACGTAGACTCGCCTTTTTTGCCAGCCGAGCCCTGGCAGACCGCCACAAGTGATTCGTTTGCAAGTGTCGTGAATGGAGTTGGGCTGACTGTACCAAGCCACTCATGGGGAGACTTGGTTTTGCCTGGTGGACACTTTTCTTTGTATTACAATATCTGTCCTGGTTTGCTGTTCCTTCACAAGATGTTAGGGAATCGAACTGGGTGGCCTGATCTGGAAACTGTTTGTTCAGGTCTTGACATATTGAGATGTGACGTGTTTTGTGTCCAGTCAAGCTAGACATACCTGCACGCAGTCTGCTCTTTCCTTTGTGTTGGTCGTGGTGATTGTGTTGATTGAAGAGTGACCGAGTTATGCGTTCTCAAGGTTTCGCGCCGGGTGAGAGCAGTTCAACAAAATGGTGCTTCTAGCTTGGTTGTTAGAGTCACCTTTAATGCGATGCAAAGGATGGGTTCCCCGTGTCTTACATATCGGTTTGCAATCGCCCGGTCGGAAGTTCAGGAGGGCTGCTTAGTAGGCAGAGCAACACCAAAGCAGTGCCTGTCGGTGTGCCGATGGTGTGTGTCCACCAAGAGCAGTCTCGGGAGGCGAGAGGACCCGAACTCGCGATTCCGACATCGCCCTCTCCTGAGACCGGGGACAGCATTTGACATCTCAGCCACACACACACACACACACACACCATATCCCATATGAGTGTTCACTTCTGGCAAGAACAAAGAGAGTGCCGGGTTTTTGTTTGCATTGCATTGTCATGGAATACCTATTGACGATCTTTGTCAATCTACGCTAACCTCTTTTCCTAGTAGGTGTATACTATATATATGTATATTATATATATATATATATATATATATATATATATATATATATATATATATATATATATATATATATATATATATCTATATATATTCAAGTGTGGTTTACTAGCGACTATCGGCACTAGTATGTGGCATGCTACTCTGTGATAAGCCTCCGATGTCATCCCCAAACGCTGACACCCCTGCTCTAACCCCATCACCACACGCGCTCCGTTCACGGAGACCCCTGGGCCTGGAGCCTGTACTGACGACATGCACACACCGTCACACTGTGGGCTTGTCAGGCTGCACATGATGATGGTGTTGCAGATTCTTCTATCACTTTGTCTGTTCGATCCAAAATAGCCCCTTCACGTGACCTGTATTGATCAGACCCAAGGGCGTCGCCACCGGGGGGGGGGGGGGCAGTCCCCCCCCCCCTGCCGTCAAACAGGGGGGCGCCGCCCCCTGAAATTTGAGGAGGCCCCTATCCGGAAATGCACAGGAAAAAAGTGAGCAATGAGGCCGACGAGACACGAGAGGAGGCCTCCAAGACGTGAGAGGAGGCCCCTAATTTGAAGAAGGAGTCACCTAGGAGAGGATAGGAAGCCCCAGAAATCACAAGAGTGCCAACAATTGGCACGGAGGCCCCCAGGAATGCAAAGGATGCCCCCAGGATTGCAAAGGAGCCCCCAGGATTGCAAAGGAGGCCCCCAGGATTGCAAAGGAGGCCTCCAGGATTACAAAGGAGGCCCCCTGGATTGAAAAGGAGGCCCCCAGGATTGCAAAGGAGGCCTCCATGATTACAAAGGAGGCCCCCTGGATTGAAAAGGAGGCCCCAGGATTGCAAAGGAGGCCCCCAGGATTGCAAAGGAGGCCCCCAGGTTTGCAAAGGAGGACTCCAGGATTGCAAAGGAGACCCCCAGGAATGCAAAGGAGGCCCTCACGATTGCAAAGGAGGCCTCCAGGATTACAAAGGAGGCCCCCAGGATTGCAAAGGAGGCCCCCAGGATTGAAAAGGAGGCCCCCAGGATTGCAAAGGAGGCCTCCAGGATTACAAAGGAGGCCCACAGGATTGCAAAGGAGGCCCCCAGGATTGCAAAGGAGGCCTCCATGATTACAAAGGATGCCCCCATGATTGAAAAGGAGGCCCCCAAGATTGCAAAGGAGGCCCCAGGATTGCAAAGGAGGCCTCCATGATTACAAAGGAGGCCCCCTGGATTGAAAAGGAGGCCCCCAGGATTGCAAAGGGGGCCCCCAGGATTGCAAAGGAGGCCCCCAGGTTTGCAAAGAAGGACTCCAGGATTGCAAAGGAGACCCCCAGGAATGCAAAGGAGGCCCTCACGATTGCAAAGGAGGCCTCCAGGATTACAAAGGAGGCCCCCAGGATTGAAAAGGAGGCCCCAGGATTGAAAAGGAGGCCCCAGGATTGCAAAAGAGGCTCCCAGGATTGCAAAGGAGGCCACCAGGATTTCAAAGGAGGACTCCAGGATTGCAAAGGAGGCCCCCAGGATTGCAAAGGAGGCCCCCAGGTTTGCAAAGGAGGACTCCAGGATTGCAAAGGAGACCCCCAGGAATGCAAAGGAGGCCCTCACGATTACAAAGGGGGCCTCCAGGATTGCAAAGGAGGCCACCAGGATTGCAAAGGAGGCCCCCAAGATTGCAAAGGAGGCCCCAGGATTGCAAAAGAGGCTCCCATGATTGCAAAGGAGACCACCAGGATTTCAAAGGAGGACTCCAGGATTGCAAAGGAGGCCCCCAGGATTGCAAAGGAGGCCCCATGATTGCAAAGGACGCCCCAGGATTACAAAGGAGGCCACCAGGATTACAAAGGAGGACTCCAGGATTGCAAAGGAGGCCCCCGGGAATGCAAAGGAGGCCCCAGGATTGCAAAGGAGGCCCTAGGATTGCAAAGTAGGCCCCCAGGATTGCAAAGGAGGCCCCCAGGATTGCAAAGGAGGCCCCCAGGATTACAAAGGAGGCCCTCCAGGATTACAAAGGAGGCCCCCAGGATTACAAAGGAGGCCCCCAGGATTGAAAAGGAGGCCCCATGATTGCAAAGGAGGCCCCAGGATTGCAAAGGAGGCCCCCGGATTGCAAAGGATGCCCCAGGATTGCAAAGGAGGCCCCCATGATTACAAAGGAGGACTCCAGGATTGCAAAGGAGGCCCTCAGGATTGCAAAGGAGGACACCAGGATTGCAAAGGAGGCCTCAGGATTGCAAAGGAGGCCCCATGATTACAAAGGAGGACTCCAGGATTGCAAAGGAGGCACCAGGATTGCAAAGGAGGCCCCCAGGATTGCAAAGGAGGCCCTAGGATTGCAAAGTAGGCCCCCAGGATTGCAAAGGAGGCCCCCAGAATTGCAAAGGAGGCCTCCAGGATTACAAAGGAGGCCCCCAGGATTACAAAGGAGGCCCCCAGGATTGCAAAGGAGGCCCCCAGGATTGCAAAGGAGGCCCCCAGGATTGCAAAGGATGCCCCAGGATTGCAAAGGAGGCCCCCATGATTACAAAGGAGGACTCCAGGATTGCAAAGGAGGCCCTCAGGATTGCAAAGGAGGACACCAGGATTGCAAAGGAGGCCTCAGGATTGCAAAGGAGGCCCCATGATTACAAAGGAGGACTCCAGGATTGCAAAGGAGGCACCAGGATTGCAAAGGAGGCCCCCAGGATTACAAAGGAGGACTCCAGGATTGCAAAGGAGACCCACAGGATTGCAAAAGGAGGCCTCCAGGATTGCAAAGGAGGCCCCAGGATTGCACAGGAGGCCCCTAGGATTGCAAAGGAGGCCCTCAGGATTGCGAAGGAAGCCCACAGGATTGTAAAGGAGGCCCCCAGGATTGCAAAAGAGGCCCCAGGATTGCAAAGGAGACCCCCATGATTGCAAAGGAGGCACCCAGGATTACAAAGAGGCCCCCAGGATTGCAAAGGAGGACCTCAGGATTGCAAAGGAGGCCCCAATACGGGAAGGGAGACCTCAGAAAATGAGAGAAGGCCCTAAGACGGAAGAGAAAGCCAGTGGATATGAAATGAGGTTTCGGAGACGTAAAAGCAGTCCCCGAAACGGGTAAGGTTCCACCAAGATAGAAAAGGATAATCCAGAAAAGTGGCAGGAAGCACCTAATTCGGTAGAGGACGATATAAGATTGGAAAGAGACCCTATGATGCACGAGGAAGCCCCTAAAATAGGAGAGAATGGCCATTAGATAAGAGGGATGGCTCCCAGGCGAGAAAGAAGGCTTCAAGACGGGTAAGAAGGTCCCCAGGAAATGACAAGGTAACTGAGATAGGAAAGGTTGCGTGTAATTTGGAAGAGGAGCCACCTAAGAGAGAACAGGAGTCCACCAGGAGATAAGAGGCCAACCTTAAAATGGGAAAAGATAGAATCAAAACGCGGAACAGGAGGCCCCGAAGACGTGAGAGGAGGACCCTAATTTGAAAAAGAAAGCCTCAAAAAGAAAAAAGGAGGCCCCTGCCGGACTCGAGAGGAGTCCCTCGAGATGGAGTAGGAGGTCTCCAGGACCGAATGAGGCCCCGACGACCGGAAGGAATTCCCAGGAAATGAGAGAAGGCCCTTAAAATGGGAGTGGTAGGTAGCAGGTATGGAAGGAGGCGAGGTTTCCAAAATTGAAGATCCCCTCAAGACGGGTAAGCTTTGCGAGGACAAAGGAGGAGGCCCACGAGGCGTGGCAGGAGGCCCCTAATTTGGCAGAGGATGCCCCTGGAACATGAGAGGAAGTCCCATGCCATGTTAAAGGGGCCCCAGGATGTGGGAGGTGGTCCTCCAAAACTGGAGAGGAGGACCATTGAATATGGAGGAGGGTAGGACGGACGAGAAGACGTCCAAAACCGGTAAAGAAGCTCCAGGAAATGAGACGAGACCCCTAAGACGCGAGAGGAGGTCTATAATTTGCTAGAAGCATCTGAAATGGCAGGAGTCGTGCCGGGGTACTTGAAAATCACGACATGGGCCCAAAAAGATCCGGCCGGGGCCCCTGAAAATCTCGCTGAGCCTATGGGTACCAAAAATGCACGCCCGGATCATGAAAATCACGCTAGGGGCACGATAAGTCGTACCGTTCCCCAACAGTATCATTTAGACACAAATGAAGCCGGGGCAACGAAAAACAATCCGGACATGGATAATCACTCTTGGGCCCCAACAATGACACTAAAAGCATCCAAAACGTATTGGACACCCACAAAGTGTCGAGGTCGCTAAAACTCGCGCTAGGGATCCAAGCAAATGACGTCGGGACACAAAAGATTACATTGGACTAAAAAAGTCGCGTCGCAACCTTCGAAAATCTCACTGGGGACCAAAAAAGTCGCGCCTGGACCCCAAAGGTTGCTGCTGCCCCGAAAATCAATTATCAACCGGAATGTCACTGCGCCCAAAAAAAATCGGGTCAAAGTCCCCGCAAAACCCGTTGGGCACTGGAAAAAAAACGTGTCAGGGCACCGAAAAAAATCGCACCTGGAGACCGAAGAATCGTACCAGGACCCAAAAATATCACGTAAGGACCTATAGTAAAAATAGAACTCCTTCGGTGGCCGCAGTGACATATCAAAGGGGCAAATGGCCCCTCCCTCCTAAGAGGGATATGCTCCCAAGAATCGAGCCGAGGCCCCCAAAAGTCGCGCTGGGACCACAAAAATTCGCGTCGGTCCACCAGAATTCGCGTAGGGGCTCAAAGTAAATACGTCGGGCCCCAGAAAACTCGCTCCGAGGCACGAAAATCTGTAACAGGAACCGCCAAGATCGCGTTGGGGTCACAGCTAAGTACCACACGCCCCGCAAACTCGAACCGGTCCCACCAAATTTCGCGCTCGGACCCACAATTCGGTAGTACCAAAAATTTCGCGCTCGGACCCATCGGTAGTACCAAAAATTTGGTCTGGGCATCAAAAATTAACGTCGGGGCTGCCAACAATTGGCGTCTATGGCCCCACATAGGCACCGTGTGACCCCCAAAGTCCCATCGGTATCCGAAGAATAAAGCCGGAGCCCTCCAAAATCAGGAGGGATTGCAAAAAAGTCCGGGTCAGGAAAATGGTTCTGGAGCACCGAACATGTCATCAGATGCCTTGACAAATCGCGTACGGCATCGAAAAACATACCGGAGCTCGAAGAAAATCGAGGTGAGATACAAAAACATGGCACCAGGGACTCGAAAAATCAGGGCGGGATTCGGAAGTTAAAGAAAATCCAGAAGAGATCCACAAAAATCGCGTTGAGCCCAGATAACTGGCGTTGGGTCCCGGAACCACGCGCCTGGGCGCGATAAGTCGCGCTGGGACCCAGAAAAATCGCACCGAAGTCTCAAAATCGTACTGGGGCCCCACAAATGTGCGTCAGAAGCCCCAAATAAACACAGCGGGACCCTAAGAGCACAACGGGGACCGAAAATGCAACTGGCCCTTCAAAGCGCAGTCTCGTAAAAAGCGGCAGGGTCCGAAAACATGCGTTGTAGCCATAACTATATATACCGGGAACACTAAAAAAAAACAAACAAAACAAACACCGGAAGCTCTCAAGGCACACAGGGGCCATATGACCGCACAAGGGCCTGAAAAGAGGCTGGGGCCGCAAAAAGCAACATGATCCCAAAACGAACAAAAATACCGGGCACTAAGTAAACACATCGAGATCTTTGAAAGCGCCCCGACAACTAAAAAAAATGTTCGGTGCGCAAAAAAGCAACAAAACCCTAAAACGAGCAGGGGTTTCGAAAATGCGTTTGGCCTCTAACAAAAATGAATTGGAGCCGTAGGACACATCCGTAGACGAAGAAATACGAAACGGGTCCAAAGTACACTCAGGCAGGGCTTCGGTTCGGTAGCCAACCTGGAAGCATGTTTAATCAAAGATATGGGGTGCATCAAAGCTCAGCGGGTATCCGCATTTCTTCACCATAAAATATGGTAAGAAGGGAACTAATGATCGAATTTAATTAATCTAATTTTCGCAGCGAACGCCCATACGAAGCATTTTATAACGTCAGATATGGCGTAAGTCTATCATGTGGCAGCAATTAACAAAGCGTAGGAGGCCCAGCAGAATCCGTAGCATCGCACGAAGTGTGGCGAATGCGCCGAATGCGCAAGATGGGTGTGCACGTGCACTAACGTTGGCGTCGTGGCGACCGGGCACGATGAACTGGAATGTCTGAAATTGGAAAATTTTACATTTTAAAGTGATTTGTGCAGGTGTAATTTCAGCAGTGAGAGGTGACTTATCAAGGAATCCCAAAAGAATACATTTGAACAGGTTGTGGGAGCTAGGGTGGAAATCCGACGAATCAGAAACGATAGTGGTAGATTAGGCCCCTCCACAGGATAATTCAGTTGGTCACTAATTATTTTATTTAAAAAGTTCCCCTTTGACAAAATAGGGGTCGAAATCGGAAGACTTTATTCAGTAGTTGGACTCCCTCCAAATACGTTTCCCCCTCCCCTTGACGCAAATATGGGTGCGTCACTGGCCTCTCAATAATTTTCAGAACTTACGCCCATGGAGCAAAGCCAACATTGCGGGGGTAAATTCCCCCTCACAAGCATACAAAACAACACCGATGCCCCATATTAAATGGGAGGAATGATGTTTTAAAATGTATTTTCTTCCTACAAAGTTGTCTTCTGTGATTACAGCCTGCATGATTATAGCTTCCCAGCTTCAGTACCTTCTCAACGACATAATTTACAAAACGGTACAGCACAGCGATAACCATGGGCGTGACGGCGTGGAATTCGAAGGTTTTGCATTATTTATGCATTGTCATTGTTACATTGTTGCATTGCCATTGATGCATGGTTGTTCAATGCTTGTTCTTGCCGTGAATTTATTCGCGGAGTATTTATTATTTTAGCTTCTGTGCCAAGTGCCTTGCAGCCAGCACCAAATGTTATGGAAAAAATTTAATAAATCCCTAAGATAACGATCAGAAAACCAATTCAATCCACTTCTCGTTGTCACCTTCGCGAAATTGTTGTCCTGGGACTGAGAAATGATCGTTTAAGTTTGTTTATGAGATCAAGCTGGTGGGAATGACTAACAGTAATGATGAACCTAGCTATATTCAGTTAAACTTGGCGAACAAAGAAGTGCGTTGATCAATGGTAGATATCTTTAAGATATGCTCAGCACGAGCCCCACCAGCTCGCTACAATCTAGAGGCCAGCGGGAAGATTCTTCTCGTCGATAAAGCATAAAGATATTGGTTTGTTTTGGCACTGACGTATTTATCTACATTTGCTTATTTATACCCTGGTATGGCTCGGTTCTCAGCGAAAAAAAAGATTCTTGCTATTGCGCTTTGCGTAAATTATATACCATGCCAAGAACAAACAAGACATCAATATGAAATCATGTTCCCATTCTGGAACCATACTAAGAGCCTAAAAAGCAAGAGGAGGCCCTAACACAGTGGAGGCCCCTTTACGGGGAGCAGGAGGCCCCCTATCAACATTGCCCCCCCTGGAAGAATTTCGTGGCGACGCCACTGATCAGACCTCGCCACTGGATCTATTGCGATTCATCTGGAATCCAAACTCATACAAGGCCACTAGTCGAGACCAACTTAACCTTGCACTGCTGCTGTCACACTTCAACTAGCCAGTACCTCACCCATCACCGCTCGAGGTTAGCTCAACGACCAACGCCCAAAATCGACTACTCCAGAACAAAACCGTATTCGTCCCATTCGCGCCACATACGATTCTGACGTTCCACAGCGCCACCTATTGTTGTCCGGCACAACCACTACCTGGCCTGTCGTCGCTAGGCCATAATTCTGAATAGATGATTCACTAGATAACTAACTTCGTCTTTGACCCCGGTAATGGCTTCAACACTAGTCTCCCCTCACCTTCCCTCCCTCCCGCCGTGCCCGGTGTGATTGCGGGGTACCCCGTGTGACCGCGCGCGTCGACTGGGCCACAGCGACTACGAGAGTCTGGCACATCACTTCCACACGGAGCACTTCCTCTGCGAGCAGGGCGAATGCGGCGAGAAGAAGTTCGTCGTTTTCCGTACTAACATCGATATCCAAGGTGAGTTGGACACCGGTAGGTGGTGCACTGGTGGGCTGGGTACCAGTAGGTGGTGTACTGGTGGGCTGGGACCAAGTAAATGGTGTTAAACCTGCCTCGTGCTGCTGTATATCTCAGTGCAACGCACCACCGCGCCGCGGCATAACCCATACCCAGCGAAACCAAGCGCCACCCCGTGCTGCCGTGAAGCCATAGCCAACGGAGCCGACATTTGCCGTGCCACAGCTCACAGGGCGGCGGAGCACTCTGACAACAAGAGTCGGGGCCAGCCGCGGCAGGAGCACACGTAGCGCTCGACTTCAGCTCCGATTCGGCCGGCAGGCGGCGCCGCAACGGCCGCGACCGGAGCGACGTCTACGGTGGCAGGTGCGGTCATGGTATGGTGTCCTGGTCCAGTCATACGCGACAGGTACGGACCTCACTACGGCGGCAGGTACGGTTACGGTATGGTGTTATGGTCCAGTCCTACGGCGGCAGATACAGTCATAGTATGGTGTCCTGGTCCAGTCCTACGGCGGCAGGTACGGACCTCACTACGACGGCAGGTACAGTCACGGTATGGTGTTATGGTCCAGTCCTACGGCGGCAGGTACGGACATAGTATGGTGTCCTTGTCCAGTCCTACGGCGGCAGGTACGGACCACACTACGGCGGCAGGTACGATCACGGTATTGTGTTATGGTCCAGTCCTACGGCGGCAGGTACGGTCATGGTATGGTGTCCTGGTCCAATCCTACGGCGGCAGGTACGGTCATGGTATGGTGTCCTGGTCCAGTCATACGGCGGCAGGTACGGTCATGGTATGGTGTCCTGGTCCACTCCTACGGCGGCAGGTACGGTCATGGTATGGTGCCCTGATCCAGTCCTACGGCGGCAGGTACGGTCATGGTATGGTGTCCTGGTCCAGTCATACGGCGGCAGGTACGGTCATGGTATGGTGCCCTGATCCAGTCCTACGGCGGCAGGCACGGTCATGGTATGGTGCCCTGATCTAGTCCTACGGCGGCAGGTACGGTCATGGTATGGTGCCCTGATCTAGTCATACGGCGGCAGGTACGGTCATGGTATGGTGCCCTGATCCAGTCCTACGGCGGCAGGCACGGTCATGGTATGGTGCCATGATCTAGTCCTACGGCGGCAGGTACGGTCATGGTATGGTGTCCTGGTCCAGTCATACGGCGGCAGGTACGGTCATGGTATGGTGCCCTGATCCAGTCCTACGGCGGCAGGCACGGTCATGGTATGGTGCCCTGATCTAGTCCTACGGCGGCAGGTACGGTCATGGTATGGTGTCCTGGTCCAGTCATACGGCGGCAGGTACGGTCATGGTATGGTGCCCTGATCCAGTCCTACGGCGGCAGGCACGGTCATGGTATGGTGCCCTGATCTAGTCCTACGGCGGCAGGTACGGTCATGGTATGGTGCCCTGATCCAGTCCTACGGCGGCAGGCACGGTCATGGTATGGTGCCCTGATCTAGTCCTACGGCGGCAGGTACGGCCATGGTATGGTGTCCTGGTCCACTCCTACGGCGGCAAGTACGGTCATGGTATGGTGTCCTGATCCAGGCTGATCCAGTCCGACATGACAGGTACGGACACGGCATATTGTCCTGATCCAACCCAATCCAATCTGATCCAGTCAAACACGTGCCTGCTGCACGTGCCGCTCAGGTCAGGTTAGGTCTGGCGAATTACATGGTCTGCAAGAGCGTCTGTATACGCTCTCCCTCTGTGTGATTGCGTCGTCTGCTTCAGGACATGCACGGACATGAATTTGATTCCATATCATGGCGGTGCCGTTACCCAGCGTGGTCAGCAGTGAGCAGGATGGTGTACCCGACGGTGGTGGATGGATGCATTCGCGGCACGATTTAATTCATGTTTGGGATCTGGGAGCTGGAGTGGAAAATGTCATTGCCATTTCATTTGGTGATGATAGTTTCCCTTCTGTGTCTGGCATCACGAGTACCCTGTTGCACTTGTCAGTGCGTTTTGGTATTACCGTGGAAGAGCAATAGGTTTATAGTTGTTTCAAACAGCACCATCCAAGGAAAAGGCAAGGACGATTTCTTGGGGAGGATAATGTGGATGGAAAAAATGCAGGACAAGTCTGTTTTTCAACCCTGCCTCACGTTCTATATTTCACCATACAGAGAGATTTAGTGATGTGTCATCTTAGGGTCGAAACGTGTTCTATTTTGTGGGACTGCTGTGATCATGAAGAGCCATAACGTGATTTGCGAAATATATCAGCTTGGAGGTGACCACGGAAACCAATTAGTTGTTGTTGAACATTCACCGCACCACCTTCCCCCTGTACTTCTCGTATCAAAGCACCATATGCTCTGACTCCGTCGCGTTTTTTTAGAACACGTTGCTGGAGACGACTCCACAGCATTGCAGAATGTGAAGTATCGCAGCTGACCAGTTGACCAGTTGGGAGAGATGACCGGCTTCTCTCACCTCCGACGGGAGCTGACCCCCGACCCTCAGCCGGGAGAGATGACCGATTTCTCTCCCCCAGACGGGAGCCGGCGCCGGACCCTCCGCCGCGGCCGTCGACGCCTCCCGCGCCGCCCAGTGTGAACACGAACAGCACGCAGGAGTTCCCGACCCTGGCTGGAGAAAGAGCCGGCGGCGCCGAGCTCAGCGGCAGGTCAGTCGAGGTCGCCGGCTCGCGCTCAGCACCGCCAAGGTCAGTGTCGTGCCGCGACCGTCGTGTCATGGTTTGCGGGTGATGCATCTCTCCAGTAATGCAGTAATGCAGTCACTCGTGCTCTGCAGCTCTTGACGGCGAGACAATGTTTCTTTTGGCGTGTGCACGTGAGGTCTCCTGATGCACCGCTGTCTCGACCTGGTCTGACATACCTGTGTCGGCCTAGCAACCTGACGTGCCCCTGTATCGACCTCACCCCACCCCATCCCCAATCGACGTGCTGTTGTGTCAGCCATCTGCTCTGTGCCCGTGACGTATCCCTGTGCCGGCCATGAACCCTGTGCGCGTGATTTACCTTTGTGTCGGCCATGTGCACTGTGCCCTGTGTTCGTGATGTACCCCTGTGTATGCCATGTACCCTGCGCTTGTGACGTGCCTCTGTGCCCGTGACTTACTCCTGTACCCTGTGCCCGTGACGTACCCATGTGCCGGCCATGAACCTTGTGCCCGTGGCTTACCTCTGTGTCGGCCATGTACCCTGCGCTCGTGACGTGCCTGTGACTTACTCCTGTACCCTGTGCCCGGGACGTACCCCTGTGTCGGCCATGTGTCCTGTGCCCGTAACTACCCCTGTGTCGGCCATGTGCCCCGTGCCCTGTGGCCGTGACGCACCCCCGTGTCGACAGGGGCGGTAACCTGGCGCAGCGTGTGGCGGTGGCCGCCGGGAAGACGGTGCGCAACGCCTCGTCTCGCGGCCGGCCGTGGTCTCCATCAACGACGACGACTTCCCCACGCTGGACGGCCGGGCTCCGGCCGTCACCGCCGCCGCCCCAACTGCCGCACCGGCCTTCAGCGCCGGCGGGCCCCGGCGGCGGCGGCGTTCCAGATTCCATTCAAAATTGGTCCACGGATAGTGCTCGATGCACTGATCATCGTGAGCATACAAGCTAAGAGGGGCGTTCATAAACAGCTCAGATATGCAAGGTCAAATGTCGTGGTCATTGTGGTCGGACTCTTCAGATTTCTTTCAAAATTGGTCCCCAGATAGTACTCAATGCACTGATCATCATGAGCTAAAAGCTAAGAGGGGCGTTCATAAAAAAAACAGCCGAGCTATTCAGGGTCAAAGGTCAGACTCCATGAGGTCGGCCTCTTCAGATTACCTCCAAAATTGGTCCACAGATACCACGCGATGTACTCATCATCGTGAGCATAAAAGCTAAGAGGGGCGTTCATAAACAGCTGAGATATTCAAGGTCAAAGGTCAGAGTCCATGAGGTCGGACTCTTCAGACTCCCTTCACAATTGGTCCACAGGTAGTTCTCGATGCACTGATCATGATAATAATAGCTAAGAGGGGTGTTCATAAGCAGCTGAGATATTCAAGGTCAAAGGTCAGAGTCCATGAGGTCGGACTCTTCAAATTTCCTTCACAATTGGGCCCCAGATAGTACTCGATGCACTGCTCATCATGAGCATAAAAGCTAAGAGGGGCGTTCATAAACAGCTGGATTATTCCGGTCAAGACTTCTTCCCGTGCGAATATGCAGCAATAATATGCACGAAACGAATATCAATATGTACGTCAAGCTAGATTGATATTCTATTCTTACCGGTGGAACATCGTGGAAGCGAGCATACTGGTAGAGCTTGGCACCCTGATTATCAGGAACTCAACCACGAAGCCGAATTACAAAACACTACGGAGATATTCGGGGTCAATGGTCAAAGGTCATCGAGATCGGACTCCTCTGATTTTCTTCAAAATGGGTACACGGGTAGTACTCGACGCACTGATCATCATGAGCATAAAGGCTAAGAGGGGCGTTCATAAACATCTGAGATATTCAAGGTCGAAGGTCAGAGTCCATGAGGTGGGACTCTTCAGATTTCCTTCAAAATTGGTCCCCAGATAGTACTCGATGCACTGATGCACTGAAGCTTCAACGCCAAACCGGAAAGCAAATCCGTCACAGACTACACCACAGCAACAGAAACAGAAACAAACAAAAACAGAAATACCCAACAGCAATAGCAACACCCAACAGCAACAGCAACGCCCAACAGCAACAGCAACGCCCATCGCTCCCAAGGGTCTTGGTAATACCGAAGCATCAAACCAAAGTACGGTATGAACGATTTTAGATAACACAATCACGTCTTTGGTTTCACCGGGACAACACCAATCCAGCAATGTAAGCTAGCTGGAGATGTCGTCCACAGACAGATCACTATTTATGTGAACACAAGCCACCCTTTCGAACACAGCAACATGGATCCCACCTGTGCCACTCAGTATTTTTACTGAATTGATCTATACTTCCTTGTGCATGATTTCACTATTTACAACGATCATGTTATCGGCCACGTGCTCCATCGCATGTGCACCGATTTTAACAAGCGTGTGAGGGTGCAGATCGTCTCCGCTATGGAATGAGACGCATTTGCATGGACATCCTGGCATTTTCTTAAAGCTGTATTGTGCATTCAATATCATTGGGACTGCTCTTCACCTTTTTGAAACTGTGACCGACTAGGGCAAGTAACAGGGGACGAGTGGTCTAGGGGTAAGATGCTCGTCTCACAATCGAAAGGTTGTGGGTTCGAGTCTCACCTGTCGCTACTCTTCGCCCGCGACCAATCGGCGTGAGAGATTGGCGGCGCTATATGACTCAACGGTCGACGTGTCGTAAAACCAATAACCAACCGAGGGCAAGTAACAGCCACTTGTAAATGTGGACTGTGCCTTCCGCTGTACTGCAATACAATGCAATTCAATGAGGGCCCGTAGTGATACGGTGGCAACGAATGCTCTGCACATACATCATTGCTACCGCATACCACGAACACCAGCTCCCAATACTGACCTATGCAACCGTCTGCTGTTACAGTAGTGTGGCAACATCCAATAAATGGGGATTGATGTCAAATTATTTTTGATTGTCTAGTTGCTACTCATTACTGTACCCAATCAGGCTGTGTTATCTTAAATTTTGGAAGCATTGGTTAACGATGGGCCTCCGTATCCGGTACGGCTATGGATGTTAATTGGATGGGCTCGCACGGATTCTGATTTGGGCGGATTTGAAAACTTCACTCGGCGTTATGCTCTATACTGCATGTTTCTTTCCAGGGGCACAGGCTCTCCATTGGCTCGGATGGGATCAGCAACGGTATCGAATAGGCATTCTGTCAAATGTCTTGTCGTGCTCGTGCATTTGGTGGAACGCCTATGACTTTCAAAATGTGTCAGGAAAATAACGCAGAAATAGTATTTACTGACATGCATCACGGTACTTCGGAATACCCCGACGTGTCACTCATGATCAGTCAGTTGATGTGATGAGAGCGACAATATTTGTCCGGCATTTGCTTGGGCTTGGCCGAACCCCATCGACTGCCGGCGACGTTCAGTGCCCCCTCCCTTGTCTATCACAGCTTGCAATGGACGGCACGTACATACCCGGGCCCCGGCGGAAATCGATGTATATACAAGGCCACTGCGCAACACTGCATTCCATCAGAGCAACAGCAGCAATCCTGCGTGCAGACCCAGTCACACTTCACTCGACACAGGTCCGACACAAGTTCGACACGAGTTCGCCACGGGCCCGACACGGATCCGACATGAGTTCGACACGGGTCCGACACAGCACCAGGCACTTCATCAGGCACAGGTCCAACAAAAGTTCGACACGAGTTCGCCACGGGTCCGACACGGATCCGACATGAGTTCGACACGGATCCGACACAGATCCGGTTACCACTTCTTCGTGGTGGACTCGCAACAGATCAGTCGACCGCCTCGCCGACCTCGTCCGGCGGCAAGTCCAAGCTGTAGCCGTTGCTGCCGCAACAGGGGTACATCCAGACGCCGCCGGCATCTAGAGGTACAATGGGAAGCAGCGGGGCGGTCGGCCGGCGGTGCCCGGCGGGCATCTCGCGGGCGGCCGGCACGACCTCGAGCAGCATGTTCTGCCCGCAGGGCAGCTGGCCTCGGGAGCACCGGAGCCCGATCACCCGCCTCCTTGGCACGCTCCCGCCAAGTGTGTTCTTACTCGGTGGGCCCGTGGCCAGATGCTGGCCTCCTTGAAGGCTCCACATCATCTGCAAAAAAAACACCGTGTACAAAATAAGAGTGTGAGAGGTGGGCGCCATTTGGCGAAAACGCAATACAGTTTTAACTCACCCAACCGATACCGCTGGATGAGTGTTGTCACGAGTAAGGCCACAAGCAGTCTTCCTTCAACTGCTAGAACGCTCATCAACTTGAGCGGAACCTGGCTTGACAACCAGGTGGCGTCAGACAAGAGGGGTTTCACATTTCACTTTCACTAGAGGGGAACAACTATGGCGTCCCGAAATTTTTTATTGCGGTTTAGGTTCCTGACTTGAGGCTAGGTCAACATCTGCGTTAGTTGCCATTTCGAGTGGAAAAAAACTTCGGGGTGGGCTTCCAAGCAAAAAATGATCGAGCATGCTACAAACATTCTAATTTAAGGTATGTGAAATACGACGAACTTCAACAATTATCATGTTTATTCTACACAATGCCATGTTTTGAGAATGCTGCTGTTCCTCGCAGTCATATCTAAACCCGGTTTCGGCACCGTGTAATTAGTGCCACATGACATTGACAGGCCAGTCAATGTCCTGATATGGCCTGATCTCGTGTGGTCAGACCATATTTGACCTGAATTGGCCTATCCATGAAATGAGCTCCAAACATTGCACACTTTGGCTAAGGCTGACTTGATCGTATATCAATATATGCATTGTCCCAGCGTTACCTAAGGTCAGGTCACAAGGTCCGAACCTGGATAGTTCCGAACCTAGTGAACTTCTTTTTTAGAACTTCAGTTCTAATTATTGATGGGGTGGCTTTATGGACCAGCAAATTGCTATGCAGTTTGTTGCGTGGATCATGGCATGGCCACCCGATCCGTGAATTCCAGTTCAACGGCAGAACTTTGACCGAGAGCTTAGCATGCCATGAATGGAGGATTTGCCGCGGCGCGGGGGCGGGCGGGGCCAACGGTGCGGCGGGCGCTACGTGTTGTGCGCGCGTGCTGCTGAGCCTGGGGCATTCCAGCACGATTCAACAGGTGATTAACACCCGACCATCTCGGATTCTCTTGAAAATTGGTACCCAGGGTAATCAGGTGCCCAGATTCCGAATCTGAAAGTCTTAGGTTTATCGGAGCAGTGGGTGTTGAGTTATAGCCTCGGGCAGTTTTTTTAAAAGTTTGAATACAAGGTTTTTTGGGACGCCATAACTCCCATAAAACTGAAAGTAACCTAGTAAAATGATATATCGTTAGAATCGTAAAATTACAAGAATTGTTGTGGTGTAGCTCATTGTTGAAAATTGCGAAATTTTGTTTTGTAAAATTTTGGTAAAAAATGTGTTCACATTTTTTTTATATGTGGCCAGTTAACATAAATGTGTTTTTTGGGCCGATAATATTGCCTGTGGTATTACTAATTTGCATGCAAAAAATTGGAGATAGGTATTTTTATAAATATTTTTCCACATTTTTTTATTTCTGCCGTGCAGTGCAAATTTGCTATTTTGACGCCCTGCGGCCGCAAATATCGTAAGTAGTACAAACATATGACATGTCAAATTTAGATGCTCCAAATTCCATTACTTATGAAAAACTCTTGACGATTTCAAGACCCCCTCCCCCCACCCCCACCTTCCCCCATCCCCCATCCCCCTCCACAATCCCTTCCCGCGTGCCGCGTCACCCCAGCCCCGGCAGGGCTGAAGGGCGCGAGGATCCGTGCTGTCTATGGCTGGTCTTAGGTTGTGCTGGCTTGAATGGATTACCACAAGTTGTAGGGGCGCAGGTGTGTATTATAGCTGTTCTAGCAAATTCCTGGTTCAAAGGCCCGTGGTTCATAGGGGTTGGTGCCTTATCAGTGGGGTGCGCTATCAGTCCCCCTGGCGCCTCTCGTTATCGGTCAGTTCTCGCCGGATTTCCGTGAATCTGACCACGTGTTGTTGTCGTTGAGGCTGTCGTCGTCGAGGACTTCAGCGATAACTACACGTTCGTCATTCGGGACGAAGTGCAAAGCCACCATTGGGACGCTCCACAGTGTACTGTGCAACCATTCGTGGCCTACTGGAGAGAGGACGGACAGCAGCGGCACCAGAGCTACTGCGTCATCTCAGATCATCCAAAGCATAACACAACCAGTGTCCACGCCTTCCAAAAAGCTCTGATCCCACGGCTCAAGGAAAAAGTCCCAGCACTGACCAAAATCAGGTACTTTTCGGACGGCTCATCAGCCCAATCAGTAGCGCAACCAGGATTTCAGTTCGGGGGGCCAGGGTTGGAGAGCGGGCCCCCTCGCAAGCGGGCCCCCCTCATGTTTTTTAAAAAGTATGCGGAAAACATGCACTTACTTTTGAGCGGGCCCCTATGTTTGCAAAACTTCGCAGAAATAAAAGCACTTTTCCTTTACGTGCCCCTTCCTCCTAGAGAAATAATATGATACATGTATACATGCAACAACGAACATACCTTTAACACCGAATCCTCATTCTGACTTAAGCCCTCATTCAGAATTAATTCCTCCTTCTGACAGGCCGCCAGCACACCGCAAAACACAGCTAATAACATCGTGCAGCGCAGCTGCAGATGCTTTGTGCGTTGTTCGGATGCCTGATAACTACGATCAGAGGCCGATTTCATCAAGAAAATATTAAAAACTGCAAAATTTTGCAAAGCTTCCCACAACCTAAAGTCTACTTTGTTTTAAAAGATAATGTGTCAGAGCGTTTCAGGGCATTTTAGCTTTTAATATTTGTACCCACTACTGTCCTCGTATCCACCATCGAAGGTAAAGGTAAATACCCAGAGGGCAATGGTAATTGTTACTTTTTCCCATTGTCGCTCAGGGTACTTACCCGCGGGTAAGGGTAACTTTCGATTGTGGATAGGGCACTGATGGCACTTGCAAAGAACAACACGTCGCGCGCCGATAGGAAATAAATAACTATAACACTTAAAGCAATCTCACTGAAGAACTGTCGAGTTGTGAAGAGCGTTGTCGCTCGCGCCGGAAGCCACAATGAGATTGACGTATAATAGAGCAGTTGAAAGGCGAATCAGCGACCTGGCCAACTTTTAACGCTCGAACGCATCAACTCAGCGCTTGGAGCACGAGCCGTACCACCGCGGCGATGCGCATACACATACAACTCACACTGCCGGCTATCCGAGAAAGACGTACACCAATAACAGCGAAACAACATGCAGTGGCGGCCACACGGCCCACCAACGCGCTTAACTCATACAAAGCAGCTGGCCGATCTGAGCAGATCCCTAACAAGCGGTACAACCTCGCACACGAGATGTCAAAGATATCAACACGTCTGAAACGCTACATCCTCAACAGGCATCTAAGAATAGTGTTCTCTTCTCTGTCTGAGTGTTGGAGCACGGAAGCGTGATCCGAGCCAGCGGGGTTCACTGGCGACCGGCGCGCAGGTCGGCCGCTCTCGAAGGTGATTATGTCCTACAAAACCGCATTGTCCAACATTCATAACCTACAAAATTACCCAAACTGACCGCACCTAACCCTACCTACACCAGAGGTCCCAGCCTGTGCGGCTTCTTTGCCAGTTCATCAATGACAGCGTCAGTGCTGGGAACCTGCCTCCGACGCAAGGCCATATGGGTCAGCCCACCCAGACGCTCCTGCCCCATGGTGGAGCGCAGGTATGTCTTTAATCGCCGCAGGCAGCTGAAAGTTCGCTCCGCTGTACCCGTGCTGACTGGGATCGTGGCGAATATTTGGAGCAGACACGAAATGTTGGGGTAAAAGGCTTTCATCCCGGTTTGCGCGAGAGCCTCGTGACACGATTTGGGTCGTTCCTCCTTATCTTCTGCTGTCCACTTCTTAATCCATCTCTCGATCTCACAGTTAAGTTCCCCTACGGTGCCTGGCAGGTACTTCTGATAGAAATCCACAGCTTCAGAGATCTCTTCTCGTGTTTCGGGGCACACGTAGCACGGAACCAGCGCTTGTAGCTTTGCAGCTTCTCTCATGTGGGGCTGGAACCGATCATCTGTCTCACGGATCAGACTATCAAGGTATGGAATGTACAGACTGATCCGATAGTATGATTCTGGGTCTGTCACATCGGGCGGGTTGCTCCTGTTCCTCTGGCGTCCCGTGATGCGAGGCATTTCTGCAGGTTTGCCCAGGAGCTCTTCGGAATCCGTTAGCACCTTTCTGAAGTCTGCATCCACGGCATCCCGCAGGTTCTTAAGTACATCCAGAAGAGTGTCAACCTCACGAACACACTGAACTATGTCCAGATGCGAACTTTGTAGAGACTTGGAGATTGGCAGGAGAAGACCGGCAAACCGAGCGACAACGTTGAGTGCGACCACAAAGTCATCTTTAGATATAGCTGCGAGGAATGTGTCGGCCTTTGACGCAGCAGTGGCATCAGACCACTGGCTCATCTTCTCGAGACAGGCTACTACAGTTGTGTAGAGCTCAGAAAACCTGAGTACAGCATCGTGGCGCTCCACCCACCTGGTTTCACAATACTTCTTCGGCTTGGTCGACGTCGATTTATTTATTTGGACTACTAAACACCTGCACATAATTACATATATCGTGGTTATTATTGTGCTGGTTGTGATGAGATGACTAGGAATACCTTTTAGGAAAACGAGAAAATAAAATATTTCACTGCAGGAGATTAACAAGGTTAGGATAGTTGCTGGGTAATGGCAAGGATACTACTCAACAAGGGTCGCCACAGGCGCCGCGCTCGCATAAGAAGAATATAGGACCAGGATAAGGGGATAAGGCTACCGATCTTAAAAAGGATATTTCAACACTTAATACACACAGCAGTGACAGTTGCAATACAATCGAGCAGTGACCTATCGAAACTACATACAATTAGATAAGATAAGACACATTGATGAATGACGAGACTAATTTGGGGCAAACAATTTGAAATCGCATCCAATTCCTGATCGCCACGTGGTGGGGAAGAATCACTAACACTTCGCCTAAAACTGTCCTCTAATATTCATAACTTATAAAAACCATAATGCCCAAAACTGTAGCGTACAAAATGCGTGCTTTGGGCGATATGAATTAAGTCCCACCAAAATACACCAAATTTCCCCGTAAGTATGTGTGTAGGTTAGGTTAGGCTGGGTTATTTTGGGTCATGTTGGTTTTGGTTAGTTTAAGTCAGTGTAGTTCAATCTAGATTGGTTATTAAGTTATGAACGTTGGAGGATATGGAGTTGTAGTAGGTCGTGATCATTGGGCGTTGCGTACATTAGGCGATACGTAACCGCCCCGCGTGGTCACAGCGTCGAAACAATAATACATGGCAGCGCTGCCACTTCGTAAATAGTTTCAAGAGAGTACTTATAAGACATCCGACTATCGATACGGACCAAAACTATAAAATTGTACCACATCGAAAGGGCAATCAGTCGGAACGGTTCGAAGCGGGCCCCTGGCCCTGGTTCGAGACAAGGCCCATGTTTAAAGCGGGCCCCACATTCGAGGTAGGGCCCTGGTTCTAAGCCGGACCTTAGTTGAATACGGGCCCCTAGATGAAAGTGGGCCCCGTGGTTCCAGACCAGAGAGTCCCTAGTTCGAGACGGGCCCCAGGTAAAAGCGGGCCCCTGGTTCTAAGCGGGCTATTGGTTCAATGCGGGTCCTTGGATCAAAGTGGGCCCGGTTCGAAGCGGGCCCCTGGTTCCAGAGAGCCCCTGGTTCAAGACAGGGCCCCAGGTTGAAGCGGGCCCTTGGTTCTAAGCGGGCTATTGGTTCAATGCGGGCCCCTGAATCAAAATGGGCCCCGGTTCGAGGCGGGCCCCAGGTAAAAGCGGGCCCCTGGTTCTAAGCGGGCTATTGGTTCAATGCGGGCCCCTGAATCAAAATGGGCCCCGGTTCGAAGCGGGCCCCTAGTTCCAGAGAGCCCCTGGTTCAAGACAAGGCCCCAGGTTGAAGCGGGCCCCTGGTTCTAAGCGGGCTATTGGTTCAATGCGGGCCCCTGAATCAAAATGGGCCCCGGTTCGAGGCGGGCCCTGGTTAAAACGGGCCCCCAGATTTTCAGTTGGTTCAAAGGGCCCCTGATTCGAGCCACAGATCCCCTTCGCGGGCCCCTAGCCAGGGCTCTGAGTAGGGTGGCCCACTCCGAGCCAGGGGCCCGCTTCGCGGGCCCCTGGCTCGGAGCGGGCCCCACAAAATTTCGGGGGGCCATGGCCCCTTGGCCCCCCCTGGTTGCGCTACTGAGCCCAATACAAAAACAGATTCAACTTTTTAAACCTCTGCCATCACAAAAATTATTTCGGAGTGGAGTGTGACTGGCAATTTTTTGCCACGTCACACGGCAAAGGGGCATGTGACGGCGTTGGAGGCACTGTGAAGAAGGCGACCGCTCTCGAGAGTCTCCGCCGGCCCACGTCACCAGATCACTGATGCAGCCGGGATGTTCGAATTTTTTAGTGAAAAATTCCCGACGACAGTGGTTTTCCTGTTCGTGACCACGGCGGAAGTCGAAGAAACTGCCGCGCGGCTGAGGCAGCGCTTCACCCGAGCCGTGCAGGTCAAGGGCACGCTTGGCTTGCACAGCTTCACGCCCGTTGACACTGAGACACTGCTGGTGTCGAAACCGACGGGGGGCGCGGGGCAGCTTGTCAAGTTATCCCGCAGAAAACGGGGAGCAAAACGAAAGTGAGCCTCTGGCTCGGAGCTGACTGAACGCATGAAGTCTCGCTGAAGTTTCCCATGACACAGCCTCGCCAGCTTCGATGTGTTCAGTGTGCATGGTGTATCCGTAAGTGTAATGTATGTGCAGTTTTCCAACAAACACGCCTAACGAATTTGTCAATTATCAGTATTTTCTGTTTCCTAGAATGTAGCGATGGGTATTGGACTAAAATAAAACATGAAAAATGACCAGGTGAATTTTAGCATCACACCAGGGGATGCCATAGACAGCACAGATCCTCGCGTTCTTCAGCCCGGACACAAGATGCGGGAGGAGGTCGCGGAGGGGGAGGGGGAAGGTGGGGTGGGGTGGGGACAGGGGCGGCGGAAGAGGGGGGCAGTCCCCCCCCCAAATTCTGGGAGGGGACACAGGGCCAAGGGGAGCACTAGCGGAACCATCCCTCCCCCCCCTGGATCGGACATTCGAAGTGTACCGGCGGGCATCGGATATCGCTTCCCCTCCCCCCCAGGATCGGACCTTTGATCGCTACCGGGGCAGTACTCCGCCAGAGACATGGCTTTGACCCCGGCCCAGGGGGACAAATCGCTTGCCCCGAGAATCGCTTGCCCCCCATCCAAAATTACCTTTCGCCACCACTTGGTGGGGAGGGGTCTTGAAATGTAAGAACGAGCTTTGCATAGATAATGGAACTTGAAGCATTTGAATTTGATGCCATACGTATGTGCTACATATGCTATGCGCGGCGGCAGTGCGTGAAAAGCACAAATTTTCATGGCATGGCTGAAATAAAAAAATGGGTAAAAATATTTATAAAAAATACCTATCTCCAATTTTTTGCATGCCGGTTAGTAATGCCATAGGCAATATTTTCGGCCCAAAAAAACAACGTTTTTTTACTGGCCACATATAAAAAATTGAACCAATTTTTGCCCACAAAATTTTTAAGAACAAAATTTCGAAATTTTCAAAAATGAGCTACACCACAACAATTCTTGTGATTTTACGATTCTAACAATATATAATTTCACTAGGTTACGTTCAGTTTCATGGGAGTTATGGCGTCCCAAAAAAACCTTATATTCGAACTTTTCAAAAACTGCCCGAGGCTATAACTCAAAACCCACTGCTCCGACAGACCTAAGACTTTCAGATTCGGAATCTGGGCACCTGATTACCCTGGGTGCCAATTTTCAAGAGAATCCGAGATGGTCGGGTGTTAATTTGCACCCATCACCTGTTGAATCGTGCTGGAATGCCCCTGCTGGGTTTGCCTCTGCGGGGACGCGCCCGGGGCCATGCGGCGGTGACCTCAGGACGCCTTTGGCAGTGGCGCCGCAGTTCGGCCCGGGACGCGATGGCGCGAGGCTATGGGTGTCTGCTGGAGACGACCAACCGCTGGACGCAGGCTAGACCGAGGTGGACTGGTCTGGCTCATCAGATCTTCCAGCTTCCTTCGTCAAGGTAAGTTCTGCGCTGTTCATGGCTTGCTGTGCCTGTTTTCTAAATTGTGTGGCGAATTTGTTATGCGTACTTTATTTGTCAGTATAATGGAGTCTAAGGAAAGTGTGCAGTCTCGTGTCCGGCCTGGGGTTTGTCGATGTCGGCACCTAAATTTTCTGGAGAGGGTTCTTTCGGCAGATCTGTGGCTGATCTAGACAATTACTATATTTACAGAATTCCGATGATGACATCAGGGCTCGTTTCTTTCCCCTGTGCTTGTCCGGGGTGGCACTGGACGCGTATTATTCGCTCCCGGCAGAACAAAAACGGTCTACTTGGGGCCTGGCTGTCACGGAGCTGCGAGAACTGTTTGAACGGCCATGTGCGCTGGACGCGCACGCTCAACTAAAACTATTACGTTTCGAACCTAATGAGCCTCGAGGTATTTGTGATCAGATTCAAAAAGTTAGTGCGACAGGCATAGCCCGACCGTGACAGCGATGTGGTTTATTTCAACTCATTTCTGGGGACTCTGCCAGAGCGGTACCAAGCCGAGTTGATCGCACGCGGCGTGGATAATTTTGCGGACGCCATGGTCAAAACCCGTAACGTGATACGTGCTTACCCGACCACTTCCGTGGTCGGGTGAGTAGTCCGTCAGGCAGGTTGAGCAGGGGTGAAAAAAATGCCGAAGCTGTCACCGACGAACCTGTGAGCTGTCTCAAATTATTTGCATATATGGTTCATAAAACAAGTTCCTCACACGCTTGCTTCGCCGTGTTGAAAAAGCATGTTTGAATCTCGTTGCAGTTGATACATATTTCAGCCAGAAATTGGAGAGTAGCACTTGTTATGTTTCGAATCGTGAGTTTTGTCACCATCAAATCCACCAAATATTTTTGGGGGGCCGCCGCTGGAGGCGGTAATAACATACAAAGTAAAGCATACAAAGTTGTAAGTAAGCAAGTAGCATACAAAGTTCTTATAATATAGCATACAAAGTAACATTCAAAACAAAGAAAAAATATGTAACATAACCTAACCTAGCCTAACTTTCCATGCAATGCAAATTATCTGTTAAAAATGGATAATTTGCAAACAATTATTTTCTTTAAAAAAAATTGAAAAGCAAAAAACCTAACCAAATCTAGCTTAACCCAGCCTAAACTGTTTTTGAACAAAGAATACTTCAATATTTTTTTTAATTGCCCATTTTTTCCAAAAACGCATCACTTACAACAAAAGCCTAACCTAACTTAACGAAAACTAACCCCTTTGTATGTTTTATGAAGTAGAATTTGTGCAAAGCTTGTCTTGTGGTTACCTTAAACTGCAATAATACTAGTTTGGTTAGGTTAGTTTTGGTTTCATAAGCTGGAAGTGTTAAAAAAAACAATCAAATTATCAAAACAAGATTGGAAACTGTTTTTCTTTCAAAGCATATTATGTTAGGTTTCATTAGGTTGTGCTAAGTTTTTATAAGTTGGGTAATTTAAAGAAAACATATTGTTTGAAATTTTCCCGTTTCCTTCCTTGATTTTTGTATTCCAAGGGAGGTCGGGTTATGTTTAATTGTTATTTATATTTTTTTAAGCATTCACTTTTTCACTGTTACCTGACTCAAAGCTTCTTTTTAGTGTTATTTTGCTTCCAAACTGAAAAACAAGCATTCGCACAGAAAATGGATGGTCCCATCATCTTGGTCACCTTCACAACTATTGCACTGAAAAAATAAGGTCCAAGAATAAAAAAAAACACCTTCCAAGCACAAATTTACCATGTTGTCTTGGCTGGCTTAAGGGTAACTGCATGAATACGAGTTCATCTAAAATTGCCAACATATTTGTCTAGGTGTCATGGATGGCAAAAATGTTGCTGAATTCCAATTGGCCACAAATAACCGTTAGGCGTCAGACGCAATGTTACTGCGGACATCGAGGGGATCTCCAGTAAAGAAAGAAAACAGGTGCCATTCAAGAACTCTGAAACATGCGCCCCCGACAAGCGGTCCCGGATGCTCACTAGTGTGTGCGCGAAGAATATAGTTAGGATTTGTGAGACTGTCTCCATAAAATATGATTCGAAGTGCATTTATGAAAGTTAGCTTGCCTTCAGAAGTCAATTTTATAGCCACTTGCAGTGACCTATTGCGCATATTGTTACTTTCCGCATTTCCTTTTTGAACTATTTTCTACCATAGGCGGCCGGCCGCCGGCCGCCTCCGGCCCGTCACCAACCGCCCGCCATTCTAACATGGCGGGGCGCGGGATTCCTATTCCCTGAATGTTAATGGGCCCCAACGCCAAAGTTACAGGCACATTTTCATATTTGAAACGATAGACGATGTGCCTGGCATGAGTTCCGCCACCATTAGAGTTGAGGCCGACAGATTTTGGCGAAATTGTTTAAGAACATTACGCTTATGGGCGTTGAAGGGAAAGAATGCATCTACAACCGTGAATTTCTCCTACACCATTTTGGCGTGTCAGAGCCGATGTTGCTTAGTATTGTTGAAGGGCGGAACTTTACTTTCTGTCGTGCCACCGCTCGGCGGCCCTACGGATCCTCTAGGCAGCAACCGTCGGCGCTTGACATGCATCGAGCCATGCCAGAACGTCAATAATGTCACAAAGCTTCATGTCTAAAGGTAGAAAGTGACAGGGTTAGACATCTATAAAAGTAGTCAAGTATGGCATCAGAGGGCAGCTGATTTTATGCCGGTTTATTTGAGACCATTGGAAATTAATTCGCTAATGTAGAACATCTGCTATACAATTAAAAGTAATACAATGTGATAATTTGAGACACAAATCCTGGAATTGAGTGCAAAAATACCAGGGTTAGAAAACTATAAAAGTAGTCGAGTATGGCATCATAAGACAGCGGATGTTATGCCTGTTTATTTAAGACCATTTGAAATTAATTCGGTAATGTAGAACATCTGATATACAATATAAAGTGATACAATGTGATAATTTGGGACACAAATTCTGGAATTGAGTGCAAAAGTGACAGGGTTAAACCTTCATGGAAGTTATTCAAGATGATATAAAAATGTAGCACGTTCGATTTTCGTTTAGTTAAGAACATTGGAAATTGTCGGGACGTCACACAGAAGATGTATGACACGTGTTTGTCACAAGATGTTGAGTGGCCAATTGCTCTCATTTCACTTTAAGGGCAAAGTGACAGGGTGAAATGATTTGATAATAAAACGAACTACACATCATAAGAGAGCTTGTTTCAATGTTGTTAAAATTGGACCATTGGAAATTACTTGCACCTCGTCTAGAAACCAGAATATAGCATTAGTAAAAGCAAGCCCACTCTGGTGGTGTTCCTTCACAAACCGACCACCAGAGCGGCGCCACCGGTATTATGTCCGCTTATGACGCCGAACGCAATGATGCAGTTGTGAAGGATGTGATAACAATACACAATACCTTTTGTCGTTACAGCAGCACACAAATATGATTTAGTAGGAATACACATAACAAGCGCTTTCGGCCCTTGCTCCGCTGCGGCAAGATAAATTTTGGTTCGAAAAACGTATTCGTTGCGATTCATTTGATGTTGGATTCATGTGAATCGGTCTAATGGTTCGACAGCTATGCCTATTTTAGTGTAACATTGGTTCTTTTCTCATCATTCATTCATACATCAAGCGAAGTCCCGTATGCTTCGCTGAGCGAAAGACTGCAAGCGCCTTCGGCCCTTGCTTCGCTGCGTTAAGACAAACAATTTGAAACTCGGCACAGCTCATCACACATCGATTGTCTGTCGCGTGTGAAAATTTCAAGCACGTGCGACCCATCGTCGAACCTACACAGGATGGCACTCGACGCAAGGACAAAAGACGACATACAGACGGACAGACAGACAAACAAACAAACAAACAAACGTTAATTGCCATACCCATCAATTGCCAAACCCCATCAATTACCACACCCCGTCAATTGCCATACCCCGTCAATTGCCATACCCCGTCAATTGCCATACCCCGTCAATTGCCATACCCCGTCAATTGCCATACCCCGTCAATTGCCATACCCCGTCAATTGCCATACCCCGTCAATTGCCATACCCCGTCATACCCGTCAATTGCCATACCCCGTCAATTGCCATACCCCGTCAATTGCCATACCCCGTCAATTGCCATACCCCGTCAATTGCCATACCCCGTCAATTGCCATACCCCGTCAATTGCCATACCCCGTCAATTGCCATACCCCGTCAATTGCCATACCCAGTCAATTGCCATACCCCGTCAATTGCCATACCCCGTCAATTGCCATACCCCGTCAATTGCCGGACCCCGTCAATTGCCATACCCCGTCAATTGCCATACCCCGTCAAGTGCTAAACCTCGCCACTTGCCATAACCCGTGAATTGCCATACCAAGTCAATTGTGGGGCCCGTCAATTGCCATACCCCGTCAATTGCCATACCCCGTCAATTGCCATACCCCGTCAATTGCCATACCCCGTCAATTGCCATACCCTGTCAATTGCCATACCCTGTCAATTGCCATACCCTGTCAATTGCCATATGCCATACCCTGTCAATTGCCATACCCTGTCAATTGCCATACCCTGTCAATTGCCATACCCTGTCAATTGCCATACCCTGTCAATTGCCATACCCTGTCAATTGCCATACCCTGTCAATTGCCATGCCATACCCTGTCAATTGCCATACCCCGTCAATTGCCATAACCCTGTCAATTGCCATACCCTGTCAATTGCCATACCCTGTCAATTGCCATACCCCGTCAATTGCCATACCCCGTCAATTGCGTCAATTGCAACCCCGTCAATTGCCATACCCCGTCAATTGCCATACCCCGTCAATTGCCATGACCCCGTCAATTGCCATACCCCGTCAATTGCCATACCCCTGTCAATTGCCATATTGCCATACCCGTCAATTGCCATACCCTTTCAATTGCCATACCCCGTCAATTGCCATACCCCGTCAATTGCCATACCCCGTCAATTGCCATACCCCGTCAATTGCCATACCCCGTCAATTGCCATACCCTTGTCAATTGCCATACCCTGTCAATTGCCATACCCCGTCAATTGCCATACCCTGTCAATTGCCATACCCTGTCAATTGCCATACCCCGTCAATTGCCATACCCCGTCAATTGCCATACCCGTCAATTGCCATACCCCGTCAATTGCCATACCCCGTCAATTGCCATACCCCGTCAATTGCCATACCCCGTCAATTGCCATATCCCCGTCAATTGCCATGCCATACCCGTCAATTGCCATACCCCGTCAATTGCCATACCCCGTCAATTGCCATACCCCGTCAATTGCCATACCCGTCAATTGCCATACCCCGTCAATTGCCATACCCCGTCAATTGCCATACCCCGTCAATTGCCATACCCCGTCAATTGCCATACCCCGTCAATTGCCATACCCCGTCAATTGCCATACCCCGTCAATTGCCATACCCCGTCAATTGCCATACCCCGTCAATTGCCAATTGCCATACCCCGTCAATTGCCATACCCCGTCAATTGCCATACCCCGTCAATTGCCATACCCCGTCAATTGCCATACCCCGTCAATTGCCATACCCCGTCAATTGCCATACCCCGTCAATTGCCATACCCCGTCAATTGCCATACCCCGTCAATTGCCATACCCCGTCAATTGCCATACCCCGTCAATTGCCATATTGCCATACCCCGTCAATTGCCATACCCCGTCAATTGCCATACCCCGTCAATTGCCATGCATTGCCATACCCCGTCAATTGCCATACCCCCCGTGCCATACCGAATTGCCATACCCCGTCAATTGCCATACCCCGTCAATTGCCATACCCCGTCAATTGCCATACCCCGTCAATTGCCATACCCCGTCAATTGCCATACCCCGTCAATTGCCATACCCCGTCAATTGCCATACCCCGTCAATTGCCATACCCCGTCAATTGCCATACCCCGTCAATTGCCATACCCCGTCAATTGCCATACCCCGTCAATTGCCATACCCCGTCAATTGCCATACCCCGTCAATTGCCATACCCCGTCAATTGCCATACCCCGTCAATTGCCATACCCCGTCAATTGCCATACCCCGTCAATTGCCATACCCCGTCAATTGCCATACCCCGTCAATTGCCATACCCCGTCAATTGCCATACCCCGTCAATTGCCATACCCCGTCAATTGCCATACCCGTCAATTGCCATACCCCGTCAATTGCCATACCCCGTCAATTGCCATACCCCGTCAATTGCCATACCCCGTCAATTGCCATACCCGTCAATTGCCATACCCCGTCAATTGCCATACCCCGTCAATTGCCATACCCCGTTGTCAATTGCCATACCCCGTCAATTGCCATACCCTGTCAATTGCCATACCCCGTCAATTGCCATACCCCGTCAATTGCCATACCCCGTCAATTGCCATACCCCGTCAATTGCCATACCCCGTCAATTGCCATACCCCGTCAATTGCCATACCCCGTCAATTGCCATACCCCGTCAATTGCCATACCCCGTCAATTGCCATACCCCGTCAATTGCCATACCCCGTCAATTGCCATACCCCGTCAATTGCCATACCCCGTCAATTGCCATACCCCGTCAATTGCCATACCCCGTCAATTGCCCCGTCAATTGCCATACCCCGTCAATTGCCATACCCCGTCAATTGCCATACCCCGTCAATTGCCATACCCCGTCAATTGCCATACCCCGTCAATTGCCATACCCCGTCAATTGCCATACCCCGTCAATTGCCATGACCCGTCAATTGTCATACCCCGTCAATTGCCATACACCGTCAATTGCCACACCCCGTCAATTGCCATACCCCGTCAATTGCCATACCCCGTCAATTGCCATACCCCGTCAATTGCCATGCCCCGTCAATTGCCGGACCCGTCAATTGCCATACCCCGTCAATTGCCATACCCCGTCAATTGCCATACCCCGTCAATTCCCGTAGCCCGTAAATTGCCAGAGCCCGTCAATTGCCATACCCCGTCAATTGCCATACCCCGTCAATTGCCATACCCCGTCAATTGCCATACCCCGTCAATTGCCATACCCGTCAATTGCCATACCCCGTCAATTGCCATACCCCGTCAATTGCCATACCCCGTCAATTGCCATACCCCGTCAATTGCCATACCCCGTCAATTGCCATACCCCGTCAATTGCCATACCCCGTCAATTGCCATACCCCGTCAATTGCCATACCCCGTCAATTGCCATACCCCGTCAATTGCCATACCCCGTCAATTGCCATACCCGTCAATTGCCATACCCCGTCAATTGCCATACCCCGTCAATTGCCATACCCCGTCAATTGCCATACCCCGTCAATTGCCATACCCCGTCAATTGCCATACCCCGTCAATTGCCATACCCCGTCAATTGCCATACCCCGTCAATTGCCATACCCCGTCAATTGCCATACCCCGTCAATTGCCATACCCCGTCAATTGCCATACCTCCCGTCAATTGCCATACCCGTCAATTGCCATACCCCGTCAATTGCCATACCCCGTCAATTGCCATACCCCGTCAATTGCCATACCCCGTCAATTGCCATACCCCGTCAATTGCCATACCCCGTCAATTGCCATACCCCGTCAATTGCCATACCCCGTCAATTGCCATACCCCGTCAATTGCCATACCCCGTCAATTGCCATACCCCGTCAATTGCCATGCCATGCCATACCCGTCAATTGCCATACCCCGTCAATTGCCATACCCCGTCAATTGCCATACCCCGTCAATTGCCATACCCCGTCAATTGCCATACCCCGTCAATTGCCATACCCCGTCAATTGCCATACCCCGTCAATTGCCATACCCCGTCAATTGCCGTCAATTGCCATACCCCGTCAATTGTCATACCCCGTCAATTGCCATAACCCGTCAATTGCCAGACCCCGTCAATTGCCATACCCCGTCAATTGCCATACCCCGTCAATTGCCATACCCCGTCAATTGCCATACCCCGTCAATTGCCATACCCCGTCAATTGCCATACCCCGTCAATTGCCATACCCCGTCAATTGCCATACCCGTCAATTGCCATACCCCGTCAATTGCCATACCCCGTCAATTGCCATACCCCGTCAATTGCCATACCCCGTCAATTGCCATACCCCGTCAATTGCCATACCCCGTCAATTGCCATACCCCGTCAATTGCCATACCCCGTCAATTGCCATACCCCGTCAATTGCCATACCCGTCAATTGCCATACCCCGTCAATTGCCATACCCCGTCAATTGCCATACCCCGTCAATTGCCATACCCCGTCAATTGCCATACCCCGTCAATTGCCATACCCCGTCAATTGCCATACCCCGTCAATTGCCATACCCCGTCAATTGCCATACCCCGTCAATTGCCATACCCCGTCAATTGCCATACCCCGTCAATTGCCATACCCCGTCAATTGCCATACCCCGTCAATTGCCATACCCCGTCAATTGCCCCGTCAATTGCCATACCCCGTCAATTGCCATACCCCGTCAATTGCCATACCCGTCAATTGCGTCAATTGCCATACCCCGTCAATTGCCATACCCCGTCAATTGCCATACCCCGTCAATTGCCATACCCCGTCAATTGCCATACCCCGTCAATTGCCATACCCCGTCAATTGCCATACCCCGTCAATTGCCATACCCCGTCAATTGCCATACCCCGTCAATTGCCATACCCCGTCAATTGCCATACCCCGTCAATTGCCATACCCCGTCAATTGCCATACCCCGTCAATTGCCATACCCCGTCAATTGCCATACCCCGTCAATTGCCATACCCCGTCAATTGCCATACCCCGTCAATTGCCATACCCCGTCAATTGCCATACCCCGTCAATTGCCATACCCCGTCAATTGCCATACCCCGTCAATTGCCATACCCCGTCAATTGCCATACCCCGTCAATTGCCATACCCCGTCAATTGCCATACCCCGTCAATTGCCATACCCCGTCAATTGCCATACCCCGTCAATTGCCATACCCCGTCAATTGCCATACCCCGTCAATTGCCATACCCCGTCAATTGCCATACCCCGTCAATTGCCATACCCCGTCAATTGCCATACCCCGTCAATTGCCATACCCCGTCAATTGCCATACCCCGTCAATTGCCATACCCCGTCAATTGCCATACCCCGTCAATTGCCATACCCCGTCAATTGCCATACCCCGTCAATTGCCATACCCCGTCAATTGCCATACCCCGTCAATTGCCATACCCCGTCAATTGCCATACCCTCGTCAATTGCCATACCCCGTCAATTGCCATACCCCGTCAATTGCCATACCCCGTCAATTGCCATACCCCGTCAATTGCCATACCCCGTCAATTGCCATACCCCGTCAATTGCCATACCCCGTCAATTGCCATACCCCGTCAATTGCCATACCCCGTCAATTGCCATACCCCGTCAATTGCCATACCCCGTCAATTGCCATACCCCGTCAATTGCCATACCCCAGTCAATTGCCATACCCCGTCAATTGCCATACCCCGTCAGCAATTGCCATACCCCGTCAATTGCCATACCCCGTCAATTGCCATACCCCGTCAATTGCCATACCCCGTCAATTGCCATACCCCGTCAATTGCCATACCCCGTCAATTGCCATACCCCGTCAATTGCCATACCCCGTCAATTGCCGGAGCGCTCAATTGCCATAGTCTGTCAATTGCCATACCCCGTCAAATGCCAGACCGGTGAATTGCCGGACCCAGTCAATTGCCACACCCCGTCAATTGCCGGAGCAGTGAATTGCCATACCCCAGCAATTGCCGTACCCCGTTAATTGCCATACCCCAGTCAATTGCCATACCCCAGCAATTGCCATACCCCAGCAATTGCCATACCCCAGCAATTGCCATACCCCAGCAATTGCCATACCCGTCAATTGCCGGACCCCGTCAATTGTCGGACCCCGTCAATTGCCATACCCCGTCAATTGCCGGACCCATCAAATGCCATACCCCGTAAAATGCCATGCCCCGTCAATTGCCGGATCCCGTCAATTGCCATACCCCGTCAATTGCCATACCCCGTCAATTGCCATACCCCGTCAATTGCCATACCCCGTCAATTGCCCCGTCAATTGCTGAACCCAGTCAATTGCCATACCCCGTCAATGGCCGTACGCCGTAACATGCCTTACTCCGTCAATTGCCATACCCCGTGAATTACCATACCCCGGCAATTGCCATACCCCGTCAATTGCCGGACCGGTGAATTGCCATACCCCGTCAATTGCTAAACCTCGTCAATTGCCATAACCCGTGAATTGCCATACCCAGTCAATTGTGTGGCCCGTCAGTTTCCATACCCGTCAATTGCCATACCCCGTCAATTGCCATACCCGTCAATTGCCATACCCCGTCAATTGCCATACCCCGTCAATTGCCATGGCCATACGCCGTGAAATGCCTTACGCCGTCAAATGCCGTCAAATGCGAAAAGAGAAAATGACATTTGCAGGCATGTCGGTGAAAGGTCATAAATGATGTTAAATAGAACTGGTGATATGCAGCTCCCCTGTGGCAATCCATTGTTCATAACATAACATATATATATATATATATATATATATATATATATATATGGTGTGTTGTGTTGTGGAATGGTGATGTACAGCGTGTATGTACCATCGTGCGTCAAATGCATGTGTCCAGAGGAAAGAGGTGGTGTGAAAGTTTTGTCCGGTGATGTTTCAAAATCGAAGTATTTGTTTGACGCAATTGCTGTGTGACGTGCTCTCAAACTGACGAAGCTTTAAAATAAAGAGAAACTTTTTAATCAGCTGATGTTAAGTTAACTAATAGTGCAGAGAGATAGCTGAATATTGATATATATATATACATAAGTGGCACAATGATAAATACTATATTTTCACCAACAAGCACATCACCAACGTTTCGGCCAAAGGCCTTCTTCAGGGTGACACAATTACCAAATCTAACAACTTTAAGCAAGCAATCACGCACTCGAATTCTTGTGCTCAAAACGTGACACGCATCGCAGCCTCTCGCTGGGCTGACGAACAATATAGTGCGAAACACTGCGTCAATGACGAAGGGCGACACAACGGAATACACAAAGCCATGGATGGCACTCGAGAATGCCAGATCCCATATCACTCGCATCGCGCTCTGTGTGTGTGTGTGTATGTTTGTGTGTGTAGGTGTTGTTAAACTCTCTAGTCCGGGTCCGATGCCCGCTGCACCTCCACCACATCGTCTCGCACCAGATACGCTATCACGCTGGCAAGCTTAACAAATCCAGGTGAACTATTGATGCAATCCTCGGAATCGATAAATGCGGCCTCTACAGCCTTCCTCCTAAACTTGTCCTTTAATTGGGTTATTTCATAGGCACCATCAAGTCATAAAGTATAAAGTGCTAAGGCTTAATAAGAGCCACAGGGGCCCATCTGGGTTAAGCTTATCTAGAAAAGGTACTAGAAATGTACATACTCTCACCCCAATCAATCCATTACTTCAAGTTCCTAGGAAGCTCTATATCGCAGCCTATCTCGCACCAATTCACTTGCTATTGCATAACACTCCCATTGTGCTACTGTAGCGGGCTGCATTTTTTTTTCTTCCCTAAATCTTTAGCTGAGGCAAAGTGCCATCTGCTAGAGATTGCTACGTTAAAGGAGTTACGTTAATCCGGCTTATGTGACATCCGGTTATATCAACTAGTCAAGAAAGGAGAGACACCGTCAAACAAGAAATATGGCGTAGAGACGAAACACGCATGTCATACAGGCAGTGGCGTCGCCACGAAATTCTTCCAGGGGGGGCAATGTTGATAGGGGGCCTCCTGCTCCCCGAAAAGGGGCCTCCACTGTGTTAGGGCCTCCTCTTGCTTTTTAGGCTCTTAGTATGGTTCCCGAATGGGAACATGATTTCATGTTGATATCTTGTTTGTTCTTGGCATGGTATATAATTTACGCAAAGCGCAATAGCAAGAATCTTTTTTTTTCGCTGAGAACCCAGCCATACCAGGGTATAAATAAGCAAATGTAGATAAATTCGTCAGTGCCAAAACAAACCAATATCTTTATGCTTTATCGACGAGAAGAATCTTCCCGCTGGCCTCTAGATTGTAGCGAGCTGGTGGGGCTCGTGCTGAGCATATCTTAAAGATATCTCCCATTGATCAACCCACTACTTTGTTCACCAAGTTTAACTGAATATAGCTAGGTTCATCACTACTGTTAGTCATTCCCACCAGCTTGATTTCATAAACAAACTTAAACGATCATTTCTCAGTCCCAGGACAACAATTTCGCGAAGGTGACAACGAGAAGTGGATTGAATTGGTTTTCTGATCGTCATCTTAGGGATTTTTTTTTTCATAACATTTGGTGCTGGCTGCAAGGCACTTGGCACAGAAGCTAAAATAATAAATACTCCGCGAATAAATTCACGGCAAGAACAAGCATTGAACAACCATGCATCAATGGCAATGCGACAATGTAACAATGGCAATGCATAAATAATGCAAAACCTTCGAATTCCACGCCGTCACGCCCATGGTTATCGCTGTGCTGTACCGTTTTGTAAATTATGTCGTTGAGAAGATACTGAAGCTGGGAAGCTCTAATCATGCAGGCTGTAATCACAGAAGACAACTTTGTAGGAAGAAAATACATTTTAAAACCTCATTCCTCGCATTTAATATGGGGTATCGGTGTTGTTTTGTATGCTTGTGAGGGGGAATTTACCCCCGCAATGTTGGCTTTGCTCCATGGGCGTAAGTTCTGAAAATTAATTGGAGACCAGTGACGCACCCATATTTGCGTCAAGGGGAGGGGGCAAACGTATTTGGAGGGGGTCCAACTACTGAATAAAGTCTTCCGATTTCGACCACTATTTTGTCAAAGGGGAACTTTTTAAATAAAATAATTAGTGATCAACTGAATTATCCTGTGGAGGGGCCTAATCTACCACTATCGTTTCTGATTCGTCGGATTTCAACCCTAGCTCCCACAACCTGTTCAAATGTATTCTTTTGGTATTCTTTGATAAGTCACCTCGCACTGCTGAAATTACACCTGCACAAATCACTTTAAAATGTAATATTTTCCAATTTCAGACATTCCAGTTCATAGTGCCCGGTCGCCACGACGCCAACGTTAGTGCACGTGCACACCCATCTTGCGCATTCGGCGCATTCGCCACACTTCGTGCGATGCTACGGATTCTGCTGGGCCTCCTACGCTTTGTTAATTGCTGCCACATGATAGACTTCCGCCATATCTGACGTGATAAAATGCTTCGTATGGGCGTTCGCTGCGAAAATTCGATTAATTAAATTCGATCATTAGTTCCCTTCTTACCATATTTTATGGTGAAGAAATGCGGATACCCGCTGAGCTTTGATGCACCTCATATCTTTGATTAAACATGCTTCCAGGTTGGCTACCGAACCGAAGCCCTGCCTGAGTGTACTTCTTTGGACCCGTTTCGTATTTCTTCGTCTACGGATGTGTCTTAAGGCTCCAATTCATTTTTGTTAGAGGCCCAACGCATTTTCGAAACCCCTGCTCGTTTTGGGGGTTTTGTTGCTTTTTTTGCGCACCGAATATTTTTTTTTAGTTGTCTGGGCGCTTTCAAAGATCTCGATGTGTTTACTTAGTGCCCGGTATTTTTGTTCGTTTTGGGATCATGTTGCTTTTTGCGGCCCCAGCCTCTTTTCAGGCCCTTGTGCGGTCATATGGCCCCTGTGTGCCTTGAGAGCTTCCGGTGTTTTTGTTTTTTGTTTTTTTAGTGTTCCCGGTATATATAGTTATGGCTACAACGCATGTTTTCGGACTCTGCCGCTTTTTACAAGACTGCGCTTTGAAGGGCCAGTCGCATTTTCGGTCCCCGTTGTGCTCTTAGGGTCCCGCTGTGTTTATTTGGGGCTTCTGACGCACATTTGTGAGGCCCCAGTACGATTTTGAGGCTTCGGTGCGATTTTTCTGGGTCCCAGCGCGACTTATCGCGCCCAGGTGCGTAGTTCCGGGACCCAACGCCAGTTATCTGAGCTCAACGCGATTTTTGTGGATCTCTTCTGAATTTTCTTTAACTTCCGAATCCCGCCCTGAGTTTTTGAGTCCCTGGTGCCATGTTTTTGTATTTCACCTCGATTTTCTTCGAGCTCCGGTATGTTTTTCGATGCCGTACGCGATTTGTCAAGGCATCTGATGACATGTTCGGTGCTCCAGAACCATTGTCCTGACCCGGACTTTTTTTACAATCCCTCCTGATTTTGGAGGGCTCCGGCTTTATTTTTCGGATACCGATGGGACTTTGGGGGTCACACGGTGCCTATGTGGGGCCATAGACGCCAATTGTTGGCAGCCCCGACGTTAATTTTTGATGCCCAGACCAAATTTTTGGTACTACCGATGGGTCCGAGCGCGAAATTTTTGGTACTACCGAATGGTGGGTCCGAGCGCGAAATTTGGTGCGACCGGTTCGAGTTTGCGGGGCGCGTTGTACTTAGCTGTGACCCCAACGCGATCTTGGCGGTTCCTATTGCAGATTTTCGTGCCTCGGAGCGAGTTTTCTGGGGCCCGACGTATTTACTTTGAGCCCCTACGCGAATTCTGGTGGACCGACGCGAATTTTTGTGGTCCCAGCGCGACTTTTGGGGGCCTCAGCTCGATTCTTGGGAGCATATCCCTCTTAGGAGGGAGGGGCCATTTGTCCCTTTGATATGTCACTGTGGCCACCGAAGGAGTTCTATTTTTCTATAGGTCCTTATGTGATATTTTTGGGTCCTGGTACGATTCTTGGGTCTCCAGGTGATATTTTTTTCGGTGCCCTGACATGTTTTTTTTTCCAGTGCCCAACTGGTTTTGCGGGGACTTTGACCCGATTTTTCTGGGCGCAGAGTGACATTCCGATTGATAATTGATTTTTGGGGCAGCAGCAACCTTTGGGGTCCAGGCGCGACTTTTTTGGTCCCCAGTGAGATTTTCGAAGGCTGCGATGCGACTTTTTTAGTCCAATGTAATCTTTTGTGTCCCGATGTCATTTGCTTGGATCCCTAGCGCGAGTTTTAGCGACCTCGACACTTTGTGGGTGTCCAATACGTTTCGGATGCTTTTGGTGTCATTGTTGGGGCCCAAGAGTGATTATCCATGTCCGGATTGTTTTTCGTTGCCCCGGCTTCATTTGTGTCCAAATGATACTGTTGGGGAACGGTACGACTTATCGTGCCCCTAGCGTGATTTTCATGATCCGGGCGTGAGTTTTTTGTACCCATAGGCTCAGCGAGATTTTCAGGGGCCCCGGCCGGATCTTTTTGGGCCCATGTCGTGATTTTCAAGTACCCCGGCACGACTCCTGCCATTTCAGATGCTTCTAGCAAATTATAGACCTCCTCTCGCGTCTTAGGGGTCTCGTCTCATTTCCTGGAGCTTTTTTGCCGGTTTTGGACGTCTTCTCGTCCGTCCTACCCTCCTCCATATTCAATGGTCCTCCTCTCCCGTTTGGGAGGACCTCCTCCCACATCCTGGGGCCCCTTTAACATGGCATGGGACTTCCTCTCATGTTCCAGGGGCATCCTCTGCCAAATTAGGGGCCTCCTGCCACGCCTCGTGGGCCTCCTCCTTTGTCCTCGCAAAGCTTACCCGTCTTGAGGGATCTTCAATTTTGGAAACCTCGCCTCCTTCCATACCTGCTACCTACCACTCCCATTTTAAGGGCCTTCTCTCATTTCCTGGGAATTCCTTTCGGTCGTCGGGGCCTCATTCGGCCCTGGAGACCTCCTACTCCATCTCGAGGGAATCTCTCGAGTCCGGCAGGGGCCTCCTTTTTTTCTTTTGAGGCTTTCTTTTGAAATTAGGGGCCTCCTCTCACGTCTTCGGGGCCTCCTGTTCCGCGTTTTGATTCTATCTTTTCCCATTTTAAGGTTGGCCTCTTATCTCCTGGTGGTCTCCTGTTCTCTCTTAGGTGGCTCCTCTTCCAAATTACACGCAACCTTTCCTATCTCAGTTACCTTGTCATTTCCTGGGGACCTTCTTACCCGTCTTGAAGCCTTCTTTTTCGCCTGGGAGCCATCCCTCTTATCTAATGGCCATTATCTCCTATTTTAGGGGCTTCCTCGTGCATCATAGGGTCTCTTTCCAATCTTATATCGTCCTCTTCCGAATTAGATGCTTCCTGCCATTTTTCTGGATTATACTTTTCTATCTTGGTGGAACCTTACCCGTTTCGGGGACTGCTTTTACGTCTCCGAAACCTCATCTCATATTCACTGACTTTCTCTTCCGTCTTAGGGCCTTCTCTCATTTTCTGAGGTCTCCCTTCCCGTATTAGGGCCTCCTTTGCAATCCTGGGGCCTCCTTTGCAATCCTGAGGGCCTCCTTTGCAATCCTGCGGGCCTCCTTTGCAATCATGGGGGTCTCCTTTGCAATCCTGGGGCGTCCTTTGCAATCCTGGGGGCCTCCTTTACAATCCTGTGGGCTTCCTTCGCAATCCTGAGGGCCTCCTTTGTAATCCTAGGGGCCTTCTGTGCAATCCTTGGGCCTCCTTTGCAATCCTGGAGGCCTCCTTTTTCAATCCTGGGCGTCTCCTTTGCAATCCTGCAGTCCTCCTTTGTAATCCTGGGGGCCTCCTTTGCAATCCTGGTGCCTGTTTTGCAATCCTGGAGTCCTCCTTTGTAATCATGGGGCCTCCTTTGCAATCCTAGTGTCCTCCTTTGCAATCCTGGAGTCCTCCTTTGTAATCATGGGGGCCTCCTTTGCAATCCTGGGGCATCCTTTGCAATCCAGGGGGCCTCCTTTGCAATCCTGGGGCCTCCTTTGCAATCCTGGGGGCCTCCTTTTCAATCCTGAGGGCCTCCTTTGTAATCCTGGGGGCCTCCTTTGCAATCCTGGGGCCCTCCTTTTCAATCCAGGGGGCCTCATTTGTAATCATGGAGGCCTCCTTTGCAACCCTGGGGTCCTCCTTTGCAATCCTGGGGGCCTCCTTTTTCAATCATGGGGGCCTCCTTTGTAATCATGGAGGCCTCCTTTGCAATCCTGGGGCCTCCTCTTTGAAATCCTGTGGGCCTCCTTTGTAATCCTGGAGGCCTCCTTTGCAATCCTGGGGGCCTCCTTTGCATTCCTGGGGGCCTCCTTTGCAATCCTGGAGGCCTCCTTTGCAAACCTGGGGGCCTCCTTTGCAATCCTGGGGGCCTCCTTTGCAATCCTGGGGGCCTCCTTTGCAATCCTGGGGGCCTCCTTTGCAATCCTGGGGCCTCCTTTGCAATCCTGGGGGCCTCCTTTGCAATCCTGGGGGCCTCCTTTGTAATCCTGGGGGCCTCCTTTGCAATCCTGGGGGCCTCCTTTGCAATCCTGGGGCATCCTTTGCATTCCTGGGGGCCTCCTTTGCAATTTGGTGGCACTCCTATTTATCTGGGGGCCTCCTTTGCTCTCATGGGCTCCTTTTTGCAATCTAGGGGCCTCCTTTGCAATCTTGGGGGCCTCCTCTTGTTAATCCTGGGGGCGACTTTCTCCTTCCCCTTTTCTTATTGGAACCTCGTCAATTTCCAAATCTGGGGGCCTTTTTCACTTTTTGGGCGTTGGCCACTCCCCCCCCTTGCTCCCCCCTTTGATCGCAGCCTCTCGCTGGGCTGACTAACAATATAGTGCGAAACACTGCGTCAATGACGAAGGGCGACACAACGGAATACACAAAGCTATGGATGGCACTCGAGAATGCCAGATCCCATATCACTCGCATCGCGGTGTGTGTGTGTGTGTGTGTGTATGTTTGTGTGTGTAGGTGTTGGTTAAACTCTCTAGCCCGGGTCCGATGCCCGCTGCACCTCCACCACATCGTCCCGCACCAGATACGCTATCACGCTGGCAAGCTTAACAAATCCAGGTGAACTATTGATGCAATCCTCTGTATCGATAAATGCGGCCTCTACAGCCTTCCTCCTAAACTTGTCCTTTAATTGGGTTATTTCATAGGCACCATCATCAAGTCATAAACTTAAAAAGTATTACGTATTAATAAAGAGCCACAGGGGCCCATCTGGGTTAAGCTTATCTGGAAAAGGTACTAGAAATGTACATACTCTCACCCCAATCAATCCATTACTTCAAGTTCCTAGGAAGCTCTATATCGCAGCCTATCTAGCACCAATTCACTGCCGCAACAGCGGGTTCGGCGAGCTAAGAGTGATGGCCAAAGCGGTGCGCCACGTTTACAGTCATGGCCCAAACGCTGCGCCACATTCGCCCCGTCGGGGCGGCACGCAACGCGTCATTACGTGTGTGTGTGTGTGTGTATGAATTTGGCCAGCCTGCCACCGTGTGGTGATGTCGGCTGTTTCCGGTTGTTGGTGTTGTGTTGGTGTTAAGCGGTATAAAGGGGTGAGGGGTATGGTAGGAGGATTAGTCGAGGGGTGGAAGAGGGTGTTGACTGGTTGAGCAGTGTCGAAGTAGATTCTTGTAGTGTGGAGTAGAGCTGAGTAGAGTAGAGTTGAGTAGAGTTGGGTTGAGCGGAAGTATAGTAGAGGTGGTCGGAGTCCGAAGATGTTGCGGTTGAGAAGAGTCGCCAGTCCGGACGGTGCCAGATTGGGGTACGGGGTGTAGTGGGGGGTTTGGGGTTGGGTCTTCGCCTTGGTTGAGACATTGCAAGAACATTTGGTATTGGGGTATATTTTTGTTTTTCTTTCGTTGTCCTTTAATCAGCGTCATGTTTATCTTTTTTTTTTTTTTTTTTTTTTTGGGCTATTTTGTTTTTTTTTTTTTTTTTTGGAACATCTTTTTGTTTTCGTTCCATCTTTTGTTTTGTTTTTGTTTTTTTTTTTTTTTTTTTTTTTTTCCCCTTTTTCACAGTTGTTCTAGTATGCGTGTGATAGAGAGAAAGTGGAAGACATGTTCGTGTAGTGCTGGATGGTCGTCGTTGAGGAGAGTAGTGAGGTTTAGTGGGATGTTGTGTGTGGCGCAATAGTTGGTGATATGTTGTCTTTGGTGGTTGTATTTGGTGCAGTAAATGAGTATGTGTTTGATTGTGAGTATTCGGTGACATGTTGTGCATTGTGGTCGCTGTTGTCGTAGAATGAGGTAGGAGTGTGTGAGTGCTGTGTGTCCTGTTCGTATGCGTGTTAGTGTACGTTCTTTTTGTCTGGTGTGTTGGTTGATGGAGTGCCATTGTTCGTGTTTTGGGTGTATTTCGTGGAGTTGTGTTATTGTTGTGTCCCACGTTTGTTGTATGTGTTTGTTGAGGGCTTGGCGTATTGTGGGGTAGTAATCGGATTTTGAGTATGGGCATTGCGTGGTTTGTTGTAGTGTTGTGGCTAGGTTTGCTTCTGTGTCTGCGTGTTCGTTACCGTGTATGTTTGTGTGGCTTGGGATCCAGAGAAGTAGTGGGCGTTGTTGGATGTTTAGTTTGTTATGTATGTAGAGTATTTTGGGAATGAGTGGGTGTTTGAATGTGGTGTATGGTGTTATGCTTTGTAGTGCTGATTTTGCGTCTGTTGCTATGATATTGTGTTGCATTTGTGTGTTATAGATGGTGGAGTATGCCGAGAAGATTGCGTAGAGTTCTGCTGTGTATGTGGATGCTGTGTCGTGCAGACGGGCACGTAAGATGACTCGGGGCGGTGCTGTATTTGTATACAGCACCGCCGCTGTGCCCGTCTGCTGTGTATGTGATTTGGAGCCGTCTGTGTAAATGATGTTGTGATTTGCATATTGTGATGTGAATTGTAGGAATAGTTGTTGAATTTCTGCGTCTGTGTATGTGTGTTTCGGTTTGTCTATGAGGAAGTGTGTTGTGGGAGCTTGGTGTTTCCACCATGCTGTGGGTGGTGGGAGGGGTTGTGTTGTGGGGAGTGTGATTTGTAGTCTATTTGCGTGTTGGTGTATGCGAGTTCCTATCGTGGTTCTGAGTCGTGGTGCGTTCATGAGTATGTGTCTGCGTTTGGTGCGGATTTTGAGTGCTTCAGTGCATGGGTGGTGTTTGACAAGTTGTGTTTTGTAATGATATCTAAGTAGTGCTTCAGTGCGTCTGTGTTTGAGTTCTGGTATGTGGTTGTAGATGTGCAGTGCGAGATAAGGTGTAGTGATGTATGCTCCAGTGGCTATTTTGAGGCATTGGTGTTGTAGTGTGTCTAGTAGGTGGATGTTTGATTTAGCTGCATTTTCGAAGAGTGGGGATCCGTATTCCAAAATTGGCCGAATGATTGATTTGTAGAGAGTTAGAAGTGTGTTTCGATCGGATCCCCAGTTTGTGCCAGAAAGTGCTCGTAGTAGGTTGATTCTTTTTGATGCGCGTTTGTGGATGTCTAAGATGTGTAACCGAAAGGTGAGTAGTCGGTCAAATGTGATGCCGAGAAATTTCGCACTGGTGACAAATGGTATGGGTGTCTGGTCTATTTTTAGTGGTTGTTCATCTGTGTGTTTGTGGTAACCGAAGAACATACATTTAGATTTGTGTGGTGCGATGTGTAGATTTAGTAGGGCGAGTCTGTTGTGTAGTTCTGTTAGTGTGTTCTGTAGTATTGCTAGTGCGTGGTTTGGTAATTTTTGTGAAGTCCAGATTACAATGTCGTCTGCGTAGATTGCAATTTTGGCCGGAAGGTTGTCGGTGATGACTGAATTTAGACCTAAAATAAAGAGAAGGGGGCTAAGAACCGAACCTTGCATTAGGCCGGTTGTGGGGAATTTAGTGTCTGAAGTGTGTTGTCCTATTTTTACTTGGAAAGAGCGGTTTAGTAGATAGAAATGAAGGTAGTGTATAAGTCTGCCCTGTATGTCTATGTTGTGTAAGTGTTCTAGGAGTGCTGTGATGCTGATCGTGTCATATGCTTGTTTGAGATCCAGGAAGACGGCGACGGTGGAGCATTTCCTGGCCGCCGCTTCCTGGATGTGTGTGGTGAGATAGGTGAGGTTGTCTAGACATGAGCGATTAGGAAGAAAGCCTGATTGTATAGGAGAGATTAGTTTTTGTGTTTGAATAATGTAGAGGAGGCGTTTTTTGACAAGGCGTTCAAAGAGTTTGTGGAGACAGCTGGTTAGTGCGATAGGGCGGTAGGAGTCGCATAGGGTTAGGTCTGTGTTTTGTTTTGGGATAGGAATGAGCAGAGCGTGTAGCCAAGATTGTGGGTATGTATGTGTTGTCCATGCGGTGTTGTAGGTGTCCAGTAGTGTTTGTAGTGCTTGTGTTGGTAGGTGTTTGAAGAATGAATAGTGTATGTTGTCTGGTCCTACGCTTGTGTTTCCTGTTTGTGTGATTGCTATTTGTAATTCTGTGAGTGTGAACCTAGTGTTGTAAAGGTGTGGCCGTGTGTGTCTGATTGGTGGTGGGGGGTGTTGTGCGAGTGTGGATGACCTAATGTGATAGTTGTGTGCGAAAATGTTTGCTATTCTTTGTGGGTCTGTGGTGGTGACGTTGTTGTGTATGAGTGTGATGGCTTTGGCTTGTGGTCTTTGTCGATGTTGGAATGTTCCAAGAAGTGTCCAAATTTCGCCGAGAGGAGTGAATCTGTTAAATTGGGTGCAAAATTTATTCCAGGACGTTTTTTTGGCATTTCTAATGGTTCTTTTGCAGGCTGCTCTGAGTTGTTTGTATACTGTGAGTGTTTCTGGTGTGCGGTGTCTTTCGTGTCTGTGTCGTGCGTGGTTCCTCGCGCGGACTGCCCGGTGGCATTCGTCGCTCCACCAGGGTGCCGCGCGAGGTTTGTGTTGATGGCGTGGTTTTGTCTGTGGTATGTGTTGGTGTGCTGTGGTGATGAGGGTGTCTGCAAATTGTTCTGGTGTGAGGTGTGGGTTGTGTGCTGTTTGTGCTGCCATAGATTCTGAAAAGGATGTCCAGGATGCTTTTTTGAGGTTCCATCGGCCCGTGGGTGGATGCGGTGGGCCGATGGTCGGGATTTGGTTAAAGGTGATGGTTATGGGTGCGTGGTCACTGAATTGAGGATCGGGGTCGGATGTCCATGATAGGGTAAGGGCTATGCGGGAGGATGCCAGGGTTACGTCAGGGGTAGTGGGGAGGGTGTGGCTAATTGGGACGAGGTATGTTGGTGATCCGGTGTTGAGTACTGTGAGGTTATGTTGTGTAGCCAGTGTGATGAGTGTGAGTGCTCTGTGATCGGGTCGTGTTGTGCGGGTGTCCCATAGTGGGTGGTGCGAGTTGAAGTCTCCTGTGACTATGACGGGTGTGTGAATTTGATCGAGTGCCTTGTTTAATTCCGAAAGGGTTTCTGTGGTTCGCGAGGGGGGATCGTATATGTTGATGAGTGTGTAAGCTGTGTTGTGTAGGTGGATTTCCGTGAGTAATATGTCTGCTGTGGTGTTGAATGGTATCAGGCGGTGCGGTGTTGTATTCCTAATGTATGTGCATACTCCGCCTGATCTGTATGTGTGTGTGTTGTGTGTGTCTTGTCTGTGTAGCGTGTATTGAGGGATGTTGAATTGATACGGGTCATGGGGTTTAAAGTGTGTTTCCTGTATGCATAGTGCAGTGTGGTGTGTTTGTAATGCGTAGTGTTTAAATTCTGGCCAGTGTCTAATGAGTCCGTGAGTGTTCCATTGAGTATTGTGTTCATTGTCTGTGGGTGTTGGCACGCGTGAGTGGTCTTTTGGGGGAGTGTTTTTTGGTGGTGCTTTTCGTGGGCCTATGAGGTACTTGTGGTTGGTAGGGGGGTGGTGTTGGGGTGCAGGGGACTGTGACGTCTGAGTCGGTGTTGATGCGCTCGGTGTCTGTCTGTTCAGACCCCGTGTCTGTGTGCGAGTGCTGTGTCAGTGATGTGTCCGTTGTGTGTGAAGTGAGTGAGGCCTGAGGGGATGTTGAGGTTCCTGGTTGGTAGGGTGGTGGCGGTGGTGGTGGGTGGCAGGGTGGGGTGGGTGCTGATAGGCGAGTTGGGATGGCTGGTGGTGCTTGTAGTGGTCGGTGGGTGATGGGGTGTCCTGGTGTTGCGGGGTGTTTTGGGTGTGTGTTGGTGTTCGTTGGTGTTGGTGCGTCGGGTTGTTGTGTGTATGTATTCGTTGTCTGCTTGTGTGGCGTGGGTGCAGGCAGAGCCGGGTATTCTGTGTGTGATAGTGGTGGTGGTTGTGGGTTCCCCGGCTCTGTGCGGCGGAGCGGCCACGCCGCCCGCGGGCCAAACACCGACGCTCTGGCGTCGGCCAGGGCCATGCCCCCGAGGTGGACCTGGCGGAGCACCTCCCGCTCCGCCTGCCATCGGGGGCAGCCCCCGTCCGACGCCGCGTGGTCCCCCCGCAGGCGGCGCAGCTGCGCACGCCGCTGGTGCAGTGGTCTGTGTCGTGTTGTCCTGCGCAATTTGCGCAGGTGTGGGTGTTGCTGTGGCACCCCCCCCCGTTGAATGCCCGTACCGTTGACATTTACGGCATCTTCGCGGGAGGGGTGCGCGTGGTGTGACCGGAAAAAGCAGGTAGCCCGCCTTCACGTGTTTGGGTTGTGTACGTGTTGTGAAGGTGAGAATTAGTATGTCCGTGGTGTTGTATCCGTGGCGTGGGGGCGGCCTGTACACGGAGGAGACGCCCTGTTCCCGGAACCTCCGGGTTAGGGTCTCCTCCGGTATACAGACCAACTCCCGTGCCTTGATGGTGCCTTGTGAGGTGTTCATGTGTGTGGCCGGAGTGATCGAGATAGGGGTGTTTTGTATGTGATGTATGGTGGGGAGTATGCGGCCGTCTATGTCGGTGTTGGCGTGAATGAGGAGCGCCCCAGATCTCATAGGTTTGGCGTGTAGGGGCGCTCCTGTCTGTCGGACGAGTTCTTCATCCACCAGCCAGGGGTCGAGGGAGCCCATGGGCTCCCCGTCTCCCCGGCGGCAAATGAAGAACTCGCCTGTAGGTGGTGTATTGGTGTTCATGGTGTTGAAGCGTGTGGTGTTGGCTGTGTTTGTTGTGTGTGGTGTTGGAAAAAGATGAGTGTGACAGGTGTGTGTGCGACACAGAACAGTACAAATGGCTGGCGGAGGGTATAGAAGGGCGTGAAGGAAGCCCGACAGTTTGTCAAAAGAGGGGCAGATAAAGATGAAGAAAACACAAAGAAATCAGAGATGTGCGTGAAGAGAGCACGGTCAGAAAGATCAGAAAAAGATCGTGCAGACGGCACTAGAGGGAAAAGCGGGGGGTGGGGTGGAGGGAGCGCGGTGGGAGGGGTGGCAGCACCGCCGGACTGACCTGGTAGAGCGTAGAGAAGTAGATGGCGTTGTAGAAGTAGAGACGGGCACTGCTCTGGAGAGGCACTGTCACTGGCCACTGTGGTAGATGAAGTAGAAAGCTGAGTAGAGTTGATTGGAGGGTCAGTAGAGTTGATGTATGTCTTCGAGATCTCGAATAGTAGAGTAGAGGTCGACGGCTCAGTAGATGTAGCAGGTGAGCTTGAGAGAGCGGTTGGAGGTTGAGTAGGTTTGGATAGTGGTGGAGTACCGGAGTTAGGTTGGGGGTACTGTACGTATGTGTGTGTGTGTATGTCGGCTTGTGCGGTGTGTGTGTGTGGTGGCAGGCTGGTGGCTCGTAGATGATGGCTGGTATACGGCGTCTTGCACTTGGCAACGGCAGTTCTGGCGTCGAGCCGGGAACGGTCCCTGGCGTCCCGGAAGGTTGGTCGGCGTCAGCGGTCCGAAGCGTTGAGTGGTGAGACGTGCGTAGGTAGCGATAGCGATTTGGTTATGAACAGCGGGTTCGGCGAGCTAAGAGTGATGGCCAAAGCAGTGCGCCACGTTTACAGTCATGGCCCAAACGCTGCGCAACATTTGCCGTCATGGCTCAAACGCCGCTCCATATCCGCCCCGTCGGGGCGGCACGCAACGCGTCATTACTCACCGCCCCCTCGCCGTAGCTAGCGGCGAGCTGACGCATGCGCAGGAGAAAACTAACACAGCTGTTGGGAAGTGTGACGCCGACGTGGCCGCAATACTAACGCGTTTGTATGTGACACTATATAGTCTACCGCCTTTCCGCGATCTCTCTGTATCACATCCCGAAGGAAGGTGCTGAATTCACTGCTAGGTACACCCTATGTAAAGTTATAAAGCGTTTAGACTTAATAAGAGACCCAAGGGCCCATCCAGTTAAGTCTGTAAATGGAAGATAATATAAGCCTGGTAAAAAGACCCTCCCAACCATCGCACATCCTGAAGAACCAGTCCTGTAATATCCCACACACCTATCAATGCCTATCTACCCTAGCTTTCCAGCCCTATTCCCCTGATCTCTCTTAACACATGTGGATTGAATGCCTTATCAATAATTTCCAAACTGCATCCATGCCTGCTTAAAGGGGTCTGTGCCGTGCACACTTACTTAACATACATCTCACTCCATCCATCACAAATTAGAACTCAAAAACAAGATTTTCCTGTCTAAAAAATTGATCCGCCCTACTTTTAAATACATTCAATGAGGAACTCCCCACAACATCAGCAGGCAGCCCATTCCACTGATCAACAACCTTTTGACTGAAGACCTGTTGTCGCTTAACTGTCCTACACCTCAACTTGTCCAACATGAATTGATGACCCCTATGTGATACTCTAAACTGAAGAGCGCCATTTAAATTGACCTGATCTAGTCCTTAAACAATTTGGTACATTTCAATCATGTACCAAATTACCAAATCATGTACCAACCTTAATCTCCTATGCTTGAGTGAGTCACATATCTAATGCCACAAGCCTTTCTCCATATTCTACGTTACCTATTCCACTGATGAGTCTAGTTGCTTTGCGCTGCACTCTCTCTAACTTGTCTATCTTTTTGTAGGTAGGGGTTCCAAGCTTGTACAGAATATTGCAAGTGGGGTCGCACGTATGCTAAGTACAGTTTTTTCATGACTTCCTTGCTCTTATTCATCACACTTCTATTAATGAGTCCCAGCATCCTGAGTGCCCTGTTCCTAGCTGAGCTACATTGCTTTTCTGCTTTAAGGTCTTTTGAAGCCAACACACCTAAGTCCCTTTCCTCTTCAATAATATCCAGTTCCCTCCCTCCCATTGTATATCTGAAAGTCTGACCTCCAGACCCCAGATGCATAACCTTACACTTGTCATAGTTGAAAGACATCTGCCATTGATCAGCCCACTTTTTTAGGTCCTCCAAGTCTAGTTGAATATTTCTAGATTGATCACAACTGTTTGCCACCCCTACCAGCTTGATGTCATCCACACATTTGAACACTATTCCTCAGCCCTACCTCAATGTTATTCACAAAGGTGATAAAGAGAATTGGCCCTAGAACAGAGCCCTGTGGTACTCCACTCAGAACATACTTCCAATCAGATTTACATCCATTTAACATTACCCTTTGTTTTCTTCCCCTCAACCATGCTTCAATCCAACCTATAATTTTTCCAACAATCCCATGTTGCTGTAGTTGATTAATTAGCCTCCCATGTGGAACTTTATCAAAAGCTTTGCTAAAGTCCAAGTACACAACATCTATCCTACTTTGATTGTCTACTTCTTTTGTAACATACTCCATGAACTCCAAAAGGTTAGTTAAACAAGACCTTCGAGATCGAAATCAATGTTGAGTATCCCTTAAAAGATTGTGCCTATCAAGATGAATCTGAACATTCTGTTTAACCAGATTTTCTAGTACCTTGCAAACTATTGAGGTCAAACTGACTGGCCTGTAGTTCCCTACACACTTCATACTTCCCTTTTTGAAAATTGGTACTACATTTGCATTTCTCCAATCTTCAGGCATTTCAGAATATTCCATAGACCGCCTGAAAATTATATCTAGGGGAACTGCTAAAGCTTTAGCACACTCTACTAAAACCCTAGCATATATATCATCTGGTCCAGAAGCTTTATTAGGTTTTATATTCTGCAACAGCTTTTCTACAGCTTCTGTAGTTATTGTAAGATACTCCAGCCTATCACCTGTCATGGCATACGATTCAGTTGTTTCTATTCTACCAGAATTCTCTTTAGTAAAGACTGATGAGAATTGCTTGCTTAGAGATTCCACAATATCACAATCTTCAACCACAAATTGTCAGCTAAATTCACCATCCCATCGCGGAAGGTGCCCCTCCTTCTCCCCGTGAACTACCAAAGCGCTCGACATCCTGTGATATTTAAGATCGGCCCTGTGTTCCTGGACACGTTGTTGAAGAGTCTCACGAATATAAGCCTTTCCACACCCACTGCATGGGATCCTGTATACCACAGAGCTTAGTAGCCAGGGGACCGATATCCAAACCTAGTGAGAGCAGACGTCGTTCCGGCAGAGCAGACGAACTGCTGTTGGCGCCGGAGCCAGTTTGTCTAATGCTGGTCCCTTTTCGACTGGTGCTGCCACCTTTTTTACTGGTGCTGCCACCTTTTTGACTGGTGCTGCCATCTGCTGCGTGCAGCGCGGGACGGCTCCGCCATCCGCTGCTGCGGCGCCGAGATCGAGCGCGACCCCAGCCTGCTGCACCCCGAGTGCATGCCGCTGCTGGTCAGCACCGACGACCCCGTGTTCGCCGTCAACGTCAGCTGTCTGGACTTCGTGCGGTCGGCGCCGGCGTCGCTCTGCTCGTACGGTCAGTCGGCTGTGGCGCCCGTTTGTTAGTTTGTTCATTGGGTGATTCACGACTCACTTTATGCACATTCACGGCTAATGGCGACGTCCGCACTTTCGCCGGTGGGCCGCGGGATTTGGAAATGTCCCGAGTGGTGCGAGTGTTGAACCCAGGACCTTTGGTGTCCGGAGCTCAACACCTTAACCACTCGCCCATCCCCGCCCCCCGCTGTGGTGCTCGCGGAGCCCCAGCAGCCCACCGGCCAACAGTTACTACAGTTCGTCACGCTCTCGACCTGAGGAGTCGCCGCTTCGAAACGTGGCGCGTGCCTGACCTGTGCTGACGTCGGGTTGCGATAGCGGGTTATGACTGAGTGGGTTGCGGTAAAAGATTCGACATGCGGTTACAGGCATGTAATACGGTTGGGCGTGATCGCAGGGTCGCGGGTTCAAACCCCACTACCGGCCTGAGTGCCGAGTTCACCCGCGACCAATGGGCGCGAGAGGTTGGCGATGCCGCGTGACTTAGGAGGCGAATGCGCTGTAAAAGAGCCCAAAGTTTTTGTTGCCAATGGACGACGGAAATTCTTGGCCCCTCCTTGCCTGAAGCGAGCGCTAATATCTCTCAAATCACATGAAGGTTTTGGCATCCCTATCCAAATGTTTGTACATCTTTCAACAGGATTTAGCACTCTGAGCTTTGAACTAAGCTCCACATGTCTGAACGTTCCCTGTGCTTTCCGGTCCGGAAATACTCCAGAGCAATCCATGCAAATTCGGGTTTATAACACACATGTAAACTGGTACGGCACTTCAGTAGTGACTGAACGAAGCTTTTCCGGACCATTGACGGCACGCTAAAATCGCGGTGAAAGTTCACCTACTGGACTGCAATTTTGTGATCGAGTGATACATTGAGTAGATTCAGCCTGGGAGAATATCTTCCGTCCACCCGGATCCATCAGCACCAGGTGATCTCAATATATCGGACTACATGCGCCCCAAAACACAAAGAATCGACCGATGAACGCCAGGCCATTAAATCATGTTTATTTGTCATGCACATGCTACTAGTATACCATCACATGAGATGTTCACCTATCATGTGACAGGAAAATATCAATCTTGCTTTCGGTCGCTTGTACCTCCCCTTCGTGTGTCGCTAGGTCCACGTTAGCAGATGAACCAGATCACGTCCTTCATCGACGGCTCCAACATCTACGGGTCCAGCGACGAGCAGCTCAGCTCGCTCCGTAGCCACACCGCCGGCAGACTGGCCGTCCAGGTAACCACACAGCCGACAGACTGGCCGTCCAGGTAACCACACCGCCGGCAGACTGGCCGTGTGGGTAACCACACCTCCGTCAAACTTGCCGTCCAGGTAACCACACTGTCGGCGGACCGGCCATCCAGGGAACAGTGCAACCGGCAGCATCTTCTGCAACATGGGGAGTCATATCCTCCAGGAGAACCGTGTCTTCGTATGTGTGCCAGTTGAACTGCAGGTCGTATGGGACTCAGTGGTTCGACGGCTTCTTGCATGACCTGGGGAACCGTAAGCTCGTTATCTAACCCAGTGAGAACAGCGGCATCTTCTGCAGCATATAGCGAACCGCAGCCTTTCCCAGCTCACGGGGAACCACAGCTTCTGTGACTGAGGGAGCGCAGTTTTTTTTTGTGAGCCAGGGCAGCGGCAGATTCGCAAGTAAACCAGTTGAACAACATATTTTTAGAAGACCCAGATAAACTGCAGCTTCGGCTACAACGGTCGAAAATTGCAGTTTCTTATGGAGCCTAGAAGAGACGTACGCTTGCATGTGGTCAGAACTCTGCAGTGCAGCTGTTTTTATCTTGGTGATTCAGAACTACCATGGCTGTTGATGTGACCTGGAGAACCTAGATGAGTGTATGGTGTGACCAGCGTTCTCTGAACCGACATAAAGAAGGAGCTTTCTTGTGTAGCACAGGAAGAGCCAAAGCCTCTTGAGTGTAAGTACACCAAAACATGCACTGCACGTGGGTTAATCAAAATGTGTGTTTTGGGCCGGGAAATGATGCTAAATTATGTCATGCACTTAGCGATCAGTGAATAGAATCTTTGTTGAAAAATGGAATTATTTTCGCCCCAGATGTGTCCCACTTGGGTTTGCTGGTTGCATGTACACATCTCAAAATTGTACACCTTGCGACCTTCGGGTACACTTTCACGCACGTCGGAAGACAACACCAATCCCTTCAGAGAAAGGAAAAGATAGGCTGCTCTCTGCAGTTAGTAGTTGCATAAACTAACAGTGTGGCAAAATAGAGTGTGGATCAAAGGCCGATGATTGGCTGTCAAATTTCAGAGAGCATGTCAGTTTATAATCCATTCATGCATGATACCTACATGGTTTTCATTATTCAGGGACAAGCGAGGCAAAAGATATTATCACAACTGTGGGTAATTCGTTTTTGCTCAGATATCCATGCAATTCATGCTTGGCAAGGACGCATGCGTCATCTTCCAAGTTGAATACTGACCTGCGATCGATATTGCTATCGTCTTGTCGATGTCACGCATCCAACCAAGAACGTGTAGCTGAGAGACAATCGCTTCCATTGGCCGACGACGAGGTGCTCTCTGCTGATTGGTCGCCGCCTGCCTTTGGTGGCCGAGTGACAATCGCTCCGATTTTCCGTCGGCGGGGTGCTCTGCTGATTGGTCGCGGCCTGTCTTTGGTGGCCGAGTGACAATCGCTCCCATTGGCTGTCGGCGGGCTGCTATCCGCTGATTTGTCGCCGCCCGCTTCTGCAGACAACGTCAGACGGCCGCGAGCTGCTGCCGATCAGCGCCGACCCTGACGACGGCTGCAACCGGAACGCCTCGATAGCCGTCGACCGGTACTGCTTCCGCTCGGGTGAGGTCAGACGCGGTAGCCAAGTGGCGACCATCCGGTAGCCGATCGGTGGCCACCCGGCAGCCGATCTGCTATGTACACGAACGGCCTTCCACCGTGTTTGGCATAGTGCAGTGTCGGCACTCAGGACTGGTTCAGCTTATTTTAATGAAGGTTGCAAGCAGTGGCAGTTGACCCGAATGTTTCCTATTTTTCATTTTGCAGATATCTGTCTGGATATGACCATGGCACCCAGCGCGGAAACACTGCAGCTTCTTGACTCTGTCGAACATCTTCCTGTGCTTGAGTCAACTGCTTTATGTAGCACAGGGCAGCCGAAGAACAAAACCCTGCTGTGTGACGCACAGGGACCAGGGAATGGCGACGAGAAGACGTTATACCTCGTCACGACGTCATACCTCGCCACGACGTTATACCTCGCCACGACGCTATGCGCTCCCACCACGCCGCGCGGCGCTAAAATGATGATTGGATAATAGACTTTTATTAAAACACAACCAAAAAACAAAAAACACAACAAGAGGGGGCAATTCCGCAGCACAGAGCAGTCATATGGTGTCTGCGTCTGGTATTCAGTGTCTGCGGGGGAACTGTGGCTTCCTATGTGGCTTGGGGAAACCCTCAACGCTGTCCAATCTATGCAGGGCTGAACAACTATTTTACCTGCTGCTTTATAATCATATAGCTGAATGATCCTCAAAGCCTTCCCGCTGCTCCACGTCCCCGGCGACACCCTGACCCTTGACCTCTGAAGAGCACTTGCTCTTTGCCGAAGGCCGAACCTCCACCGGCACCATGATGACTCCTGATCCCCATCACGGCCAAACCCCCACCGGAGCTATATTGACCCCTGACCCCCGCCGTGGCCGAACCCCACTGGAGCCGCGGCGACCACTGACCTACTTCGCGGCGCGGCGGCCCGCCGGCAGGCGACTCGCGAGTGAACGAGCAGATCTCGCTGACGGTCGCCCACACCCTGTGGGTGCGCCAGCACAGCCTGGTGGCGGCCGAGCTGGCCGAGCTCAACCCGCAATGGGACGACGAGCTGCTGTTCCAGGAGAGTCGCCGCATCACCGTGGCAATGATTCAGCACATCACGGCCAGCGAGTACCTGCCGCTGCTGCTCGGTAGGCGTGCTCTCGCTCAGGACATCCCACTGAAATACCGATAGAATAGTTACTATATTGTGGATGGATACTGTGGATGAATAGATACTGCGAATGCTGGGATCACGGCCAATGAGTGCCTACCACTGTTGCTCGGTAGGCATGCTGTCCCTCAGGACATCCAACTGGGTTACGGATTCTGGGATCATGGCCAACGAGTACCTCCTGCTACTCGGTAGACATGCTCTCCCTCGGGGCATCCCACTGTAATACGAGTACCGGGATCACGATGAACAAGTACCTCCTGCTGCTCGGTAGGCATGCTCTCCCTCAGGTCATCCAACGGGAATACGAGTAGGTGAATACTGGGAAAAGATTACCAGATGGACGCTCTCGCATGGCTTTTGGTTCATGGTTGAAGCCGAGTGCATGCAAATTGTCTGTCCTTTTCCTGTTGGATAGAGGGTAGCAGAGGGTTTATAGGTCGAGTTTTCCATGTAATGCCACATACATGATGTTAAATATCACGAGGCATCCCCCCACCAATTGCCATGGCGACACCCATACGTATTCTCTTGGTATTGTTGGAGGACATCGCCCCTCTAATGTCTCCCAGGTAGGCGGGCAACCGGTCCTCTTACAGTAGCTGGCCCTCCTACATTCCGTGGTGTATGTACGTTGTTTTTGTGTACTTCCAGTGTACTTCTGTTTTTTTTTGTCGCGACCTGTCCTCTCCATCCTTAATTCGTTCCTGGCGAGTTCAAAAAGACCACCATGACTGCATTCCCACCCTGCTACACCGCCCCGACCATGACTGTCTGCGGCTACCTCAGGTGCCGAACTGGCTACCGTAGCCGGCCTGACGCCCGCCACCAGCGGCTACTTCATCGGCTACTCGGATGCTATCGACCCCGCCATAGCCAACGTGTTCGCCACGGCCGCTTTCCGCTTCGGACAGTCGGATCCAGGTGTGACGTCATAGCCAGATCCAGGTGTGTGACACGTTATTGGCGGATCCAGATGCGTGAGGTGATAGCCCGATCCAGGTGTGCGACGTCATAGCCCGATCCAGGTGTGTGGCGTAATAGGCGGATCCAGGTGTGTGAGGTAATAGTCAGATCTAGGTGTGTGACGTAGTAGCCAGACTCGGGTGTGTGACATAATAATCAGATCCAGGTACAAGACATGTCATGCCAAGGAAGGTATGCACCTGCTCCCCTAACGGACAGCCGTTGTGGGTATCCTCAGTGAAGTTGTGTGCACTACGTGACATTGAGGAGCGTGCATTGGGTTTGACTGGGCCACTTCCGAGTGACGAATGACGAAGACGATAACAACCAAATTGTTGGGCGCATACGTTGTTACATAAAGACCAGAAAAATCATCCACTAATCAGCAAAAACAATACCGTCCACTAATAAAAGTGGAATATCAAACTGTCCGTCACTCAAAGATGGATACCTATCGGCTTCAGTGGAGGAATATGATCATCTTTCACGCTTTGCCGGGACGAAGCAGGGACGTTCATTTTGTATGCAGTCATAAGAAACAGAGTCGAATATCCGTAGGCTTTGGCAAGCGAACGTTCATAGGTTTTGTGTTATGAAGCCTCTGTGTGTTAGGCAATGATAGGCTGTGCTGTGTTAGGTAGGTTGGTTAGGTTTGGGCAGGTTACGTTAAGTTGGGCTCGAGCAGGTTCGGTTTAGTTTGGATTGGTTTGGTTTGGTTTGATTTGGTTTGGTTTTTAGGGTTGCCCATTGTCTTCATTTATTTTGCGCTCCCCCCAAAAAAAAAAATCGCAGAAATCAACACCCTGGGTGCCACCCGACCCCCTGTTCCCAACTGGGCGGCTTTATATTATCTTCCATCACCATTGCCTTGATACCCTGGCTTACGTCGTCTCGGGGCCTGATCAAACTGCTGGGCCCGTTCGGCAAGACGAAGAGCTTCACGCAGCTGCACCGCTTCTACTTCAACCCGACGCGGCTGTACCAGCCGACCCAGCTAGACAACCTGGTGCTGCTGAGCTCGTGCAGCAGAGCCGTCGACGGTCACCTAACCTCCCAGGTCAGCACAGGTCATGTCGCGTCGCGAGCTGGTGGAGCTGGTGCTGCTTGCTGTGTGGTGGTGCTTTTTTGGTGGAGAAGTTCCCGGTCGTAGTGCCCTTGTCATGCTTAATTTTTGTTGTCGTAAATGGTCGTTGACCATTTATTGACTGGTCACGGTCGGTTCGCCAACAGACCGCACCCACCTGCCAACAGACCACAGCCAATCTATCCTAAAGCCATGCGTCAACAGACCAGGGATCACCTGTCCGCAGACCGCTAACCATCTTGCAGCACAGCCTGACTCACCTGGCGACAGACCACACCCACAAGTCAGCAAACCACGACAAACCTGTCAACATACCATGCCACACATGTCAACATACCACAGCATGCCTGTCAGCAGACTACGACACACCTGTCAACAGACCATCCTCGCCTATCAACAGACCATGACACACCTGTCAACATATCAGGACACATGTCGGCATACCACGGCATGCCTGTCAACAGACCATGGACCACCTGCCAATAGACCATGCCTCACCGTTCAACAAACCACGACACACCTGTCAACAGACCACGGTCCATCGGTCAACATCCACCTCCACATGTCAACAGATCACGGATCATCTGTCAACAGACCACGGTCCGCCTGTCAACAGACCACGGACCACCTGTCAATAGACCACGGTCCGCTTGTCAACAGATTACGGCGCACCTGTCAACACACCACGGGCCACCTGTCAACAGACCGTGGCCCACCTGTCAACAGACCGTGGCCCACCTGTCAACAGACCGTGGCCCACCTGTCGGCAGACCGTGGCCCACCTGTCGGCAGACCACGTACCACCTGTCACCAGATTACGGCGCACCTGTTCGAGGCCGACGGGGCGCCGGTCGGGCTCCACCTTGGCGCAATAAACGTGCAGCGTGGCCGCGACCACGGCCTGCCGGCCTACAACGTGTGGCGGCGCGCGTGCGGCCTGCCGCCGGCCGCCAGCTTCGCACACCTGCGCCGGTGTGCGCCGGTGGAATATCATGATAATATGAGAATACAAAATAAGAATCACTACACTAGTGAATCGGCGAGCTGAGGGCGTCGCAATGCAGATGGAGATAGAATGCAAGCAGCGGGGAAAGCAGCTTACAAAAACGCGATAGACCATTCGGAGGCGCGTTGGCTGTTCTCTTCAAATCGCTTCCGTTCACCGAGTAGCAAGTGGTAAATCGCCCGCTCGCCTGACCGCGTGCGCCTCGACAGATCGGTGGACAACGTCGACTTGTACGTGGGCTGGTTGCTGGAGGCGCCGATAGATGGCGCCGTGGTCGGGCCGACCTTCGCCTGCCTGCCGACTGACCAATTCGTGCGGCTGAAGACCGGCGACCGGTTCTGGTACGAGACGGCCGACCCGCGGCTGCGCTTCACTCCCGGTGCGTGAACGGTCTGACGGATTTTACAAAATGGCTGCCGTGAAAAATGTTTTCGTCAATATCGCAGCTTCTAAATAACCTAATTATAAAATTATAATTATAAATAACCTAAGAAGCTTTTATGTTGACAGATAAACTACCATTTTCAGGGCCAAGGAATCCAATGCTCCTAGTTGCAGATGTGTCGAGACATTTGTTACAGCAGTTCTTGCAAATACTTACTAATTTCATAAGACAAATTGTCATTAGGCCATACTAAGCACCAACCACAAGGACATGTTTATCTAGTGGTCTGATTATTGTAGTAGGCCTATATTATGTATATTGAACAGTTTACTGTACCCTACATGTAAGTTGGTGGTGGTTGTATTATAGTGGTGTTTTTCATGGAGAACTCCGGTATTGATGAAGCCTGGATAGAAGCTGATGTCTATGGGTCTGCAACAACAAGGCAAATCCTGAAATGTACCAGTTACAAGCGTGCTCTTCGTGCCCACACCTATGCATATGTAATTATCTATGAAATGGCACTGGAGTTCTTCAAGGACAACCCAAAACTGAAAGAGGTCTGTCTGAAAGCAACAGAGGGAGTTGAAGCTGCCTGTTCTGAGGGGAGCAAACACACAAAAGCTGAGTCTGTAAAACAAGCAAACACCACCCTACTTGACGCCTTGACCACTGCTGATGTCATCACAGTTCTCCAAGAATAGGAGAAACAGAGATCCAAGAATGCAATGTTCAAGGCAATGATGAACTACCTACATCGAGTGGAAGCAATCCTGTTCTTTGTCGCTGCAACCCGGAATGCTGACCTGGAGCTTCATCTCCAAGCCGGAGAGCAGCTGAGCAAGCTCTTCTTCGCCTTTGACCGGATCAAATACAAGCGACTCTGGCCCAGATACATCACACACATGCATGATCTGAGGACCAATCACCCTGAAACCTGGGAAGAGCTGCAAGTAGGCAACATTGCAGTCACGAAGAATGGCATTCCCTTTGTATCCATCGGGGCGGACCATGCATGCGAGCATCTGAACAAGCTGATGAAAATTCATTCTGGACTCGTCGGCATCTCGAACAATGCCAATGCTAGACAGAGGTTCTTCATGGTCACACCAGAACTCTCCCGTGTTGCAAAAGAGTTCAAGAGTCAGTTTGACTTGGAACCTGACAAAACCAGAGCGCATCATGACCTTGGGCCAAGTGCTGTAAAGAAGGAGCATGATGTTATAGACAAGATCAAGGCAGCCATACTGAAACATGGAAACCCATTTGCTGCTGAAGGTGACAAGCTGCACAATGTGATCACTCATAAAGACAGACATAAAAGATCAGTGCAACTATGAGCCACAAGGGCCCTTCTTGGTTGCACTTTGGACACTGAACCAGTTGCCCACCAAATCTGTATCAGCCCTCCCTGGAATACAGAAAAACAAGCCCCCTATTCTTATAATGATTGTCTATGCCGTTTTTAAAGATGTTCAGTGTGCTGCTACTGACAATGGTTCCTGGCAGCGTTCGACTACCCTGTTGGTGAAGAAAGATTGTCTTAACCTTGTCCTGCTGTGATTAACTTTAATTTTGAATTGATGACCTCTAATTGCATCATTTCTGTTAAATTCAAACATTTCCCAGAGATATCCCTGTTCCTGACCATGAACAAATTTAAACGCCTCGATGAGATCTCCTCTCAGCCTTCCATATCTAAGTGAAAACATATTCAATTTCTTCAATCTTTCCTCATATGCCAGGTTGCTTATACCATTAACCATTTTTGTTGCCCTCTTTTATACTCTCTAAAAGCCAACAATCTTTTTCATAACTAGGGGACCAAGCTTGTACACAGTATTCCAAATGTGGCCTGACATACGCACAGTAAAGCTTCCTGGTGACTTCCTCACTTTAGTATGATAACTCATGCCTACATCCCTGATGAGTATGTACCAACGATCTTGAATGCCGATGTGACTGGTCAAAAGCTGTTTGAAGACGTGTCAGAGCGAATCAATGGAGATGTCAGCCTATGGACACCAGTGAAGAACAACAATGTTCATGTCTGCAAACAAGAAAACCACAGTAAAACACCGAGACAAGACTGTTGATCTAAAGGAGACCAAGGACTTGTATGGCAGACTGATGGTCCTGGCCATGTCCAGCAGAGACATCAACCAGAAAGAGGCCATTGGGAACCACGAATTCATTCTGACACCAAGAGCCCTTTTTGCTCCAGATGGTACAATCCTGCCATGCCTGGACAAATCGAAGTTGATCCACCTCCTCAACAAGTTGGCAACAGCAGAAACTCCACAGGAAGATCAGCAGCCAGATGATGGGATGGACACCACACCAGATGCTCAAAGTCGCAAGATAGCCCTAGTAGATGGAATGGTTCTTCTGCAGAAGATGGCCAGAGAAACCAGCAACCATAGTGACAGTCAAAGATCTCGGTGAATGCTTCAACGACAGGCTGATGTCCCTCACACGAGATTATGATGAAATCATCCTTGTGTTTGACACATACAGGTATGATTCTCTGAAGAGTGCTACCAGGGATAAAAGAAGGCAAGGAAGAGCACCAATCCAGTATCAGGTCAGAGATGACAAACATAAAACACATCCAAATGAGCAGATTCCTTTCACATGACAAGACGAAGGCTGACCTGACCAACTATCTTGTTGCAAGGACTCTAGAGTACAACAGTACATCACACAAACTGGTCATCACCTCTTCTTCAGGGCATACCAGAAGCAACGAAGACTTGCTTTTCCAAGACAACAATCATGAAGAAGCAGACGCACTGTTGATCTACCAGGCTGTCCTGGCATCACAGCGAAACCCACCGGATGCACAGATGGTTTTCTTCTCCCCAGACACAGATGTCCTAGTGTTAGTCATAGCAAATTATGACCTCATGCTGAAGAACACGTCCATTTCCATGGCCTCTGGGGTTATGGGGATAGAGCCAATATGGAGAGCCATAGGGGCAGAAAGAGCAAAGGCTTTGCCAGCCTTCCATGCGTTCACTGGCGCTGACAACACTGGAAGGTTCTCTCGTATAGGCAAAGCAACCTGACTGCAAGTCTACATGAGGGCAGATAGAGATGTAATCAGCTCTCTGCAGATGCTTTCAACAGAGGCAGAAGTGACAGAAACTATGTTGGCCACTCTGGCTAGCTTCGTCTGTGCAGCCTACCCCCCAAAGGCATCTACATCAAGACCATCTCCGAACTGCGATGGCATCTCTTCTGCAAGCATATGGCAGAAAGTGACGAGCTACCTCCTACCCTTGGAGCTCTGAGACATGTCCTGAGAGTCCATATCCAAGCCAGAGTGTGGGGACAGGCCAGCATTACTCTGCAGGATCCACAGTTGGATCTCCTGCAGAATGGCTACCACAAGGAGTCCGATGGCCAGCTGAAACCAACCATGACAGATGCCCTTCCAGCTCCAAAGGCCATCATTGAGATGGTTAGCTGTCAATGCAAGACAGACTGTTCTTCTGCCAGATGTTCTTGCTGAACAAAGAACTTATCCTGCACCGATATTTGCCAGTGCGGCAGTGAGTGTCAGAATGATGAGGACACACAGAACAAGTATGAAACTGATGATCATTGACCATCATCTTTGACGATGATGGTGACGATATGTAAAGACTCCTTGGTTGCCTAAAATATTAAACCCATTTCTGTCATGAGGAGCATGTTAGTCACCTAACCTTTCCAAACATGGTTAGTCACCTGGGGTGTTTACACACCCCATATACAAAAATGTTTATAGCATTATTATTATGTAAAATATACTCATTATGTTGGTTCAGGATATATCTGCACACCCTGCTGAACAGTTTGAATCCCTTGTAGCTGGTTGTTATTAATGTAAAACAATACAATAAACAGCAACGGCAACAACAACGACGGCAACGGCTACGGCAACAACGGCAACAACAACGGCAACAATGGCAACAACAACAGTGGCAACTTTAGAAGCTGAGATATTGACGAAAACCTTTTTACGGCAGCCATTTTGTAAAATCCAAGATGGCGCCCATATAGGTATCAGGGCAAGTGGAAACATTGCTTTTCTGAATGCTTATACAATAAAGTTTCCAAAAATGTATAGTTTTGATACTCTCCACAAAAAAAAATCTGGCGAAATTACATAGTGCACCTGACTATTTGGTGCACTGTTCATTTTCCGACCAATCGGAGCTAGGGTACTTCATTTTACATTTTTGCCATTTCATGTCATACATTTTCATCCACGCATTTAGGCATTATTTGCTACCACGTGATACGGGTTGTCAGCCACTATTTTCACACCGAATTCGAACTGAAGTGAATGGCGAACAAAATTGATCGGACTTGGTCCAGCTGGAGCCAGCCTGACAAGACGTGACCGGACATGACGTGGCCTGACATGATGTGACCTGAGATGACGTGACCTAACATGGCGTGACCTGACCTGACATGACCTGACGTAACGTGACCTGACGTGACCTGACGTGACCTGACATTACCTGACGCGACCTGGCATGACGTGGCATGACCTGACGTAACGTGATATGACGTGACGAAAACTGACGTGACCTGACATGACCTGGCATGGCGTTACCTGACGTGACGTGACCTGACATGACGTGATCTGACGTGGCGGACCGACGTTTCCAGAGCAGCTGCAACAGCTGCGGAAAACAAACCTGGCTCGCGTGCTCTGCGACACCTCAGACAACGTGAGGGAAGTACAGCCGCGGCCGATGCTGCTGCCATCTAGCGACAACCTTCCACAACCGTGCGGCAGTGTTACGCTACCTGTCGTCAACCTGTGGTACTGGGAGGAGCCGGCTCCATGACATGCACACCGGCCACATTGACAACGACAATGTGGTAATTCAATGCGAAATACTGAACGCGCTGCTATTGGTCGGTGCGGGTAGGCATGCATCGGTGATTGGTTGGTTTGATAGGCGGGCGGCTGCGATTGGCTGTTGCGGATAGGAGCATTAACAGTGAGATTCCCCCCCTTTCACGCGACATTTGGAACAATTTGTGCCCCAGTGCTCCGGTTATCCATTGATTTAACGATACAAACAAACTTTGGCAGCTTTGTTTGCTTAGCATGCCTGTCGTTGGTTGCGAAGGTTGACCTGAAGATTGTTGGCACTCGCTTTTAGAGCGGGACATTGTCCAGAAGTTAAACGCAGGCTGCATTTGCAACGAAGCTGTGTATAGACGAGCACCTCTCAATCTTGGACGTATGTTTGTCGCTGCCCTGCTCGACGAAACCGTAATGCTGTATCATATATCATAATCAGCGACACATGTTCCAGTCCCAAATACCAGTTACTTTGGCATCTGTGGAAAGTCAGTGCTGACATAAGCATCAGTGTGGCACTCGGCGCGTCTAAAAATGCATCAACTGCATTCCGGGGAGTTATTTAAGGATACTGTTCGAGAGTAATGCATTAATAGGCACGAGCAAGAGACTTGATATTATTGTCACCATTGCAATAGTTCGCGACATTATCGCTATGTTGTTCATCTTGCTTGCTGGATCTTGATTGCGTGATCTTGCTTAGAGTCCCCTGGCGCTGGTTGCTATCGTGGGCGTGTCTGGATACATTAGTTGTGCTGTGAAAATGTCGTCAATTGCATCGTTACATAGTGTGGTATGATTTATAATATAGAATCGCTGAGGAAATGAACGACGTATGCGAGAGGTTTGTTCGCCATGCGTTGTGAAATTATGCGAGTCGTCTGCGAAAAAAGTCGTAGAAAAAGCGACGTGCTGTTCCCACGTGTTATGCTAACCGTGAGAAACTTGTGTCAACAGCACAAACAATTCACTATTCAACCTGCCGACATCGTTTTCGAAAAATGAAGCGAGATTTCAGGCGCATTCCAGCTCATTCGAGGCGTACGAACTGCCAGTGTAATTATTGCCTTCCATATAAATAGCATGCAATGAATTAACTCTTCATGCAATTATTGCCTTCCGAACCTTTCAAAGTCTGCTCCATTTTTTTATCGCGTCACAGCATGCACATGCAACCAGTGCTACGTATCGCTGCAGCACCAGCTGCAGCAGACAGCTGGAACAGAAAGCCGCAGCAGACAGCTGCAACAGACAGGCGCAACAGACAGCTGCAACAGACAGCTGATCATGCCCGTCCTCTGTGTATCTCGGTGCCGCTTCTGTCTCAAGCCCGAACTCTGGAATCCCCTGATCACCAGTGTGCAGTGACAAGTCCGAGCTCTGGCATCAACATCTAGACCTGGATCGTGCAGTCGATGCGCCCCTAAACCACAATAACTAACTAACTAGACCTGGATCACTACATCTAGACATGACTAACGTTTCCTCTTTACCCGCCGCTCTGCACCAGACACTGCTCTGTACCAGGTCTATTGCTGTCTGCCTTCCTCACCCAGCTTCCCGACCATGTTTTTCATCGCCAAGCTTCCTGATCATATGCTTCCTCGCCCAGCTTCCCGTTCATGTTCTTCCTCTCACAGCTTCCTGTCGATGTACCGTTCCTTCTTCACATTGCCTTTCGTGAATGCCGCAGCGCAGCTTCGTCTCCTCTATACTTACCTCATACCTGCCACAGTCTTTCCATGCCTTATGTTGTGCCTGATATCTTTTCTATATCTCTCTCTTTCTCAGTCAGTTTCTTAAATACGAACATACCACACGCACTGTCCACGTATCCCGGTGTCAAGCAGACATTACTTTCGGCTGCTTGGCACAGTCTCCACTTCACTTCACATTCTCTTCCGTATCACGTATCCCCTTCCTTCACGCATCCCTCCACCCTCATTGGCTCCCCCTGCATATTATTGTCTCCCATGCCTGCACCCCTCACGAATTCCATGCATTCCTCCTGGATTCCATGCATTCCTGCATTCCTGCACCCATCGCAGGCTACCCTCGCGCATTTCTTCGCCTCCGCATACATTCCCACATTCCTGCACCCATCGTTGGCTCCCCTCGCGTTTCCTTCGCGTCACCGTACATTCCCACATTCCTGCACCCATCGTTGGCTCCCCACGCGTTTCCTTCGCGGCTCCGTACATTCCCGCATCCCCGCACCCATCGTTGGTTTCCCACGCGTTCCCTTCGCGTCTCCGTACATTCATACATTCTGCACTCCTCTCTGGCGTGTCCCTTCGCCTCCCCATGCATTCTTCCACCAGTCGCACATCTGGACGCCATCACCCCCCCCCGCCCCCCGACGCCGCTCAGGTGTCACTGCGCCAGAAGCCCAGGCCAACGGCGGGAATGTCGTCGCAGGGCCTCAGCTTGTTGGTCTCCGACTGGGCGACGAAAGCGTCCGGCTGGACGACGGAGATGGTGTCGACGTTGTAGCAGATCACGCACGCCCAGCTGATGCGTCGCAGCTGCTCCAGCTGCGCGGCGCCGACGCACGGCGTGCCCGCCATTTTTCGGAGCCGATTTACGCCCCGAACTCTCCATCATACAAAGATACAATACGTACCGATACATACAGATACATGCACATACATGCATACATTATATGCGGCCTGTCGCCAGCCCAAGGTGGATCCGAAGAGGATGTGATGATCCGATGTGTGCATAGTACCCCTGCTCGTTATTTCAAAGTATGCCACCTTTCTTTATTCCAAGTATTCCCTTTCACCGCTAATCCTGCCCGTCAATGGCTGGGTAACTGCTCCGTGTCTCTGCTAAGGCCACCACAGTATTTCTATGCATAATCTAATATATTTATATTTATATACACCGCATCACATTACGCCCACGCGCTGCTTACACACACACTACTCGCAAACTCCCACCTCTGCATTCCTGCACGCGACATACTTCTTCCTCATGCATACCTACATACTCTGACCTTCTATACTAGGCGTGCGACGTAGGCGCCACCGGCCGTGTCACACATACCGCACACATCACATAGTCTAATTGCCCCCCTCCCCCCCATTTAATACGTGTCGCTCCATTCAACAGTGAATTAGGTTGAGGAGAAAGTAGCTGTGATTGGAAATATACCGGTTTGGAAGAAGGAAGTCATGGCAGACCGATGGCACTGACATGTTTGTTGCTCGGCGGGCCTCTTCGGTCGTCTCGACGCTGCCTGAGCTCCGTCCGTGCGTGAGAGACTGCCAGAGTGAGTGTCCCCGAGCGAGAGCGAAATCGAGCGAGATGGTCCCAGAGCGAGCGTTTCTCTGTGCCTTCGTTTTCTTCAAGTCCAAGTCCAAGTCCAAGTCCAAGTCCAAGTCCAAGTCCAAGTCCAAGTCTAAGTCAAGTCCAAGTCTAAGTCCAAGTCCTAAGTCCAAGTCCCAAGTCCAAGTCTAAGTCCAAGTCAAGTCTAAGTCCAAGCCGTCAAGTCTAAGTCCAAGTCTAAGTCCAAGTCCAAGTCCAAGTCCAAGTCAAGTCTAAGTCTAAGTCTAAGTCTAAGTCCAAGTCCAAGTCTAAGTCAAGTCCAAGTCCAAGTCCAAGTCCTAAGTCTAAGTCTAAGTCTAAGTCTAAGTCCAAGTCTAAGTCCAAGTCCAAGTCTAAGTCTAAGTCTAAGTCCAAGTCTAAGTCTAAGTCTAAGTCTAAGTCCAAGTCCAAGTCTAAGTCTAAGTCAAGTCAAGTCCAAGTCCAAGTCCAAGTCTAAGTCTAAGTCTAAGTCCAAGTCCAAGTCTAAGTCTAAGTCAAGTCTAAGTCCAAGTCTAAGTCCAAGTCAAGTCAAGTCTAAGTCTAAGTCAAGTCAAGTCCAAGTCTAAGTCTAAGTCTAAGTCTAAGTCTAAGTCTAAGTCTAAGTCTAAGTCTAAGTCTAAGTCCAAGTCTAAGTCTAAGTCTAAGTCTAAGTCCAAGTCTAAGTCTAAGTCTAAGTCTAAGTCTAAGTCTAAGTCAAGTAAGTCTAAGTCTAAGTCTAAGTCTAAGTCTAAGTCTAAGTCTAAGTCAAGTCAAGTCTAAGTCTAAGTCTAAGTCTAAGTCTAAGTCTAAGTCTAAGTCTAAGTCTAAGTCTAAGTCCAAGTCTAAGTCTAAGTCTAAGTCTAAGTCTAAGTCTAAGTCTAAGTCTAAGTCTAAGTCTAAGTCTAAGTCTAAGTCTAAGTCTAAGTCTAAGTCCAAGTCTAAGTCTAAGTCCAAGTCTAAGTCTAAGTCTAAGTCCAAGTCCAAGTCTAAGTCTAAGTCCAAGTCTAAGTCTAAGTCTAAGTCTAAGTCTAAGTCTAAGTCAAGTCTAAGTCTAAGTCTAAGTCCAAGTCTAAGTCTAAGTCTAAGTCTAAGTCTAAGTCTAAGTCTAAGTCTAAGTCTAAGTCTAAGTCTAAGTCTAAGTCTAAGTCTAAGTCTAAGTCTAAGTCTAAGTCTAAGTCTAAGTCTAAGTCTAAGTCTAAGTCTAAGTCTAAGTCTAAGTCTAAGTCTAAGTCTAAGTCTAAGTCTAAGTCTAAGTCTAAGTCTAAGTCTAAGTCTAAGTCTAAGTCTAAGTCTAAGTCTAAGTCTAAGTCTAAGTCTAAGTCTAAGTCTAAGTCTAAGTCTAAGTCTAAGTCTAAGTCTAAGTCTAAGTCTAAGTCTAAGTCTAAGTCTAAGTCTAAGTCTAAGTCTAAGTCTAAGTCTAAGTCTAAGTCTAAGTCTAAGTCTAAGTCTAAGTCTAAGTCTAAGTCTAAGTCTAAGTCTAAGTCTAAGTCTAAGTCTAAGTCTAAGTCTAAGTCTAAGTCTAAGTCTAAGTCTAAGTCTAAGTCTAAGTCTAAGTCTAAGTCTAAGTCTAAGTCTAAGTCTAAGTCTAAGTCTAAGTCTAAGTCTAAGTCTAAGTCTAAGTCTAAGTCTAAGTCTAAGTCTAAGTCTAAGTCTAAGTCTAAGTCTAAGTCTAAGTCTAAGTCTAAGTCTAAGTCTAAGTCTAAGTCTAAGTCTAAGTCTAAGTCTAAGTCTAAGTCTAAGTCTAAGTCTAAGTCTAAGTCTAAGTCTAAGTCTAAGTCTAAGTCTAAGTCTAAGTCTAAGTCTAAGTCTAAGTCTAAGTCTAAGTCTAAGTCTAAGTCTAAGTCTAAGTCTAAGTCTAAGTCTAAGTCTAAGTCTAAGTCTAAGTCTAAGTCTAAGTCTAAGTCTAAGTCTAAGTCTAAGTCTAAGTCTAAGTCTAAGTCTAAGTCTAAGTCTAAGTCTAAGTCTAAGTCTAAGTCTAAGTCTAAGTCTAAGTCAAGTCTAAGTCTAAGTCTAAGTCTAAGTCTAAGTCTAAGTCTAAGTCTAAGTCTAAGTCTAAGTCTAAGTCTAAGTCTAAGTCTAAGTCTAAGTCTAAGTCTAAGTCTAAGTCTAAGTCTAAGTCTAAGTCCAAGTCTAAGTCTAAGTCTAAGTCTAAGTCTAAGTCTAAGTCTAAGTCTAAGTCTAAGTCTAAGTCTAAGTCTAAGTCTAAGTCTAAGTCTAAGTCTAAGTCTAAGTCTAAGTCTAAGTCTAAGTCTAAGTCTAAGTCTAAGTCTAAGTCTAAGTCTAAGTCAAGTCAAGTCTAAGTCTAAGTCTAAGTCTAAGTCTAAGTCTAAGTCTAAGTCTAAGTCTAAGTCTAAGTCTAAGTCTAAGTCTAAGTCTAAGTCTAAGTCTAAGTCTAAGTCTAAGTCTAAGTCTAAGTCTAAGTCTAAGTCTAAGTCTAAGTCTAAGTCTAAGTCTAAGTCTAAGTCTAAGTCTAAGTCTAAGTCTAAGTCTAAGTCTAAGTCTAAGTCTAAGTCTAAGTCTAAGTCTAAGTCTAAGTCTAAGTCTAAGTCTAAGTCTAAGTCTAAGTCTAAGTCTAAGTCTAAGTCTAAGTCTAAGTCTAAGTCTAAGTCTAAGTCTAAGTCTAAGTCTAAGTCTAAGTCTAAGTCTAAGTCTAAGTCTAAGTCTAAGTCTAAGTCTAAGTCTAAGTCTAAGTCTAAGTCTAAGTCTAAGTCTAAGTCTAAGTCTAAGTCTAAGTCTAAGTCTAAGTCTAAGTCTAAGTCTAAGTCTAAGTCTAAGTCTAAGTCTAAGTCTAAGTCTAAGTCTAAGTCTAAGTCTAAGTCTAAGTCTAAGTCTAAGTCTAAGTCTAAGTCTAAGTTCAAGTCTAAGTCTAAGTCTAAGTCTAAGTCTAAGTCTAAGTCTAAGTCTAAGTCTAAGTCTAAGTCTAAGTCTAAGTCTAAGTCTAAGTCTAAGTCTAAGTCTAAGTCTAAGTCTAAGTCTAAGTCTAAGTCTAAGTCTAAGTCTAAGTCTAAGTCTAAGTCTAAGTCTAAGTCTAAGTCTAAGTCTAAGTCTAAGTCTAAGTCTAAGTCTAAGTCTAAGTCTAAGTCTAAGTCTAAGTCTAAGTCTAAGTCTAAGTCTAAGTCTAAGTCTAAGTCTAAGTCTAAGTCTAAGTCTAAGTCTAAGTCTAAGTCTAAGTCTAAGTCTAAGTCTAAGTCTAAGTCTAAGTCTAAGTCTAAGTCTAAGTCTAAGTCTAAGTCTAAGTCTAAGTCTAAGTCTAAGTCTAAGTCTAAGTCTAAGTCTAAGTCTAAGTCTAAGTCTAAGTCTAAGTCTAAGTCTAAGTCTAAGTCTAAGTCTAAGTCTAAGTCTAAGTTCAAGTCTAAGTCTAAGTCTAAGTCTAAGTCTAAGTCTAAGTCTAAGTCTAAGTCTAAGTCTAAGTCTAAGTCTAAGTCTAAGTCTAAGTCTAAGTCTAAGTCTAAGTCTAAGTCTAAGTCTCAAGTCTAAGTCTAAGTCTAAGTCTAAGTCTAAGTCTAAGTCTAAGTCTAAGTCTAAGTCTAAGTCTAAGTCTAAGTCTAAGTCTAAGTCTAAGTCTAAGTCTAAGTCTAAGTCTAAGTCTAAGTCTAAGTCTAAGTCTAAGTCTAAGTCTAAGTCTAAGTCTAAGTCTAAGTCTAAGTCTAAGTCTAAGTCTAAGTCTAAGTCTAAGTCTAAGTCTAAGTCTAAGTCTAAGTCCAAGTCTAAGTCTAAGTCTAAGTCTAAGTCTAAGTCTAAGTCTAAGTCTAAGTCTAAGTCTAAGTCTAAGTCTAAGTCTAAGTCTAAGTCTAAGTCTAAGTCTAAGTCTAAGTCTAAGTCTAAGTCTAAGTCTAAGTCTAAGTCTAAGTCTAAGTCTAAGTCTAAGTCTAAGTCTAAGTCTAAGTCTAAGTCTAAGTCTAAGTCTAAGTCTAAGTCTAAGTCTAAGTCTAAGTCTAAGTCTAAGTCTAAGTCTAAGTCTAAGTCTAAGTCTAAGTCTAAGTCTAAGTCTAAGTCTAAGTCTAAGTCTAAGTCTAAGTCTAAGTCTAAGTCTAAGTCTAAGTCTAAGTCTAAGTCTAAGTCTAAGTCTAAGTCTAAGTCTAAGTCTAAGTCTAAGTCTAAGTCTAAGTCTAAGTCTAAGTCTAAGTCTAAGTCTAAGTCTAAGTCTAAGTCTAAGTCTAAGTCTAAGTCTAAGTCTAAGTCTAAGTCTAAGTCTAAGTCTAAGTCTAAGTCTAAGTCTAAGTCTAAGTCTAAGTCTAAGTCTAAGTCTAAGTCTAAGTCTAAGTCTAAGTCTAAGTCTAAGTCTAAGTCTAAGTCTAAGTCTAAGTCTAAGTCTAAGTCTAAGTCTAAGTCTAAGTCTAAGTCTAAGTCTAAGTCTAAGTCTAAGTCTAAGTCTAAGTCTAAGTCTAAGTCTAAGTCTAAGTCTAAGTCTAAGTCTAAGTCTAAGTCTAAGTCTAAGTCTAAGTCTAAGTCTAAGTCTAAGTCTAAGTCTAAGTCTAAGTCTAAGTCTAAGTCTAAGTCTAAGTCTAAGTCTAAGTCTAAGTCTAAGTCTAAGTCTAAGTCTAAGTCTAAGTCTAAGTCTAAGTCTAAGTCTAAGTCTAAGTCTAAGTCTAAGTCTAAGTCTAAGTCTAAGTCTAAGTCTAAGTCTAAGTCTAAGTCTAAGTCTAAGTCTAAGTCTAAGTCTAAGTCTAAGTCTAAGTCTAAGTCTAAGTCTAAGTCTAAGTCTAAGTCTAAGTCTAAGTCTAAGTCTAAGTCTAAGTCTAAGTCTAAGTCTAAGTCTAAGTCTAAGTCTAAGTCTAAGTCTAAGTCTAAGTCTAAGTCTAAGTCTAAGTCTAAGTCTAAGTCTAAGTCTAAGTCTAAGTCTAAGTCTAAGTCTAAGTCTAAGTCTAAGTCTAAGTCTAAGTCTAAGTCTAAGTCTAAGTCTAAGTCTAAGTCTAAGTCTAAGTCTAAGTCTAAGTCTAAGTCTAAGTCTAAGTCTAAGTCTAAGTCTAAGTCTAAGTCTAAGTCTAAGTCTAAGTCTAAGTCTAAGTCTAAGTCTAAGTCTAAGTCTAAGTCTAAGTCTAAGTCTAAGTCTAAGTCTAAGTCTAAGTCTAAGTCTAAGTCTAAGTCTAAGTCTAAGTCTAAGTCTAAGTCTAAGTCTAAGTCTAAGTCTAAGTCTAAGTCTTCTAAGTCTAAGTCTAAGTCTAAGTCTAAGTCTAAGTCTAAGTCTAAGTCTAAGTCTAAGTCTAAGTCTAAGTCTAAGTCTGTTCAAGTCTAAGTCTAAGTCTAAGTCTAAGTCTAAGTCTAAGTCTAAGTCTAAGTCTAAGTCTAAGTCTAAGTCTAAGTCTAAGTCTAAGTCTAAGTCTAAGTCTAAGTCTAAGTCTAAGTCTAAGTCTAAGTCTAAGTCTAAGTCTAAGTCTAAGTCTAAGTCTAAGTCTAAGTCTAAGTCTAAGTCTAAGTCTAAGTCTAAGTCTAAGTCTAAGTCTAAGTCTAAGTCTAAGTCTAAGTCTAAGTCTAAGTCTAAGTCTAAGTCTAAGTCTAAGTCTAAGTCTAAGTCTAAGTCTAAGTCTAAGTCTAAGTCTAAGTCTAAGTCTAAGTCTAAGTCTAAGTCTAAGTCTAAGTCTAAGTCTAAGTCTAAGTCTAAGTCTAAGTCTAAGTCTAAGTCTAAGTCTAAGTCTAAGTCTAAGTCTAAGTCTAAGTCTAAGTCTAAGTCTAAGTCTAAGTCTAAGTCTAAGTCTAAGTCTAAGTCTAAGTCTAAGTCTAAGTCTAAGTCTAAGTCTAAGTCTAAGTCTAAGTCTAAGTCTAAGTCTAAGTCTAAGTCTAAGTCTAAGTCTAAGTCTAAGTCTAAGTCTAAGTCTAAGTCTAAGTCTAAGTCTAAGTCTAAGTCTAAGTCTAAGTCTAAGTCTAAGTCTAAGTCTAAGTCTAAGTCTAAGTCTAAGTCTAAGTCTAAGTCTAAGTCTAAGTCTAAGTCTAAGTCTAAGTCTAAGTCTAAGTCTAAGTCTAAGTCTAAGTCTAAGTCTAAGTCTAAGTCTAAGTCTAAGTCTAAGTCTAAGTCTAAGTCTAAGTCTAAGTCTAAGTCTAAGTCTAAGTCTAAGTCTAAGTCTAAGTCTAAGTCTAAGTCTAAGTCTAAGTCTAAGTCTAAGTCTAAGTCTAAGTCTAAGTCTAAGTCTAAGTCTAAGTCTAAGTCTAAGTCTAAGTCTAAGTCTAAGTCTAAGTCTAAGTCTAAGTCTAAGTCTAAGTCTAAGTCTAAGTCTAAGTCTAAGTCTAAGTCTAAGTCTAAGTCTAAGTCTAAGTCTAAGTCTAAGTCTAAGTCTAAGTCTAAGTCTAAGTCTAAGTCTAAGTCTAAGTCTAAGTCTAAGTCTAAGTCTAAGTCTAAGTCTAAGTCTAAGTCTAAGTCTAAGTCTAAGTCTAAGTCTAAGTCTAAGTCTAAGTCTAAGTCTAAGTCTAAGTCTAAGTCTAAGTCTAAGTCTAAGTCTAAGTCTAAGTCTAAGTCTAAGTCTAAGTCTAAGTCTAAGTCTAAGTCTAAGTCTAAGTCTAAGTCTAAGTCTAAGTCTAAGTCTAAGTCTAAGTCTAAGTCTAAGTCTAAGTCTAAGTCTAAGTCTAAGTCTAAGTCTAAGTCTAAGTCTAAGTTCAAGTCTAAGTCTAAGTCTAAGTCTAAGTCTAAGTCTAAGTCTAAGTCTAAGTCTAAGTCTAAGTCTAAGTCTAAGTCTAAGTCTAAGTCTAAGTCTAAGTCTAAGTCTAAGTCTAAGTCTAAGTCTAAGTCTAAGTCTAAGTCTAAGTCTAAGTCTAAGTCTAAGTCTAAGTCTAAGTCTAAGTCTAAGTCTAAGTCTAAGTCTAAGTTCAAGTCTAAGTCTAAGTCTAAGTCTAAGTCTAAGTCTAAGTCTAAGTCTAAGTCTAAGTCTAAGTCTAAGTCTAAGTCTAAGTCTAAGTCTAAGTCTAAGTCTAAGTCTAAGTCTAAGTCTAAGTCTAAGTCTAAGTCTAAGTCTAAGTCTAAGTCTAAGTCTAAGTCTAAGTCTAAGTCTAAGTCTAAGTCTAAGTCTAAGTCTAAGTCTAAGTCTAAGTCTAAGTCTAAGTCTAAGTCTAAGTCTAAGTCTAAGTCTAAGTCTAAGTCTAAGTCTAAGTCTAAGTCTAAGTCTAAGTCTAAGTCTAAGTCTAAGTCTAAGTCTAAGTCTAAGTCTAAGTCTAAGTCTAAGTCTAAGTCTAAGTCTAAGTCTAAGTCTCAAGTCTAAGTCTAAGTCTAAGTCTAAGTCTAAGTCTAAGTCTAAGTCTAAGTCTAAGTCTAAGTCTAAGTCTAAGTTCTAAGTCTAAGTCTAAGTCTAAGTCTAAGTCTAAGTCTAAGTCTAAGTCTAAGTCTAAGTCTAAGTCTAAGTCTAAGTCTAAGTCTAAGTCTAAGTCTAAGTCTAAGTCTAAGTCTAAGTCTAAGTCTAAGTCTAAGTCTAAGTCTAAGTCTAAGTCTAAGTCTAAGTCTAAGTCTAAGTCTAAGTCTAAGTCTAAGTCTAAGTCTAAGTCTAAGTCTAAGTCTAAGTCTAAGTCTAAGTCTAAGTCTAAGTCTAAGTCTAAGTCTAAGTCTAAGTCTAAGTCTAAGTCTAAGTCTAAGTCTAAGTCTAAGTCTAAGTCTAAGTCTAAGTCTAAGTCTAAGTCTAAGTCTAAGTCTAAGTCTAAGTCTAAGTCTAAGTCTAAGTCTAAGTCTAAGTCTAAGTCTAAGTCTAAGTCTAAGTCTAAGTCTAAGTCTAAGTCTAAGTCTAAGTCTAAGTCTAAGTCTAAGTCTAAGTCTAAGTCTAAGTCTAAGTCTAAGTCTAAGTCTAAGTCTAAGTCTAAGTCTAAGTCTAAGTCTAAGTCTAAGTCTAAGTCTAAGTCTAAGTCTAAGTCTAAGTCTAAGTCTAAGTCTAAGTCTAAGTCTAAGTCTAAGTCTAAGTCTAAGTCTAAGTCTAAGTCTAAGTCTAAGTCTAAGTCTAAGTCTAAGTCTAAGTCTAAGTCTAAGTCTAAGTCTAAGTCTAAGTCTAAGTCTAAGTCTAAGTCTAAGTCTAAGTCTAAGTCTAAGTCTAAGTCTAAGTCTAAGTCTAAGTCTAAGTCTAAGTCTAAGTCTAAGTCTAAGTCTAAGTCTAAGTCTAAGTCTAAGTCTAAGTCTAAGTCTAAGTCTAAGTCTAAGTCTAAGTCTAAGTCTAAGTCTAAGTCTAAGTCTAAGTCTAAGTCTAAGTCTAAGTCTAAGTTCAAGTCTAAGTCTAAGTCTAAGTCTAAGTCTAAGTCTAAGTTCAAGTCTAAGTCTAAGTCTAAGTCTAAGTCTAAGTCTAAGTCTAAGTCTAAGTCTAAGTCTAAGTCTAAGTCTAAGTCTAAGTCTAAGTCTAAGTCTAAGTCTAAGTCTAAGTCTAAGTCTAAGTCTAAGTCTAAGTCTAAGTCTAAGTCTAAGTCTAAGTCTAAGTCTAAGTCTAAGTCTAAGTCTAAGTCCAAGTCTAAGTCTAAGTCTAAGTCTAAGTCTAAGTCCTGGGCGTCCCGGCTGCTAAGTCTAACGCTAGAGTCTAAGGCTAAGTCTAAGCCTAAGGTCACCCGGCACCCGGGCCGTCCGGCGCTCGCCGATAGACGGCCGCCGGTCGCTGCCGCTCCCGGCTGCCGTCTATCGCTCGCTGGCCGCGGCCCGAGCACCCCGGGCACCCGGCACCCGGGCCGTCCGGCGCTCGCCGATAGACGGCCGCCGGTCGCTGTCCGCTCCCGGCTGCCGTCTATCGCTCGCTGGCCGCGGCCCGAGCACCCCGGGCACCCGGCACCCGGGCCGTCCGGCGCTCGCCGATAGACGGCCGCCGGTCGCTGCCGCTCCCGGCTGCCGTCTATCGCTCGCTGGCCGCGGCCCGAGCACCCCGGGCACCCGGCACCCGGGCCGTCCGGCGCTCGCCGATAGACGGCCGCCGGTCGCTGTCCGCTCCCGGCTGCCGTCTATCGCTCGCTGGCCGCGGCCCGAGCACCCCGGGCACCCGGCACCCGGGCCGTCCGGCGCTCGCCGATAGACGGCCGCCGGTCGCTGTCCGCTCCCGGCTGCCGTCTATCGCTCGCTGGCCGCGGCCCGAGCACCCCGGGCACCCGGCACCCGGGCCGTCCGGCGCTCGCCGATAGACGGCCGCCGGTCGCTGTCCGCTCCCGGCTGCCGTCTATCGCTCGCTGGCCGCGGCCCGAGCACCCCGGGCACCCGGCACCCGGGCCGTCCGGCGCTCGCCGATAGACGGCCGCCGGTCGCTGCCGCTCCCGGCTGCCGTCTATCGCTCGCTGGCCGCGGCCCGAGCACCCCGGGCACCCGGCACCCGGGCCGTCCGGCGCTCGCCGATAGACGGCCGCCGGTCGCTGCCGCTCCCGGCTGCCGTCTATCGCTCGCTGGCCGCGGCCCGAGCACCCCGGACAGCCGGCACCCGGTCCGTCCGGCGCTCGCCGATAGACGGCCGCCGGTCGCTGCCGCTCCCGGCTGCCGTCTATCGCTCGCTGGCCGCGGCCCGAGCACCCCGGACAGCCGGCACCCGGTCCGTCCGGCGCTCGCCGATAGACGGCCGCCGGTCGCTGCCGCTCCCGGCTGCCGTCTATCGCTCGCTGGCCGCGGCCCGAGCACCCCGGGCACCCGGCACCCGGGCCGTCCGGCGCTCGCCGATAGACGGCCGCCGGTCGCTGCCGCTCCCGGCTGCCGTCTATCGCTCGCTGGCCGCGGCCCGAGCACCCCGGGCACCCGGCACCCGGGCCGTCCGGCGCTCGCCGATAGACGGCCGCCGGTCGCTGCCGCTCCCGGCTGCCGTCTATCGCTCGCTGGCCGCGGCCCGAGCACCCCGGGCACCCGGCACCCGGGCCGTCCGGCGCTCGCCGATAGACGGCCGCCGGTCGCTGTCCGCTCCCGGCTGCCGTCTATCGCTCGCTGGCCGCGGCCCGAGCACCCCGGGCACCCGGCACCCGGGCCGTCCGGCGCTCGCCGATAGACGGCCGCCGGTCGCTGTCCGCTCCCGGCTGCCGTCTATCGCTCGCTGGCCGCGGCCCGAGCACCCCGGGCACCCGGCACCCGGGCCGTCCGGCGCTCGCCGATAGACGGCCGCCGGTCGCTGCCGCTCCCGGCTGCCGTCTATCGCTCGCTGGCCGCGGCCCGAGCACCCCGGGCACCCGGCACCCGGGCCGTCCGGCGCTCGCCGATAGACGGCCGCCGGTCGCTGTCCGCTCCCGGCTGCCGTCTATCGCTCGCTGGCCGCGGCCCGAGCACCCCGGGCACCCGGCACCCGGGCCGTCCGGCGCTCGCCGATAGACGGCCGCCGGTCGCTGTCCGCTCCCGGCTGCCGTCTATCGCTCGCTGGCCGCGGCCCGAGCACCCCGGGCACCCGGCACCCGGGCCGTCCGGCGCTCGCCGATAGACGGCCGCCGGTCGCTGTCCGCTCCCGGCTGCCGTCTATCGCTCGCTGGCCGCGGCCCGAGCACCCCGGGCACCCGGCACCCGGGCCGTCCGGCGCTCGCCGATAGACGGCCGCCGGTCGCTGCCGCTCCCGGCTGCCGTCTATCGCTCGCTGGCCGCGGCCCGAGCACCCCGGGCACCCGGCACCCGGGCCGTCCGGCGCTCGCCGATAGACGGCCGCCGGTCGCTGTCCGCTCCCGGCTGCCGTCTATCGCTCGCTGGCCGCGGCCCGAGCACCCCGGGCACCCGGCACCCGGGCCGTCCGGCGCTCGCCGATAGACGGCCGCCGGTCGCTGCCGCTCCCGGCTGCCGTCTATCGCTCGCTGGCCGCGGCCCGAGCACCCCGGGCACCCGGCACCCGGGCCGTCCGGCGCTCGCCGATAGACGGCCGCCGGTCGCCGTCCGCTCCCGGCTGCCGTCTATCGCTCGCTGGCCGCGGCCCGAGCACCCCGGGCACCCGGCACCCGGGCCGTCCGGCGCTCGCCGATAGACGGCCGCCGGTCGCTGCCGCTCCCGGCTGCCGTCTATCGCTCGCTGGCCGCGGCCCGAGCACCCCGGGCACCCGGCACCCGGGCCGTCCGGCGCTCGCCGATAGACGGCCGCCGGTCGCTGTCCGCTCCCGGCTGCCGTCTATCGCTCGCTGGCCGCGGCCCGAGCACCCCGGGCACCCGGCACCCGGGCCGTCCGGCGCTCGCCGATAGACGGCCGCCGGTCGCTGTCCGCTCCCGGCTGCCGTCTATCGCTCGCTGGCCGCGGCCCGAGCACCCCGGGCACCCGGCACCCGGGCCGTCCGGCGCTCGCCGATAGACGGCCGCCGGTCGCTGTCCGCTCCCGGCTGCCGTCTATCGCTCGCTGGCCGCGGCCCGAGCACCCCGGGCACCCGGCACCCGGGCCGTCCGGCGCTCGCCGATAGACGGCCGCCGGTCGCTGTCCGCTCCCGGCTGCCGTCTATCGCTCGCTGGCCGCGGCCCGAGCACCCCGGGCACCCGGCACCCGGGCCGTCCGGCGCTCGCCGATAGACGGCCGCCGGTCGCTGCCGCTCCCGGCTGCCGTCTATCGCTCGCTGGCCGCGGCCCGAGCACCCCGGGCACCCGGCACCCGGGCCGTCCGGCGCTCGCCGATAGACGGCCGCCGGTCGCTGCCGCTCCCGGCTGCCGTCTATCGCTCGCTGGCCGCGGCCCGAGCACCCCGGGCACCCGGCACCCGGGCCGTCCGGCGCTCGCCGATAGACGGCCGCCGGTCGCTGTCCGCTCCCGGCTGCCGTCTATCGCTCGCTGGCCGCGGCCCGAGCACCCCGGGCACCCGGCACCCGGGCCGTCCGGCGCTCGCCGATAGACGGCCGCCGGTCGCTGTCCGCTCCCGGCTGCCGTCTATCGCTCGCTGGCCGCGGCCCGAGCACCCCGGGCACCCGGCACCCGGGCCGTCCGGCGCTCGCCGATAGACGGCCGCCGGTCGCTGTCCGCTCCCGGCTGCCGTCTATCGCTCGCTGGCCGCGGCCCGAGCACCCCGGGCACCCGGCACCCGGGCCGTCCGGCGCTCGCCGATAGACGGCCGCCGGTCGCTGTCCGCTCCCGGCTGCCGTCTATCGCTCGCTGGCCGCGGCCCGAGCACCCCGGGCACCCGGCACCCGGGCCGTCCGGCGCTCGCCGATAGACGGCCGCCGGTCGCTGCCGCTCCCGGCTGCCGTCTATCGCTCGCTGGCCGCGGCCCGAGCACCCCGGGCACCCGGCACCCGGGCCGTCCGGCGCTCGCCGATAGACGGCCGCCGGTCGCTGTCCGCTCCCGGCTGCCGTCTATCGCTCGCTGGCCGCGGCCCGAGCACCCCGGGCACCCGGCACCCGGGCCGTCCGGCGCTCGCCGATAGACGGCCGCCGGTCGCTGCCGCTCCCGGCTGCCGTCTATCGCTCGCTGGCCGCGGCCCGAGCACCCCGGGCACCCGGCACCCGGGCCGTCCGGCGCTCGCCGATAGACGGCCGCCGGTCGCTGCCGCTCCCGGCTGCCGTCTATCGCTCGCTGGCCGCGGCCCGAGCACCCCGGGCACCCGGCACCCGGGCCGTCCGGCGCTCGCCGATAGACGGCCGCCGGTCGCTGCCGCTCCCGGCTGCCGTCTATCGCTCGCTGGCCGCGGCCCGAGCACCCCGGGCACCCGGCACCCGGGCCGTCCGGCGCTCGCCGATAGACGGCCGCCGGTCGCTGCCGCTCCCGGCTGCCGTCTATCGCTCGCTGGCCGCGGCCCGAGCACCCCGGGCACCCGGCACCCGGGCCGTCCGGCGCTCGCCGATAGACGGCCGCCGGTCGCTGCCGCTCCCGGCTGCCGTCTATCGCTCGCTGGCCGCGGCCCGAGCACCCCGGGCACCCGGCACCCGGGCCGTCCGGCGCTCGCCGATAGACGGCCGCCGGTCGCTGTCCGCTCCCGGCTGCCGTCTATCGCTCGCTGGCCGCGGCCCGAGCACCCCGGGCACCCGGCACCCGGGCCGTCCGGCGCTCGCCGATAGACGGCCGCCGGTCGCTGTCCGCTCCCGGCTGCCGTCTATCGCTCGCTGGCCGCGGCCCGAGCACCCCGGGCACCCGGCACCCGGGCCGTCCGGCGCTCGCCGATAGACGGCCGCCGGTCGCTGTCCGCTCCCGGCTGCCGTCTATCGCTCGCTGGCCGCGGCCCGAGCACCCCGGGCACCCGGCACCCGGGCCGTCCGGCGCTCGCCGATAGACGGCCGCCGGTCGCTGTCCGCTCCCGGCTGCCGTCTATCGCTCGCTGGCCGCGGCCCGAGCACCCCGGGCACCCGGCACCCGGGCCGTCCGGCGCTCGCCGATAGACGGCCGCCGGTCGCTGCCGCTCCCGGCTGCCGTCTATCGCTCGCTGGCCGCGGCCCGAGCACCCCGGGCACCCGGCACCCGGGCCGTCCGGCGCTCGCCGATAGACGGCCGCCGGTCGCTGCCGCTCCCGGCTGCCGTCTATCGCTCGCTGGCCGCGGCCCGAGCACCCCGGGCACCCGGCACCCGGGCCGTCCGGCGCTCGCCGATAGACGGCCGCCGGTCGCTGTCCGCTCCCGGCTGCCGTCTATCGCTCGCTGGCCGCGGCCCGAGCACCCCGGGCACCCGGCACCCGGGCCGTCCGGCGCTCGCCGATAGACGGCCGCCGGTCGCTGTCCGCTCCCGGCTGCCGTCTATCGCTCGCTGGCCGCGGCCCGAGCACCCCGGGCACCCGGCACCCGGGCCGTCCGGCGCTCGCCGATAGACGGCCGCCGGTCGCTGTCCGCTCCCGGCTGCCGTCTATCGCTCGCTGGCCGCGGCCCGAGCACCCCGGGCACCCGGCACCCGGGCCGTCCGGCGCTCGCCGATAGACGGCCGCCGGTCGCTGTCCGCTCCCGGCTGCCGTCTATCGCTCGCTGGCCGCGGCCCGAGCACCCCGGGCACCCGGCACCCGGGCCGTCCGGCGCTCGCCGATAGACGGCCGCCGGTCGCTGCCGCTCCCGGCTGCCGTCTATCGCTCGCTGGCCGCGGCCCGAGCACCCCGGGCACCCGGCACCCGGGCCGTCCGGCGCTCGCCGATAGACGGCCGCCGGTCGCTGTCCGCTCCCGGCTGCCGTCTATCGCTCGCTGGCCGCGGCCCGAGCACCCCGGGCACCCGGCACCCGGGCCGTCCGGCGCTCGCCGATAGACGGCCGCCGGTCGCTGTCCGCTCCCGGCTGCCGTCTATCGCTCGCTGGCCGCGGCCCGAGCACCCCGGGCACCCGGCACCCGGGCCGTCCGGCGCTCGCCGATAGACGGCCGCCGGTCGCTGCCGCTCCCGGCTGCCGTCTATCGCTCGCTGGCCGCGGCCCGAGCACCCCGGGCACCCGGCACCCGGGCCGTCCGGCGCTCGCCGATAGACGGCCGCCGGTCGCTGCCGCTCCCGGCTGCCGTCTATCGCTCGCTGGCCGCGGCCCGAGCACCCCGGGCACCCGGCACCCGGGCCGTCCGGCGCTCGCCGATAGACGGCCGCCGGTCGCTGTCCGCTCCCGGCTGCCGTCTATCGCTCGCTGGCCGCGGCCCGAGCACCCCGGGCACCCGGCACCCGGGCCGTCCGGCGCTCGCCGATAGACGGCCGCCGGTCGCTGTCCGCTCCCGGCTGCCGTCTATCGCTCGCTGGCCGCGGCCCGAGCACCCCGGGCACCCGGCACCCGGGCCGTCCGGCGCTCGCCGATAGACGGCCGCCGGTCGCTGCCGCTCCCGGCTGCCGTCTATCGCTCGCTGGCCGCGGCCCGAGCACCCCGGGCACCCGGCACCCGGGCCGTCCGGCGCTCGCCGATAGACGGCCGCCGGTCGCTGTCCGCTCCCGGCTGCCGTCTATCGCTCGCTGGCCGCGGCCCGAGCACCCCGGGCACCCGGCACCCGGGCCGTCCGGCGCTCGCCGATAGACGGCCGCCGGTCGCTGTCCGCTCCCGGCTGCCGTCTATCGCTCGCTGGCCGCGGCCCGAGCACCCCGGGCACCCGGCACCCGGGCCGTCCGGCGCTCGCCGATAGACGGCCGCCGGTCGCTGTCCGCTCCCGGCTGCCGTCTATCGCTCGCTGGCCGCGGCCCGAGCACCCCGGGCACCCGGCACCCGGGCCGTCCGGCGCTCGCCGATAGACGGCCGCCGGTCGCTGCCGCTCCCGGCTGCCGTCTATCGCTCGCTGGCCGCGGCCCGAGCACCCCGGGCACCCGGCACCCGGGCCGTCCGGCGCTCGCCGATAGACGGCCGCCGGTCGCTGTCCGCTCCCGGCTGCCGTCTATCGCTCGCTGGCCGCGGCCCGAGCACCCCGGGCACCCGGCACCCGGGCCGTCCGGCGCTCGCCGATAGACGGCCGCCGGTCGCTGCCGCTCCCGGCTGCCGTCTATCGCTCGCTGGCCGCGGCCCGAGCACCCCGGGCACCCGGCACCCGGGCCGTCCGGCGCTCGCCGATAGACGGCCGCCGGTCGCTGTCCGCTCCCGGCTGCCGTCTATCGCTCGCTGGCCGCGGCCCGAGCACCCCGGGCACCCGGCACCCGGGCCGTCCGGCGCTCGCCGATAGACGGCCGCCGGTCGCTGCCGCTCCCGGCTGCCGTCTATCGCTCGCTGGCCGCGGCCCGAGCACCCCGGGCACCCGGCACCCGGGCCGTCCGGCGCTCGCCGATAGACGGCCGCCGGTCGCTGTCCGCTCCCGGCTGCCGTCTATCGCTCGCTGGCCGCGGCCCGAGCACCCCGGGCACCCGGCACCCGGGCCGTCCGGCGCTCGCCGATAGACGGCCGCCGGTCGCTGCCGCTCCCGGCTGCCGTCTATCGCTCGCTGGCCGCGGCCCGAGCACCCCGGGCACCCGGCACCCGGGCCGTCCGGCGCTCGCCGATAGACGGCCGCCGGTCGCTGCCGCTCCCGGCTGCCGTCTATCGCTCGCTGGCCGCGGCCCGAGCACCCCGGGCACCCGGCACCCGGGCCGTCCGGCGCTCGCCGATAGACGGCCGCCGGTCGCTGTCCGCTCCCGGCTGCCGTCTATCGCTCGCTGGCCGCGGCCCGAGCACCCCGGGCACCCGGCACCCGGGCCGTCCGGCGCTCGCCGATAGACGGCCGCCGGTCGCTGTCCGCTCCCGGCTGCCGTCTATCGCTCGCTGGCCGCGGCCCGAGCACCCCGGGCACCCGGCACCCGGGCCGTCCGGCGCTCGCCGATAGACGGCCGCCGGTCGCTGTCCGCTCCCGGCTGCCGTCTATCGCTCGCTGGCCGCGGCCCGAGCACCCCGGGCACCCGGCACCCGGGCCGTCCGGCGCTCGCCGATAGACGGCCGCCGGTCGCTGCCGCTCCCGGCTGCCGTCTATCGCTCGCTGGCCGCGGCCCGAGCACCCCGGGCACCCGGCACCCGGGCCGTCCGGCGCTCGCCGATAGACGGCCGCCGGTCGCTGCCGCTCCCGGCTGCCGTCTATCGCTCGCTGGCCGCGGCCCGAGCACCCCGGGCACCCGGCACCCGGGCCGTCCGGCGCTCGCCGATAGACGGCCGCCGGTCGCTGTCCGCTCCCGGCTGCCGTCTATCGCTCGCTGGCCGCGGCCCGAGCACCCCGGGCACCCGGCACCCGGGCCGTCCGGCGCTCGCCGATAGACGGCCGCCGGTCGCTGTCCGCTCCCGGCTGCCGTCTATCGCTCGCTGGCCGCGGCCCGAGCACCCCGGGCACCCGGCACCCGGGCCGTCCGGCGCTCGCCGATAGACGGCCGCCGGTCGCTGTCCGCTCCCGGCTGCCGTCTATCGCTCGCTGGCCGCGGCCCGAGCACCCCGGGCACCCGGCACCCGGGCCGTCCGGCGCTCGCCGATAGACGGCCGCCGGTCGCTGCCGCTCCCGGCTGCCGTCTATCGCTCGCTGGCCGCGGCCCGAGCACCCCGGGCACCCGGCACCCGGGCCGTCCGGCGCTCGCCGATAGACGGCCGCCGGTCGCTGTCCGCTCCCGGCTGCCGTCTATCGCTCGCTGGCCGCGGCCCGAGCACCCCGGGCACCCGGCACCCGGGCCGTCCGGCGCTCGCCGATAGACGGCCGCCGGTCGCTGCCGCTCCCGGCTGCCGTCTATCGCTCGCTGGCCGCGGCCCGAGCACCCCGGGCACCCGGCACCCGGGCCGTCCGGCGCTCGCCGATAGACGGCCGCCGGTCGCTGCCGCTCCCGGCTGCCGTCTGTCGCTCGCTGGCCGCGGCCCGAGCACCCCCGGGCACCCGGCACCCGGGCCGTCCGGCGCTCGCCGATAGACGGCCGCCGGTCGCTGCCGCTCCCGGCTGCCGTCTATCGCTCGCTGGCCGCGGCCCGAGCACCCCGGGCACCCGGCACCCGGGCCGTCCGGCGCTCGCCGATAGACGGCCGCCGGTCGCTGTCCGCTCCCGGCTGCCGTCTATCGCTCGCTGGCCGCGGCCCGAGCACCCCGGGCACCCGGCACCCGGGCCGTCCGGCGCTCGCCGATAGACGGCCGCCGGTCGCTGTCCGCTCCCGGCTGCCGTCTATCGCTCGCTGGCCGCGGCCCGAGCACCCCGGGCACCCGGCACCCGGGCCGTCCGGCGCTCGCCGATAGACGGCCGCCGGTCGCTGTCCGCTCCCGGCTGCCGTCTATCGCTCGCTGGCCGCGGCCCGAGCACCCCGGGCACCCGGCACCCGGGCCGTCCGGCGCTCGCCGATAGACGGCCGCCGGTCGCTGCCGCTCCCGGCTGCCGTCTATCGCTCGCTGGCCGCGGCCCGAGCACCCCGGGCACCCGGCACCCGGGCCGTCCGGCGCTCGCCGATAGACGGCCGCCGGTCGCTGTCCGCTCCCGGCTGCCGTCTATCGCTCGCTGGCCGCGGCCCGAGCACCCCGGGCACCCGGCACCCGGGCCGTCCGGCGCTCGCCGATAGACGGCCGCCGGTCGCTGTCCGCTCCCGGCTGCCGTCTATCGCTCGCTGGCCGCGGCCCGAGCACCCCGGGCACCCGGCACCCGGGCCGTCCGGCGCTCGCCGATAGACGGCCGCCGGTCGCTGTCCGCTCCCGGCTGCCGTCTATCGCTCGCTGGCCGCGGCCCGAGCACCCCGGGCACCCGGCACCCGGGCCGTCCGGCGCTCGCCGATAGACGGCCGCCGGTCGCTGTCCGCTCCCGGCTGCCGTCTATCGCTCGCTGGCCGCGGCCCGAGCACCCCGGGCACCCGGCACCCGGGCCGTCCGGCGCTCGCCGATAGACGGCCGCCGGTCGCTGTCCGCTCCCGGCTGCCGTCTATCGCTCGCTGGCCGCGGCCCGAGCACCCCGGGCACCCGGCACCCGGGCCGTCCGGCGCTCGCCGATAGACGGCCGCCGGTCGCTGTCCGCTCCCGGCTGCCGTCTATCGCTCGCTGGCCGCGGCCCGAGCACCCCGGGCACCCGGCACCCGGGCCGTCCGGCGCTCGCCGATAGACGGCCGCCGGTCGCTGTCCGCTCCCGGCTGCCGTCTATCGCTCGCTGGCCGCGGCCCGAGCACCCCGGGCACCCGGCACCCGGGCCGTCCGGCGCTCGCCGATAGACGGCCGCCGGTCGCTGTCCGCTCCCGGCTGCCGTCTATCGCTCGCTGGCCGCGGCCCGAGCACCCCGGGCACCCGGCACCCGGGCCGTCCGGCGCTCGCCGATAGACGGCCGCCGGTCGCTGTCCGCTCCCGGCTGCCGTCTATCGCTCGCTGGCCGCGGCCCGAGCACCCCGGGCACCCGGCACCCGGGCCGTCCGGCGCTCGCCGATAGACGGCCGCCGGTCGCTGCCGCTCCCGGCTGCCGTCTATCGCTCGCTGGCCGCGGCCCGAGCACCCCGGGCACCCGGCACCCGGGCCGTCCGGCGCTCGCCGATAGACGGCCGCCGGTCGCTGTCCGCTCCCGGCTGCCGTCTATCGCTCGCTGGCCGCGGCCCGAGCACCCCGGGCACCCGGCACCCGGGCCGTCCGGCGCTCGCCGATAGACGGCCGCCGGTCGCTGTCCGCTCCCGGCTGCCGTCTATCGCTCGCTGGCCGCGGCCCGAGCACCCCGGGCACCCGGCACCCGGGCCGTCCGGCGCTCGCCGATAGACGGCCGCCGGTCGCTGTCCGCTCCCGGCTGCCGTCTATCGCTCGCTGGCCGCGGCCCGAGCACCCCGGGCACCCGGCACCCGGGCCGTCCGGCGCTCGCCGATAGACGGCCGCCGGTCGCTGTCCGCTCCCGGCTGCCGTCTATCGCTCGCTGGCCGCGGCCCGAGCACCCCGGGCACCCGGCACCCGGGCCGTCCGGCGCTCGCCGATAGACGGCCGCCGGTCGCTGTCCGCTCCCGGCTGCCGTCTATCGCTCGCTGGCCGCGGCCCGAGCACCCCGGGCACCCGGCACCCGGGCCGTCCGGCGCTCGCCGATAGACGGCCGCCGGTCGCTGTCCGCTCCCGGCTGCCGTCTATCGCTCGCTGGCCGCGGCCCGAGCACCCCGGGCACCCGGCACCCGGGCCGTCCGGCGCTCGCCGATAGACGGCCGCCGGTCGCCTGTCCGCTCCCGGCTGCCGTCTATCGCTCGCTGGCCGCGGCCCGAGCACCCCGGGCACCCGGCACCCGGGCCGTCCGGCGCTCGCCGATAGACGGCCGCCGGTCGCTGTCCGCTCCCGGCTGCCGTCTATCGCTCGCTGGCCGCGGCCCGAGCACCCCGGGCACCCGGCACCCGGGCCGTCCGGCGCTCGCCGATAGACGGCCGCCGGTCGCTGTCCGCTCCCGGCTGCCGTCTATCGCTCGCTGGCCGCGGCCCGAGCACCCCGGGCACCCGGCACCCGGGCCGTCCGGCGCTCGCCGATAGACGGCCGCCGGTCGCTGTCCGCTCCCGGCTGCCGTCTATCGCTCGCTGGCCGCGGCCCGAGCACCCCGGGCACCCGGCACCCGGGCCGTCCGGCGCTCGCCGATAGACGGCCGCCGGTCGCTGTCCGCTCCCGGCTGCCGTCTATCGCTCGCTGGCCGCGGCCCGAGCACCCCGGGCACCCGGCACCCGGGCCGTCCGGCGCTCGCCGATAGACGGCCGCCGGTCGCTGTGCGCTCCCGGCTGCCGTCTATCGCTCGCTGGCCGCGGCCCGAGCACCCCGGGCACCCGGCACCCGGGCCGTCCGGCGCTCGCCGATAGACGGCCGCCGGTCGCTGTCCGCTCCCGGCTGCCGTCTATCGCTCGCTGGCCGCGGCCCGAGCACCCCGGGCACCCGGCACCCGGGCCGTCCGGCGCTCGCCGATAGACGGCCGCCGGTCGCTGTCCGCTCCCGGCTGCCGTCTATCGCTCGCTGGCCGCGGCCCGAGCACCCCGGGCACCCGGCACCCGGGCCGTCCGGCGCTCGCCGATAGACGGCCGCCGGTCGCTGTCCGCTCCCGGCTGCCGTCTATCGCTCGCTGGCCGCGGCCCGAGCACCCCGGGCACCCGGCACCCGGGCCGTCCGGCGCTCGCCGATAGACGGCCGCCGGTCGCTGTCCGCTCCCGGCTGCCGTCTATCGCTCGCTGGCCGCGGCCCGAGCACCCCGGGCACCCGGCACCCGGGCCGTCCGGCGCTCGCCGATAGACGGCCGCCGGTCGCTGTCCGCTCCCGGCTGCCGTCTATCGCTCGCTGGCCGCGGCCCGAGCACCCCGGGCACCCGGCACCCGGGCCGTCCGGCGCTCGCCGATAGACGGCCGCCGGTCGCTGTCCGCTCCCGGCTGCCGTCTATCGCTCGCTGGCCGCGGCCCGAGCACCCCGGGCACCCGGCACCCGGGCCGTCCGGCGCTCGCCGATAGACGGCCGCCGGTCGCTGTCCGCTCCCGGCTGCCGTCTATCGCTCGCTGGCCGCGGCCCGAGCACCCCGGGCACCCGGCACCCGGGCCGTCCGGCGCTCGCCGATAGACGGCCGCCGGTCGCTGTCCGCTCCCGGCTGCCGTCTATCGCTCGCTGGCCGCGGCCCGAGCACCCCGGGCACCCGGCACCCGGGCCGTCCGGCGCTCGCCGATAGACGGCCGCCGGTCGCTGTCCGCTCCCGGCTGCCGTCTATCGCTCGCTGGCCGCGGCCCGAGCACCCCGGGCACCCGGCACCCGGGCCGTCCGGCGCTCGCCGATAGACGGCCGCCGGTCGCTGTCCGCTCCCGGCTGCCGTCTATCGCTCGCTGGCCGCGGCCCGAGCACCCCGGGCACCCGGCACCCGGGCCGTCCGGCGCTCGCCGATAGACGGCCGCCGGTCGCTGTCCGCTCCCGGCTGCCGTCTATCGCTCGCTGGCCGCGGCCCGAGCACCCCGGGCACCCGGCACCCGGGCCGTCCGGCGCTCGCCGATAGACGGCCGCCGGTCGCTGTCCGCTCCCGGCTGCCGTCTATCGCTCGCTGGCCGCGGCCCGAGCACCCCGGGCACCCGGCACCCGGGCCGTCCGGCGCTCGCCGATAGACGGCCGCCGGTCGCTGTCCGCTCCCGGCTGCCGTCTATCGCTCGCTGGCCGCGGCCCGAGCACCCCGGGCACCCGGCACCCGGGCCGTCCGGCGCTCGCCGATAGACGGCCGCCGGTCGCCGTCCGCTCCCGGCTGCCGTCTATCGCTCGCTGGCCGCGGCCCGAGCACCCCGGGCACCCGGCACCCGGGCCGTCCGGCGCTCGCCGATAGACGGCCGCCGGTCGCGTCCGCTCCCGGCTGCCGTCTATCGCTCGCTGGCCGCGGCCCGAGCACCCCGGGCACCCGGCACCCGGGCCGTCCGGCGCTCGCCGATAGACGGCCGCCGGTCGCTGTCCGCTCCCGGCTGCCGTCTATCGCTCGCTGGCCGCGGCCCGAGCACCCCGGGCACCCGGCACCCGGGCCGTCCGGCGCTCGCCGATAGACGGCCGCCGGTCGCTGTCCGCTCCCGGCTGCCGTCTATCGCTCGCTGGCCGCGGCCCGAGCACCCCGGGCACCCGGCACCCGGGCCGTCCGGCGCTCGCCGATAGACGGCCGCCGGTCGCTGTCCGCTCCCGGCTGCCGTCTATCGCTCGCTGGCCGCGGCCCGAGCACCCCGGGCACCCGGCACCCGGGCCGTCCGGCGCTCGCCGATAGACGGCCGCCGGTCGCTGTCCGCTCCCGGCTGCCGTCTATCGCTCGCTGGCCGCGGCCCGAGCACCCCGGGCACCCGGCACCCGGGCCGTCCGGCGCTCGCCGATAGACGGCCGCCGGTCGCTGTCCGCTCCCGGCTGCCGTCTATCGCTCGCTGGCCGCGGCCCGAGCACCCCGGGCACCCGGCACCCGGGCCGTCCGGCGCTCGCCGATAGACGGCCGCCGGTCGCTGTCCGCTCCCGGCTGCCGTCTATCGCTCGCTGGCCGCGGCCCGAGCACCCCGGGCACCCGGCACCCGGGCCGTCCGGCGCTCGCCGATAGACGGCCGCCGGTCGCTGTCCGCTCCCGGCTGCCGTCTATCGCTCGCTGGCCGCGGCCCGAGCACCCCGGGCACCCGGCACCCGGGCCGTCCGGCGCTCGCCGATAGACGGCCGCCGGTCGCTGTCCGCTCCCGGCTGCCGTCTATCGCTCGCTGGCCGCGGCCCGAGCACCCCGGGCACCCGGCACCCGGGCCGTCCGGCGCTCGCCGATAGACGGCCGCCGGTCGCTGCCGCTCCCGGCTGCCGTCTATCGCTCGCTGGCCGCGGCCCGAGCACCCCGGGCACCCGGCACCCGGGCCGTCCGGCGCTCGCCGATAGACGGCCGCCGGTCGCTGTCCGCTCCCGGCTGCCGTCTATCGCTCGCTGGCCGCGGCCCGAGCACCCCGGGCACCCGGCACCCGGGCCGTCCGGCGCTCGCCGATAGACGGCCGCCGGTCGCTGTCCGCTCCCGGCTGCCGTCTATCGCTCGCTGGCCGCGGCCCGAGCACCCCGGGCACCCGGCACCCGGGCCGTCCGGCGCTCGCCGATAGACGGCCGCCGGTCGCTGTCCGCTCCCGGCTGCCGTCTATCGCTCGCTGGCCGCGGCCCGAGCACCCCGGGCACCCGGCACCCGGGCCGTCCGGCGCTCGCCGATAGACGGCCGCCGGTCGCGGCCGCTCCCGGCTGCCGTCTATCGCTCGCTGGCCGCGGCCCGAGCACCCCGGGCACCCGGCACCCGGGCCGTCCGGCGCTCGCCGATAGACGGCCGCCGGTCGCTGTCCGCTCCCGGCTGCCGTCTATCGCTCGCTGGCCGCGGCCCGAGCACCCCGGGCACCCGGCACCCGGGCCGTCCGGCGCTCGCCGATAGACGGCCGCCGGTCGCCGTCCGCTCCCGGCTGCCGTCTATCGCTCGCTGGCCGCGGCCCGAGCACCCCGGGCACCCGGCACCCGGGCCGTCCGGCGCTCGCCGATAGACGGCCGCCGGTCGCGGCCGCTCCCGGCTGCCGTCTATCGCTCGCTGGCCGCGGCCCGAGCACCCCGGGCACCCGGCACCCGGGCCGTCCGGCGCTCGCCGATAGACGGCCGCCGGTCGCTGTCCGCTCCCGGCTGCCGTCTATCGCTCGCTGGCCGCGGCCCGAGCACCCCGGGCACCCGGCACCCGGGCCGTCCGGCGCTCGCCGATAGACGGCCGCCGGTCGCTGTCCGCTCCCGGCTGCCGTCTATCGCTCGCTGGCCGCGGCCCGAGCACCCCGGGCACCCGGCACCCGGGCCGTCCGGCGCTCGCCGATAGACGGCCGCCGGTCGCTGCCGCTCCCGGCTGCCGTCTATCGCTCGCTGGCCGCGGCCCGAGCACCCCGGGCACCCGGCACCCGGGCCGTCCGGCGCTCGCCGATAGACGGCCGCCGGTCGCTGTCCGCTCCCGGCTGCCGTCTATCGCTCGCTGGCCGCGGCCCGAGCACCCCGGGCACCCGGCACCCGGGCCGTCCGGCGCTCGCCGATAGACGGCCGCCGGTCGCTGTCCGCTCCCGGCTGCCGTCTATCGCTCGCTGGCCGCGGCCCGAGCACCCCGGGCACCCGGCACCCGGGCCGTCCGGCGCTCGCCGATAGACGGCCGCCGGTCGCTGTCCGCTCCCGGCTGCCGTCTATCGCTCGCTGGCCGCGGCCCGAGCACCCCGGGCACCCGGCACCCGGGCCGTCCGGCGCTCGCCGATAGACGGCCGCCGGTCGCTGTCCGCTCCCGGCTGCCGTCTATCGCTCGCTGGCCGCGGCCCGAGCACCCCGGGCACCCGGCACCCGGGCCGTCCGGCGCTCGCCGATAGACGGCCGCCGGTCGCCTGTCCGCTCCCGGCTGCCGTCTATCGCTCGCTGGCCGCGGCCCGAGCACCCCGGGCACCCGGCACCCGGGCCGTCCGGCGCTCGCCGATAGACGGCCGCCGGTCGCTGTCCGCTCCCGGCTGCCGTCTATCGCTCGCTGGCCGCGGCCCGAGCACCCCGGGCACCCGGCACCCGGGCCGTCCGGCGCTCGCCGATAGACGGCCGCCGGTCGCTGTCCGCTCCCGGCTGCCGTCTATCGCTCGCTGGCCGCGGCCCGAGCACCCCGGGCACCCGGCACCCGGGCCGTCCGGCGCTCGCCGATAGACGGCCGCCGGTCGCCGTCCGCTCCCGGCTGCCGTCTATCGCTCGCTGGCCGCGGCCCGAGCACCCCGGGCACCCGGCACCCGGGCCGTCCGGCGCTCGCCGATAGACGGCCGCCGGTCGCTGTCCGCTCCCGGCTGCCGTCTATCGCTCGCTGGCCGCGGCCCGAGCACCCCGGGCACCCGGCACCCGGGCCGTCCGGCGCTCGCCGATAGACGGCCGCCGGTCGCTGTCCGCTCCCGGCTGCCGTCTATCGCTCGCTGGCCGCGGCCCGAGCACCCCGGGCACCCGGCACCCGGGCCGTCCGGCGCTCGCCGATAGACGGCCGCCGGTCGCTGTCCGCTCCCGGCTGCCGTCTATCGCTCGCTGGCCGCGGCCCGAGCACCCCGGGCACCCGGCACCCGGGCCGTCCGGCGCTCGCCGATAGACGGCCGCCGGTCGCTGTCCGCTCCCGGCTGCCGTCTATCGCTCGCTGGCCGCGGCCCGAGCACCCCGGGCACCCGGCACCCGGGCCGTCCGGCGCTCGCCGATAGACGGCCGCCGGTCGCTGTCCGCTCCCGGCTGCCGTCTATCGCTCGCTGGCCGCGGCCCGAGCACCCCGGGCACCCGGCACCCGGGCCGTCCGGCGCTCGCCGATAGACGGCCGCCGGTCGCTGTCCGCTCCCGGCTGCCGTCTATCGCTCGCTGGCCGCGGCCCGAGCACCCCGGGCACCCGGCACCCGGGCCGTCCGGCGCTCGCCGATAGACGGCCGCCGGTCGCTGTGCGCTCCCGGCTGCCGTCTATCGCTCGCTGGCCGCGGCCCGAGCACCCCGGGCACCCGGCACCCGGGCCGTCCGGCGCTCGCCGATAGACGGCCGCCGGTCGCTGTCCGCTCCCGGCTGCCGTCTATCGCTCGCTGGCCGCGGCCCGAGCACCCCGGGCACCCGGCACCCGGGCCGTCCGGCGCTCGCCGATAGACGGCCGCCGGTCGCTGTCCGCTCCCGGCTGCCGTCTATCGCTCGCTGGCCGCAGCCCGAGCACCCCGGGCACCCGGCACCCGGGCCGTCCGGCGCTCGCCGATAGACGGCCGCCGGTCGCTGTGCGCTCCCGGCTGCCGTCTATCGCTCGCTGGCCGCAGCCCGAGCACCCCGGGCACCCGGCACCCGGGCCGTCCGGCGCTCGCCGATAGACGGCCGCCGGTCGCTGTGCGCTCCCGGCTGCCGTCTATCGCTCGCTGGCCGCAGCCCGAGCACCCCGGGCACCCGGCACCCGGGCCGTCCGGCGCTCGCCGATAGACGGCCGCCGGTCGCTGTCCGCTCCCGGCTGCCGTCTATCGCTCGCTGGCCGCGGCCCGAGCACCCCGGGCACCCGGCACCCGGGCCGTCCGGCGCTCGCCGATAGACGGCCGCCGGTCGCTGCCGAGCACCCCGGCAGCCGGCCGCGCGCTCGCGGCCGTCTGTCGCTCGGGTGAGCGATAGACGGCAGCCGGGCTCGGCGACGGCCGCGGGGCCGTCTGTCGCTCGCTCTAGACGGCCGTCTATCGCTCGCTCTCGACGGCCGTCTATCGCTCGCTCTCGACGGCGTGGGGGGTCTGTTTGTCTGTCTGTATATAGACGGCGTCGGGAGCGAGCGATAGACGGCAGTCGGGATCGAGCGATAGACGGCGTGGGGGGCTGTTTGTCTGTCTGTATATAGACGGCGTCGGGATCGAGCGATAGACGGCAGTCGGGATCGAGCGATAGACGGCGTGGGGGGCTGTTTGTCTGTCTGTATATAGACGGCGTCGGGAGCGAGCGATAGACGGCAGTCGGGATCCAGCGATAGACGACAGTCGGGAGCTGTCTGTCTGTCTGTCTAAAGGCGGCGTCGGGAGCGAGCGATAGACGGCGGCGGGAGCGAGTGATAGACGGCGTGGGGAGCTGTCTGTCTGTCTGTCTATAGACGGCGTCGGGAGCGAGCGATAGACGGCGTCGGGAGCTGTCTGTCTGTCTGTCTATAGACGGCGTCGGGAGCGAGCGATAGACGGCGTCGGGAGCTGTCTGTCTGTCTGTCTATAGACGGCGTCGGGAGCGAGCGATAGACGGCGTCGGGAGCTGTCTGTCTGTCTGTCTATAGACGGCGTCGGGAGCGAGCGATAGACGGCGTCGGGAGCTGTCTGTCTGTCTGTCTATAGACGGCGTCGGGACGAGCGATAGACGGCGTCGGGAGCTGTCTGTCTGTCTGTCTATAGACGGCGTCGGGAGCGAGCGATAGACGGCGTCGGGAGCTGTCTGTCTGTCTGTCTATAGACGGCGTCGGGAGCGAGCGATTGACGTCGACGGGAGCGAGCGATAGACAGCGTCGGGAGCTGTCTGTCTGTCTGTCTATAGACGGCGTCGGGAGCGAGCGATAGACGGCATCGGGAGCTGTCTGTATGTCTGTTTATAGACGGCGTCGGGAGCAAGACGGCGTCGGGAGCGAGCGATAGACGGCGTCGGGAGCTGTCTGTCTGTCTGTCTACAGACGGCGTCGGGAGCTATCGGTCTGTTTGTCTATAGACGGCGTCGGGAACTGTCTGTCTGTCTGTCTATAGCCGGCTTCGGGAGCGAGCGATAGATGGCGTCGGGAGCGAGCGATAGACGGCGTCGGGAGCGAGAGATAGACGGCGCCGGGAGCGAGCGGTAGACGACGTCGGGAGCTGTCTGTCTGTCTGTCTAAAGACGGTGTCGGGAGCGAGCGATAGACGGCGGGGGGAGCGAGCGATCGTCGGCGTCGGGAGCTGTCTGTCAGTCTGTCTATAGACGGCGTCGGGAGTGGGCGATAGACGGCGTCGGAAGCGAGCGATAGACGGCGTCGGGAGCTGTCTGTCTGTATGTCTATAGACGGCGTCGGGAACGAGCGATAGACGGCCTCGGGAGCTGTCTGTCTGTCTGTCTATAGACGGCGTCGGGAGCGAGCGATAGACGGCGTCGGGAGCTGTCTGTCTGTCTGTCTGTCTATAGACGTCGTCGGGAACGAGCGATAGACGGCTCGGGAGCTGTCTGTCTGTCTGTTTATAGACGGCGCCGGGGAGCGGTGACGCGTGGCTGTCTGTCTGTCTAAGACGTGTCGGGAGCGAGCGATAGACGGCGTTGGGAGCGAGCGATAGACGGCGTCGGGAGCGGGCGATAGACGGCGTCGGGAGCTGTCTGTCTGTTTATCTATAGACGGCGTCGGGAGTGAGCGATAGACGGCAGTCGGGAGCGAGCGATAGACGGCGTCGGGAGCGAGCGATAGACGGCGCCGGGAGCGAGCGATAGACGGCGTCGGGAGCTGTCTGTGTGTCTGTCTATAGACGGCGTCGAGAGCGAGCGATAGATGGCGCCGGGAACGAGCGATAGACGTCGTCGTGTGCGGTCTGTCTGTCTGTCTATAGACGGCGTCGGGAGCGAGCGATTGACGTCGACGGTAGCGAGCGATAGAGGGCGTCGGGAGCTGTTTGTCTGTCTGTCTATGGACGGCGTCCGGAGCTGTCTGTCTGTCTGGCTATAGACGGCGTCGGGAGCGAGCGATTGACGTCGACGTGAGCGAGCGATAGACGGCGTCGGGAGCTGTTTGTCGGTCTGTATATAGACGGCGTCGGGAGCGAGCGATAGACGGCGTCGGTAGCGAGCGATAGACGGCGTCGGCAGCTGTCTGTCTGTCTGTCTATGGACGGTGTCGGGAGGCTTCTGTCTGTCTGTCTGTCTGTCTGTCTATAGACGGCGTCGGGAGCGAGCGATAGACGGCGTCGGGAGCGCGCGATAGACGGCGTCGGGAGCTATCTGTTTGTCTGTCTATAGACGGCGTCGGGAGCGAGCGATAGACGGCGCCGGGAGCTGTCTGTCTGTCTGTGTATAGACGGCGTCGGGAGCGAGCGATAGACGGCGTCGTGAGCGAGTGATAGACGGCGTCGAGAGCTGTCTGTCTGTCTGTCTATAGAGGGCGTCGGAGCGAGCGATAGACGGAGTCGGGAGCTGTCTGTCTGTCTGTCTATAGACGGCGTCGGGAGCGAGCGATAGACGGCGTCGGGAGCTGTCTGTCTGTCTGTCTATAGACGGCGTCGGGAGCGAGCGATAGACGGCGTCGGGAGCGAGCGATAGACGGCGCCTAGAGCGAGCGATAGACGGCGCCGGGAGCGAGCGATAGACGGCGTCGGGAGCTGCCTGTCTGTCTAAAGACGGCGTCGGGAGCGAGCGATAGACGGCGTAGGGAGCGAGCGATAGACGGCGGCGGGAGCGAGCGATAGACGGCGTCGGGAGCTGTCTGTCTGTCTGTCTATAGACGGCGTCGGGAGCGAGCGATAGATGGCGCCGGGAGCGAGCGATAGACGGCGTGGGGAGCTGTCTGTCTGTCTGTCGATGGACGGCGTCGGTAGCGAGTGATAGACGGCGTCGGGAGCGAGCGATAAACGGTGTCGGATGCTGTCTGTCTGTCTGTCTGTCTATAGACGGCGGCGGGAGCGAGCGATAGACGGCGTCGGGAGCGAGCGATAGACGGCGTCGGGATCGAGCGATGGACTGCCCGGGTGCAGCCGTCCGAGCCGGCCAGCGAGCGATAGACGGCGTCCGGAGCGAGCGATAGATGGCCCGGGTGCAGCCGCCCGGGCCGGCCAGCGAGTGATAGATGGCGTAGGGAGCAAGCGATAGACAGCGTCGGGAGCGAGCGATAAACGGCGTGGGGAGCGAGCGATAGACGGCCCGGGTGCAGCCGTCCGGGCCGGCCAGCAAGCGATAGACGGCGTCGGGAGCTGTCTGTCTGTCTGTCTGTCTGTCTATAGACAGCGTCGGGAGCAAGCGATAGACGGCGTCGGGTGCGAGCGATAGTCGGCGTCGGGAGCTGTCTGTCTTTCTGTCTATAGAGGGCGTCGGAGCGAGCGATAGACGGAGTCGGGAACTGTCTGTCTGTCTGTCTATAGACGGCGTCGGGAGCGAGTGATAGACGGCGTCGGGAGCGAGTGATAAACGGCGTCGGGAGCGAGCGATAGACGGCGTCGGGAGCTGTCTGTCGGTCTGTCTATAGACGGCGTCGGGAGCGAGCGATAGACGGCGTCGGGAGGGAGCGATAGACGGCGTCGGGAGCTGTCTGTCTGTCTGTCTATAGAGGGCGTCGGGAGCGAGCGATAGACGGCGTCGGGAGCTGTCTGTCTGTCTGTCTATAGAGGGCATCGGGAGCGAGGGATAGACGGCGTCGGGAGCTGTCTGTCTGTCTGTCTATAGACGGCGTCGGGAGCAAGCCTCTTGATCAAGCCTCTTGACTTTTTTACCTCATGTTTGTTTTGCGTTTGGTGGTGCATTTGATCTCCCTATTGGATTTTTTGTCCATGGCTGCTGTGCGTTGTCAGCCATTTGTCATACTTTGCAGTCTTGATGTTTAGTAACATTCCTTGGTTTGCCTCCAGCATTTCCAATTTGGAACTGGTGTTTGTATGATGATGGAAAGTTATTGATGATCTATAGGTGATGGTAGAATCTGGATATTTAATCCTGCTACCATATTACCACATCTTTCCACTCAGAAACCTTAAAAAGAATGCTAATGATCTCTGAACCTCTCAAATGCAGTGCCACAGCACTGATTGAGACACTGTTTTTACTGGTGCTTCACATCCCACAAACCCAGTCAGGAGCACAGTGTGAAAATCTCAATTGCAGCTTATTGTAGGACATCATGTCTTAATTGTGGTGGAGTGGGGTGTCATATGCCTGATCTGTGCTAAATGGGCGAGCATTCCCATCTCAATGGGGATATGTGTGATATTTGTCTGATTGCTTTGTGATTGAGTGGCACCCTAAGTGGTTTGATTATGTGATGGTGTTTCATGTCAGATGTTGGCAGCTGGAGGTATGCTCATTTTGATGGTGATATGGAATGTGTTGCCAGCAGGCACATGGGAAGCTCCCCTCCATTGGCCAGCCATGCTGGTCTACCTGGCTGTGATATGGGGCCAGCCTTGTCATGACCTTGACTGGGGCTAGGTCCAGAGTTGGGATTCTGTGTGCACCAAATGCACACCTGTCAGCACAATTCAGAGTGTCTGGTCTGCCAGCCCAAATACAATGACCTGTATCCATTTGCAGAATGTGGAGAATATTTGGCAACAAGGTCTAATCATATTTTGTGCTTTCAGCATCTGCTGCATGGGCCTGCAAGTGGTGCCAACTGGTTGGCCGAGATTAGCTGCTGCCCGACAACCACCTCTCCGACCGCAGTGGGACAGCAGGTGGTGGTGGGACAGCGGTGTCATTTTGTGCACAACTGAAGAGAGGGCTCACAAAGATTAATTATAGGCTGTGACAGGCCACTTCACGACAAAAGTATACTGGCATGTCGTTGGCATGCGCTATTATAACACTTGATGTTCTTAATGTGCTGCGACTGCCTCGACACAGGCCTAGCACATGTTCGAAGCACGTCGTTCCAGCTGCAGGATCAATGATGGCCTTGTGTTGCACACATTTGATGGTTTTGTGTATAGGTGTCTTTCCTGGAAAGCATTGAAGCTGGCGTGAAGGTGGTAAGAGTCGTCCGATTTTCCCTTCTCTGAGATTATTGCAAGTTGGTGCAAATAAGCACTCGTAAGAACCAAATGAATATTGTATCCAGATAGCTGTTGGGAGACTTTTCGACCAATTCGCAGCTTGATCCCAGGGTTTATGCAACAGAGGAGGGCGAGGCCTCTCACCGAACATTTGATTACTTGATTTGATTTGATTCTTCGCTTAGTATTATTGTCTGCCGTGGAATCGTCGATCCAGAACAGGGATGAGGGCAGTGAAGGATATGCACGAACAGCTCAAGGCATTTCTGTCCAGGGGACACCTTTCGCTAAACATTCCGACGGCGGGATGGCGTGATGGTGGCGTTTGGCCGATTGGAGTTGGTACGGATGAACCTTTGCGATGCGGCACTTTTCTCGGTTATATGAAAATTTTCGTTCACCGATCTGGACCTGGCACGGGATCACACAGTGCACGCCCGCCTCTGGATCCGCCAGTGAAATATGCGTGTGCACTGATGTGTTCTGTTTGCGTCTGTTACCTTTTGTGTCTGTAAATGCTTGTAACTTGTGGAATACATTTGGTGAAGAGGAGTGCATTTTTTTCTGCGTCTGCTACACTGGTTGCATTTGGTTGGAGGCCGAGCAACGTTCTCCTCTTTAGGAAAATTGAATTTCCCTCTTCTCGTCGTCCCGAGGTAAGTAAGGCGTTTTGCGAGAATGAGCGATGGAAGCATATCACAATCAACTGATAAAAATCTGGGGTTAAATCTGGCGTTGAAAGACTTGCCTGTGCTACCCGAGGAAAGTATGTTAGTGTGGTGAGGTGAGCTGGAATACACTCTCAATTTTCAACTTTAACACTCGGGAGTCATCAGCATTGCGAGGGTCATAATTCAACGGATACAATCTTCTCCAAATGTATGCAAGACAAAACACCTGGAGGTTGTAGCACCATCTGCATGAGATATACAAGGTGGCACTGCAATTATCAGCTTAGTGAATTGACAATACGTGGTGGCAGGGGTGAAGCTTTATATGACATTGTGAGGGCACTTGCATGACCCCCCCCCCAATGTGGCCTTTGCACCTCTAAATAATATAAACTTATAACATGAGATACTAGTGGTATGCCCCCAATCCACTTGTGCCCGCTTATTGCTTTCATGTGCTGCGCCCTCTCCCTCGACGAAATTATGTTCCGATGACTAGGCCTATGGGTGGCAACATTTATTTTTGCAACAGTCGCAATGTACATTGATGGAACATGTACGAATCGAGTATCGGCACTCGTACCCTTCTGATCAGGCTTCTGGTGCATATTAAATGAATTTGCATCGCCATGAAGGTTCTCTTCTACCATTGCTGAGTTCTGCCTAACTTCTTCCATATAATTGTTCATCTGTGTTCCATTTCGAAGTTCTATTTTTCAACGTTTTTCATTTGTTTCTACCCACTTGTATGACAACGTGGCACATCTCCATCTAATTGCATCAAGCTACCTAACGGATCCAGCGGGGCCATAGGGGACGGCCACCCTCCTCCCTCCCCTTGGGAACCCGATGAAGGTCTCCGACATAGATGGTTGCTTGTTCAGGTAGTAAAGGCTCTAAACAAAGAAACAATAATGCATTATTTCCTTTTTATTTCCCATGCATTATTCCCCCTTCGGCAAAGGCACGATCTTTCCGTGAAGGTTGAATGCTCCTTCACCCCCTCCATCCTCAACACATTTTTCAGCCGGAGACTCTTCTCCGAATAGAGAACGTCCTCGGCATGCGGGAAGCTCGATTGCACCCATCCTTCCCCTCAGAGGCGTAGGAACGTCTCAAAAAGTGGAGGGGGGGGGGAAATCCATTTTGAAGTTCATTCTTTCCATGCATTGCCATAACATTAATGTTAAACTTTCATAGAAAGTGGAGGGTCATGGCCCCTTGCCCCCTGTTCCTACACCCATTCCTCCCATTTCCCACACTCAACGAACTTTTACCCGAAGGTGCTTCTTCGGATGGAAAAGGCGCCCCCTAAAAAATAAGCCCGCACCCCCGTAACGAAATCCAGATCCGTCAGTGAAACATACCACCATGTGTGCCTACCATGCCCCTGTCGGTTCCCTATATTGGTTCAGATAATGTCGAACCTGAAGTATTTTATAGTAAGCATAGATGGGGCTAGCGCAACCCTGACAGGCGTTCGACACTTCCCTCAGGACCCACAAAACATGAATATTCGTTAATTTATTGATATATTGAAAAACAGGATTATAATTATCTAGTATGAGAATCTAAAATTTACCCATAAATTCGGTCGTCATAATTCATATCAGGCAGGTATTGTTCTTATTTATTTCCTGGAACGAAAACTCTATTCATATTGAAGGTATAGAGATGACCGGTTCATGCCATTCGCGAAGTTCGGTTGTATTCTACAGCAATATATATATTATGATAATATCAGTTTAGCAAATACATATGTGCTGAACTGTCAAAATAATACAACAAAAACATATCATTACAGGCCGCTACGCGAATCGTCATTTCATTTTGACACACATTTCCACCACTAGGCAGCACAGCTAAGGCATATTTAGTAAGTGCTTGCGAAAACGTCGGCGGGACTGACCGAAACGTCATACATAGTGAGCGCACTAGCGCCGTCAGCGGGGAATGCGCGGGTTTTATCCAGTTTGTAGTACGACTCCTTAAAATGACGCACTTGTTGCATGTATACAAAACAGGGTGTTACGAGACTTGCTCCGACGTATTGAATGACTTGGGAGGTGCAAATTTTATTTGTTTGTTTCTTTTCTTTTTTTTTAAGTTAGGTTAGGTGAGTTTCGGCTAGATTAGATTATGTTAGATTAGATTAGATTAGGTTAGACTAGGCTACGTTAGGTTAGGAGGAAGGAGACGGGGGAAAGGGGCATGGTGGAAATGTAAAGGGGACATGGGCAGGTCACATAGGCAGGGGATCAGGAGGCCAGGGACGGAGGTCAGAGGACAGGGAGGAAGCGTGCAAGGAGCAGGGGATGTGGGGAATGTGAAGAGGACAGGGGCAGGGGCAAGGAAAATTGAGCAGTTGTTCCTAATAAAAGCCTGTTTTACTAGTATAAGCCTAATATAATAATATAAGAAATTGAAGAAAAAAATATGAAAATTGTATGTCATTCATGACCCTGAAGACGTTTCGGCTAGTCTTCAAGCAACCTATTTTGATTACATGCAAAATTGATGAATCTTGAAGCAGCGGGATATACTTCTGGAATATTTCCGCAAGTTCTGTTAGGCTAGGTCAATGTTAGGGTAGGTTTGAATCCCAAAATCATGTTTCATTTCGCATGGTGTCATTTTTACACAGCTTCATGGGGAGCCTGCCCCGGCCCCCCACGAAGTGGGTTTGGTAGCGGGCTTGAAGGTTTCCCTTCACCATTGGTTTACATGCAATTTTACCATTTTTCTCTTCGCTCTCTTGCATGTTTCATGGCAATATAAATCACTTTGACATATACCAATTGAAATAACTATTCTTCAGCTTCAGCAAAATGTATCCGAAATGACCCAGTAACAATTTTCCTGCCTAACAATGTGCCGTTTCGGGCAGGCTGACCATTAAGTTCCTCCAAGATAAAGGGATTTTCCCCGATATTGGTAGGCTCCCTCTACCGTCCGTTTTAGTTGGTGTTGTCACCCCCGTTCGAGAGCGGAAGAAAGGACAGACGGGGGGGGGGGGGGGGGGGGCTAAGTGCGCCATAGCTTCTTCCCTTCAGTGGCAGGAGAATTTCCGAAAAGTAACCACAGAAGACCGCCTGAAATGATCTGACCGCCCCTAGACCGCAATAGGAGGCCCTTTGTCGTCATAAGAGGTCCATAGCCGCCACAGGAAGCCAATAGCTGCCACAAGAGGCAGGGACGGATCCAGGAATTGTCATCTGGGGGAGGGGACACGTGCTTGGAGTGGCGCCACCGCGAAAGCAGCTTGAGGGGTGCCTTTCCTGCCGAGAGACGCCTGTGGCTGAAAAATTCGAGCGTGTTGGGGTGCACTCGAGCCTTCGCGGAGGGACGCGTTTTCCTGGTCGAAGGGACGCCACATTTCATGGGGGGGGGGAGGATGTGCCCCAACTTCCGTCCCTGCATCCGCCACCGATAGGAGGCCCCATATATCCCACGTAATATATATTTGTGCATTTGTGTATATATATATATATATATATATATATATATATATATATATATATGTGTGTGTGTGTGTGTGTGTGTGTGTGTCTGGTGCATGAATGGTTAAAAAGCAATCTGCACCAATGAGACGCAAGACATTATTGCAAATGATTATGCCCTTTATTTGCATGCTTACGGTTAAGCCTACACATGAATGGATGCACGCGTTTGGTTTGTGGGTGCATATGCAGTCTGTATATATTGGTGGCAAATTGTGAAAATAATTGGTGTGGCAGGGGGTGTTTGCTGATACCCGCTGATGACATCTGTTCGCTATGTCTGTGTGCAGGAAGCTGGCTGCATCTGTCATTGAGGATGCAAGTCACAAATTAGAAAATTGCATAAAAATGGTGACCTTCGACCCAACTGCAGATGTAGCGTCCTGCTTGCGTGGTTCATAAAACTCCCCGAATGCGAATATATCGAGTGCGAATACGTTCTTAGTACGATTTTCACATGTATTTGCGCATACGTATTTCAAGTACGAATGTATCGCGAATTTATAACGTAACCGAGTAACAACGGCAGCAGCACGACTACCTGCGTGGATCGCCAACTGTGGTTGGTGAGAAAAAATACAGACATGAACTCACAATATATGAATCTTTCACCTGTAACTTCGCCTGCTTTCATTCATCACTCGCATCGCAGCCGTAATGTACGAGTGGTCTGCGCACACGTGGTGACCGTCTGTCCCAGCGCGGCTTGAACTTGATCTTATGTACTGAACTGGGGCGGCAAGGGAACACACACGCCAGCGGGTAAGGATACCCCTCGCACAAATGACGTCGCAGGAGCCGACGGGGACGGCTTCGGGAACGGACACAGCAACGGCACCATTCGCGACCTGATCTGGCCATAATGTCAATGACCTATCAGCGGTCCGCAACCTGGACCGTGCACGCCTGACCCGCTGTCTGCACGATGGTCGCTGGCAGCCGGCGGCTGTGGAAAGCTGACGTCTTCCTATTTATATGTTTATTTATTGATTTCACAATTCATGCCCTCCACGTGCAGTGGCTATTATGGACAGTCCTCTGCAATTTGTTTTGAAAATCACATTTTAAAGTCATATTTAGGCAACCCAACATCCGTAGGTTTCAAGTAATACAATATAAGTGCGTTTAAGTGATTCAACATCGGTAGGTTTTAGGCCGTCCAACATCAGTAGGCTAGGTTAGGTTGTATTAATTTTTATTGATAATTGTATGTTATTTTTCATTATATACCACCAGACCCAAAACCTTTTCCCCACACTTCCCATATGTTGTTGAGGTGGGATAGCAGGTACATGTAGTCAATTTTTTTTCTTGTTTAAAAAAAGTTATTTCAATGTTTTTAATATTCTTTTCTTGGACTGATTTCTTAGAGAGAGGTACTTGAACTTAAAGTGCTTATATCTTTGGAAGTTTTCATTTTCCAAAGGAATGAGTGTCAAATCAGAAATCACCAGAATAACAACATTGTGATCAGAAATGGCCCAGGGACTTCTTATGCATGTTTGCCATTTTAATGATGATTATTGGGGTTTTAGGGTGCGTAAACCCCATTGGGTTATATTGCACCCATAACAAGGTTGCCTAAGCACGTGTCAGACTGTCACAAACGAATATAAAACATCGGTAGCTATTAAGGCGCTTGATCTAAGAACTGTGGAAACAAGTAATCAGTTAGGCAGGTGCATATATTACGTAAAATCCCATCTCCGCAAGGAAGCATAAAACTGCTCCATTGTGTATAAATCGGTAATAATCTCCCAATAAGTTCTTCAACCTCAGAGCATTCGCATCTTATCCGAAGTGGCGCCTACGTTCTTCTGTGTATGCTTGGCACGCCACCAGCACATGGTGCACAGGCAGCGCGGCATTACATCTAACACATTTCGGCCTGTCGTCCCCGCACAATAAATACCTATGTGTTGCTAGAGTGTGACCAATTCTGAGACGACAGATGGCTACCTCGTCCCTTTTAGTTTGGCTGAAGGACGAGGGCCACGGAGCTAAGGTTTGATTTGCTTTAATTTGTTGAACTCCACTTGGTCCCATTTGCCCTGCCACTGTCTGAGAATAAATGATGAGATAATTGGATAGTAGTCACTGGCAGGGAATGGGAGAACGCGACTCCTTGGCGCTTGTGTTGCACGCCTTGCAGCCCTGTCCGCCAGCTCGTTACCACGGATTCCGACATGTGCTGTAATCCAGCAAAGTAAGACCTGTTTTCCCATGCGATGCAGCGAAGTAAGGTGCGATAAAATGTCTCGTACGATGACATGTTGCTGGTTAAAACTGTGCAGCGCCACAAGACTGCTCAGATAATCAGTCAAAATAACATGCAAAATATCGTCGTCAACCTCGATGTATGCAAGAGTTTTGCTGATGGCCATCAACTCCGCAGTGAAGACCGTGGCGTGTGGCGGCATTTTACACAAATCCTATAATTGTGGATGGAAAGAATCAACCTAAATATAGGCATCACTCATTTGTTATCTTGTAACAAAGTTGGTTTTGGGGCATCTAAATCCCAGCCATTCAGCCCCCTACCCCCACCGTTCATGGCGCGACAAGTTTCCAGGCACATGCCTGTCGCCCGCCTATCTAGACGCTGACGAGTGAAGTCACCGCTCCAGTCGAGAGCCGGTCAGTGGACATTGCCCTGACCCCCTCCCTCCTTCCGACTGACACCCCGTCGCCCCGGCCGCCAGACCTGTGACCTCGAAACCGTGCAGCCGACCGCTGTACCTACCCCTCCCTCTCCAGCATCCCGGCGCGCCCGGCCGTCGCCTCTGCAGATGTGACCTCGATATCTGAGCGGCGTGCCCGCCCGCCACCGCTGCACCCCAATACCCCGGCGCGCGCCCCGCCGCCGTCGTCAGATGGTGAATGCCAGTGGGTGATGTGATCGTCAGTGGGTGATGTAGGACAAGTGATTATATTGTGGGAACCCTATGGACAGGCGTGTCTATGATGTCTATGCCAGCTGTCATGCGGTGATGTGACCGAGTGTCGCTAGTGTGTCAGGCGCCGTGTCGCCAGACCAGAGGCTGCAGTACCGCGCCTCTGCCAGTGAGCCGATTGTTGTGGTTCACCAACGTCCGGTGAAATGCTGACAGCTCACTGTCCGACCACGATACCGCGCGGGCCTCACAGAAGGTGCCGTCTCAGCACCCGTTCCCACGCGAGGCCAGTCTCTGGATGTCATCAGAGGCGGCTCTGATATCTGACTCTGAGCTGACATATGTCTGATGTCAGAGAGAACAGCACACCCGCTTGGTGTATAGTTCACAGGGTTCTAGCCTGTGCCGACGTCCTGGCCATGCGACGCAGTAGTGACGTGTGCGGGTTGATCACGTGATAGTGACGTACTGTGAGTTACCTCGGACGCGCCGCAAGGGCCCGCAGTCTCTGACTACCGAGGCTCGGCGCTGGCGGTCGCCCCTCAGGCGGCTCGCCGCCGCCTGGCCAGCCGCCCTGGCTCATCACTGGAGGTACGTCGGGACTCTGCCTGAGAGTCGCTGCGTCTGTTGAGATGTAATTATCTGATAGAAATAGTTGCACCTGTGTGAAAATGAAGCTACATTGTTAACGCTATATCACGCTGCGCATTAATGTCTGATCTTCGTGGCCATTTATCTGTTGACTAATATGCACAATATAGAAGTGCTGGCTTTGGAAGTGCGTGTCAAGAGATGTGAGATCAGAGCACGGAGATGAAGGATTCGAACCATTGAATTTATAACCGGGGTTCTTAAATATCGCAAACGCTGAGGTACCCTAGACTATCAACTTGCCAGAAGAGTTTTTCCCCATCAGAGGGGGAGGAGAACCTTTTTTTTACAATCTCATGATAAGCTCATTCTTTGTCCATTCTGTAAAAAAATGTAGCCCATAAATGCACCATTTCAGTCAGCAGATCTGACCCAAATCATATATTTATCATACCTTTGACCCTAACTTAGTGTAGCTATAACTTAGTAGTAAATAAGGTCTTATCGTAATTGTTATTTTGGTGCACAAAGAACATATTTTTTTACCAGCAAGCACAAAAATTGGTTGAAAAGCAAAATAATACCAAAAAGGAGGGCTTTCAATTGGTTCATATACAACAACTAATTATTGAAAGCTTTAGAAATTTGTAAGGTAACCCAGCATAAAATTAACCAGCCTAATCTATTTTCTCAGAGAAAAGTATCAAAATCTTGAGATAAAAGGACATAACCTTAGCCTATCCATCTTTTTTTCCGTGGAGGAAAAACATTGTCAACATGCAAACAAAGCAAGAAAAACACAACAACGTAATGTTGCAAATGATGTAAACATCACTAATACAAAAAGCTTCAAGGTTATCCAGGATATTGGTTGGTGGGAATATTATGGTGGGAATAACTGATGGTAGGAGACATTTGCTTCTCTGCAAAGAGGCAGGGTTGAGCAGCTCTTTCTTTAGGTTTCTTCTCTGATCAATTTATTTGAAATGCTTGGAGCATGCTCTTGGTTCCCAACATTTGGGAACTTAGACATGTTTTATTGTATGCTAAGAGTTTTTGCTAAGGAAGAATCCTGATAAAAATGGTGTAACCAGATTTCTTCTTTGTTAAAGTTGCCTGCCCAGTGCCACCTCTGGTACTGCACAGTAAGGCATGACACCTGAAACAGAGATGTGTTACATTCAAACATTCTATCTAGATGCTGAATTCATACTACAGGAAATCAGACTGCAATTCATGGAAAGTTTCAGGACGGCATTCATAGCATGACGATTGTATTGTACATAAATGTTCAATTATGCATGTATCGTCAATAATCCATGCAAAATGAATAAAGGAATAATGTACCATGCCCTGGGTCTAGCTGGCCTAGAAAGAGCTATGTTTGTAATGACTGTTGTATGTCAATGTAGGTAGGTAGGTACATGTTTGGAAAGATAGGCTGCTCCTGGATTTTTGGAATCCGGAACACTATCCTCTCCAGAAAATTGTTTCTTGTTTTCTCATCTGGAGGTTGAATCTCCTAAGTCACCTCCTATGTTTGACAATGAGCTGCTGTGATCAAGTAAAAGTGTTCAAAATTCACCGAAAGTGGGTGCAAATTGAGTGGATGCATAAGGTTTGAACAAAATATTCTCCATACTGGATGACTACAAAATATTCATCCCAACATGCAATATTACAATGCAGAAATCCAACCTTGCCTATGCATGATACAAATATGTGTCGGAACAAATGTTCACTGGAAAGAACAGGACAAGATTAATAACTCAGTCAGCGGAAGATAAATATATTTGCTTGTAGAGGAAGCAAAATAAAAGTAACCATTGCGTATGATTTGAGGAAAGTCGTCTGCAACCATATTGATACCATACTAAAAACCTTCGGATGACGTCATGTGGGCTTGAAGGAAAACTTCGATCTACCTTCTAGTAAAGGTATCCTGGCCTGCCCTGCCCTCCTCATGTGCTGCCTTTGTCGCATTTCTGTCACATATGCCACAGTTTTGAAGGAACGTAAAAGTTGCATGGAAAGGTCTAAAAAACCGTACGCGACAGGTATGTTGATGGGTGGTGAGTGAAAGGGTCAATGGTGTGAGACAATGAGATACTTGAAGTATTCCTTAATGTTTTAGTTCTTCGGGACTCCTTTGTTCAGTGTAGCCATGCTTGGTTCACCGCACACAAAATATAGTATTGTATGATGAGTGATGTTACGTGGAATGGGCTGCCTGCTGATGTTGTGGGGAGTTCCTCATTGAATGTATTTAAAAGTAGGGTGGACAAATTTTTTAGGCAGGAAAATCTTGTTTTTGATTTCTAATTTGGTTGGAGGGGATAATATTTATGTTAAATGTGCATGGCACAGACCCCTTTAAGCAGGGGCTATGGTAGCACAATGGGTATGATGGGAGGAGCTTGCAATTGTTGAGGGTGTTATGCAATAGCAAGTGGATGATGCTAGATAGGCTGGGATATATAGCTTCCTAGGAACTTGGGATTAGGGATTGATTGGGGTGAGAATATGTACATTTCTAGTACCTTTTCTAGATAGGCTTAACCCAGATGGGCCCCTGAGGCTCTTATTAAGCCTTAACACTTTATGACTTTATGACTTTATGACTTTACGTGTACCATAACAATAAGCTTAAAATGAAATATGGGACAGGTAGTTGGTGGTTTTACAGCAGCTTTTTGCTCCCAGATCACGTGGTCTCAGGAACAAGATAGAAGAAGACCTGGCATAATGATTTGCATAAATTAAAAGCTACCACCAAATCTAATTCCCACATCATTTTTTATAACGAGATAGGTTCTACGATCAATGCTGCGGAAATAAGCAGAATTAAACTTACAAACATCAGCAAATTGCAATATGCTTTCTCACTTACTTGGAGATTGCACTCAGCTCTACGGTATCTGGCAGCTGATGAATGACTGCCAGATGACAAATTGGTGCTATGGTTAAATTAGCAAAGGATGTGACTATAAGCCAACTGCTTGAGCAATGGCAGATAACATGTGGATAAAACAAAAGTATATTTAATCAATGTAAACTGTTTAAAGAAAACTGCTAAAAGCAATCTGTCTAAACAAAAATATTCCCACCACCAAACAACAACTTTTGTCAATGAAAAAGCTAAGAAAATTGATTTAAATCAATTCTGATTAATTTTTAAATGGTTTCCAATGTACTTTTTAGTTCATGTCTGGAATGTTTTAGTTCAAGCCAGGAATGACTTGGAAGGATCAAAAGCGACTAGATGGGGGAGCAAATTGCCGCTGTAAAACCACCTAGTGTTGCAACAGTGGGAGCCAGTTTAATGGCATTCCCACATGGGCAAGACTTTGACAGTACTGTGTCAGCCCATAATAGTAATAGTTTGTGGGAAGGATGAGGGTGGTATTTGGTGGAGCCTAAAGTTGGCAGAACTAATGAAGCCAGGGGTTACCAATATTGATGATGACTTTTTGCTGATTTGTTTTCCAGAATATCATTTATTATGCAATGTTCATGTCAGTCACAATTGACCAGACATATATGTGATGCATGGCATGCAACCAGAGAACACTGGGTGCCACCAGAGTTTGGCTGCACCAAATGGACTTACTGGTCCTGAGAACTCCTGGCTATGGAAGGGAGACTGGGCATGCTGGAGGGGAGCAAGTACAATGCATGCACGGGAGTGTGTTAGTGCCATTTTTTGTGGAAAAAATTTGCATTAGTGTGCAGGAATCTCCAAGGTCATTGTCATGCATGGACAACAAAATGGTGTGTATCTGTGAATGAACCAGCAACCATTGTTTGCCCCTCCCCAAGCACCAAATGGCAGCAGCTGTGTTGGGTCAAGCCCTCACAGTGTCCAAACTGCATGCAACGCTCAGGGCCAGTTGGACGTTTTGGTACTGGGTATATCTTGAAAATGGCTGGAGATAGTTTCCCTTTTTCACAGGTTTGTGCTTGTTCCACTAGATGCCTGCAATCAAAATTGCTCTACGAATTATGTACCCAGTCCTTAATGGGTTAATACAAAAGCCTAACCTAACCAAGCCCCTGTGTTTGCTTTGTGGAGGTAAAATTTATGTCAAACTTGTCTCATGAACACCTTAAAGCACAATAATGCCAAAGTTGGTGGGGTCGAGGCAAGGATAGTGGGGACCCCACCCGATGAAAAGTAGAGGAAGCTCCACCCCTATGCCTTTCTCCCACTTTTTTCCACCATTTCTGTCCTAATATTACCATATGTTGTGCTTTTTTCAGAACATACTATATTAACTGCCAACGTGGCATGCAGTATGGTGCATTGATGGCAGCAAGCACAGCACCAGGACAGCCAACACATGTGAGTTATAACAAGATCATGACATGTCCTTTAAGAAAGAAACCCCGCCTGGACGGTGGCGCTAACTATGATCGATCGGCTGACAAGACACACTCTGTGACTGAGGAAGCATCTAGATCTGACATGTGCCTGTCTTCCGTAAATACCACGACAGTCGAATGTGTCAGGCTCGCCGAGCCTGCCGAGAGCGTCGAACGTGCGGCCTGCACTGTCGGGCCGGCCGACCCGCCCGACATCCGGCTGGAGCCGGTGCTGGCTGACGCGCTCACGCGCCAGCTGCCCGTGCGGTGGGCACTGGTGGCGCACGTCGCCGACAGACGGCGCACCGCGGCTCTGGTCGGCTGGCTGGCGGCGCGCCTGCCCGTGCCGGCGCTGGCGCACCTGAAGCGGGTGCGGAGCGTGCGCCAGCCAGACGGCGACCAGCTCTACGTGCTGCTGGACCTGCTGGCGGCCGTGTTCCCGGCGCTGGACGACGGCCGGCCGCCGGCGGCCGCCGCCGACCTGGAGCCGCTGGCCGGCCTCGGTGTGACCGAGCTGGCGGCGGTGTTGGCCGGCCGCGGCGCCGCGCCGCCGCCGGCCGGCCTGACTGAGCGGCTGCTGCGCGCGCCGGTGGCGGCCGGCCGGCCCGTCTCGCGCCGCCAGTACGAGCAGGCGGCCGCTCTGTGGCCGGCCACCTTCCACCGGGACGTGCGCGTGGAGGCGGCGCTGGCGGCAGCGGCAGCGACGCCAGCCGCCGAGCGGCGCCGGCTGTCCCGCTGGATGGCGGCGGCCCGTGAGGCGGCCGCCGCGTCGGCCGGCGGCGCCGTCGTCGGCTGCGTGGTGGTGGACCCGGCGACCGACACACTGGTGGCGGCCGCGGCCGACCGGCGCGCCCACCACCAGCTGCAGCACGCCGTCATGCGCGCCGTCGACGCCGTCGCGAGCGCCCAGGGCGGCGGCGTGTGGACTCGGCCGTCCGCCGACCCACCGCCACGTCACGACCGTCGTGACGGCAGGCCGTGTTCGGACGGCCCGGCGCCCGAGCCGCCGTACCTCTGCACCGGCTACGAGGCGTTCGTGACGCGCGAGCCGTGCCTCATGTGCGCCATGGCGCTGCTCCACTCGCGCGTCGGCCGCGTCTTCTTCGGCGAGGCGCGCGACGACGGCGCGCTCGGCTCGCTCTGCAAGCTGCACGTGACGGACGGACTGAACCACCACTTCCAGGTGTTTCGGCTGGTGGACGGCGCGGCCGTCTCGGCAGAGCCGTCGTGACAGAGCGGAACTCAGGGTGAAGATGAAGGATTCTGGCTGTAAAGTGGTTGCGGACATGCTTCGTTCGGCAAGTCAGCTGGAGAACCCCAAACCTGACCTTGGTCCTCCAGCGCGATTTTCGGGGGTACCGGTCCGACCTTTTCAGGCCTCCAGCGTGATTATCAGGGGCCCCGCGGGGCTTTCTGGGGCCCAGCAATATTTTCATGGGCCTCGTTCCCCCATTTGTTGGAACCCCAGCGTCATTTTTAGGGGCCTGGTAGCGATTATTGGCCCCCAACGTGATCTTCAGTGGACTCGGTGCGATTTTGGGGACCCTGGCAACGTTTCATTTTCAGGAGCTCCTGTGCGACTTTTCGAGAGTTTCAATGTGATTTTTAGGGGCCTCGGTGCGATTTTTAGGGGCCCAGCGGGATTTCTGGGGGGCCCGGCGCATTTTTGCGAACCCGTCGCGATTCTTCGGCCCCACAATCTCTCCGGGGTGGGCGCCATCTTCCCCCTCCCCTCGGTACGCCACTTGTACACATACAGGTTTATATCTTGGCGTCGGCACAAATGTCCGCGGACTTTGCGACACAGGCCTGTTGTGCCCCGAAACATTGTTCAGCCAGCTCAGAACACGTATTTAAGTTGTTGCAGCGTGAGTCGTGCGAGTCGTGCTGCCAGTTTCATTGTGTAACCTGTACACACAACCTGATATCCATGGCGTTAGTCCATGTGTAATCTGAAGTAATACGGTGAAATCGAAAAAAAGATGATGTGTACTCCCATCAGGGAGTTCATATGTGCCAGCCTCGTATTGGTTTCATCGGGCTATCGGTGAGCCCAACACGAGTGCCATGCCGAGTCGGCGTGGTGTTCACTTCGTCTCCATTCGTGGCTTGTATTCGCCATGTCGCGACTGCCGCCGAGGGACCATACGGTCGTCCGACGAATACATTGAGTGAGTGTGCGATGCAGGTCACGTACAATCGTGAGTGTTATTGTATTTTTGTAGGCGAGCTCATTGTCGATCGCTGCAAGGCAGATAAAGGCCACCCATCTGACATGACTCCGTTTATACCTGGAGCACCTAGACAAAACGCACTGTACGGTCTCAAGCAGCCTTAAACGCTTCGTTTGGCTATTGCGAACATTGGTCGCTCGTGTCAGGTGTAGAGTGCTGCACTCTGTGGGCGGTACATGTCCTGTCGGTAACGTCCATACCATTCATCGTCCATGATCCATCCAACGTCCATTCATGTGAAACACGTACCATCCTGAATGCTCGACGCGCATAGCATTACTCCAAAAAGTGATTTATTTTCTACAATGAAATGACGCTAACTTTGCCATTTGATAACGCCCCGACCAGAAGCGCGCTAAACCTGAACTTTCATTCAGCAACGTACCACTGCGCAGCCAAGAAAGCAAGTGGCGTCGAAATCATGCTCTCGAAATGCAGGATTCCAAAGTACGAATCCAGTCCTGTCTCCGGCAGACGCACATATAGATTGGTCACGTCTATTTCTCTCCACTTGAGCAGGCCGCAAGTACAGAACCGGGACGCACTCCCCGACATTCCAGGAGGGCGCGTCTCTGCAATGCTCCGCGTGCAGTTAGGAAACGGCCTGATACCATCAATCGCGTGCTTTGGTCACTGTGACGTCACACGTCAGGGTTGGCATTTCATCACGTTTTCATATTTGATGTAGTGGTTCGTACTCATGTCTGCATTGAGTAGGAGTGCAATGCAATAGGGCAACAACATATAAATATACTGATATAAACATGCATTACTCAATAAATACTTTGGTTCTTTACTAGTCTGCATGCAATGTCCACATTCTCTCAATTCAGAACTGTCCTGAACGTGCCGTGCACCAATCCATTCACATACAATTAACTAATCTGATTTACAGTTTCATATAGCAGATGCGTGGACTTTATCTTCCATTTCGTCGGGGGTAATGAGTTAGTTCGATGTACAATCAGTTAATCTAAACGCATGTCACCATTCACATTTTCATCTGGAAGTTGTCAAATACTGCAAATATTGGGTGGCGTCATCCTGGTGACATTCTAATCAGATAGAACGAAAACGAACGTAGCACACCATTCACCACAGAATGCATTAAACAAAAATGTCACAGCAGCATTTCAAAAGCAAGAGGAACATACCGTACCGCTACCATTGCACTCGCCGACATTCTTCACGCTGTCCAAACTGGCATCCGCCCCTCGCAATCCTGCGCGGATGCCAACCCTGACCGTGACGTCACACATGAGCAGAACCCGACTGTCTCGACCACCATGTTGACCTGTCAGCAGTATGGGTCAGTACCACCGAGGGAGAAGCGCCCTCGTCCCACCATCAGGCACATAGAAAACCCAACCCCTGTAACAACGTGGGCGGAGCGGCAGTACCGCGCGACTGGCCGCAGCCGCGCGACATCAACGACCCTCCACCGTCGGTGACACCGCCTCCCTGACCGCCCGCCGGCGGCGACGTCGTCTACCGGCGTGTGACGTCACGTCAGACCGGAGACGGCCTCGGCCCAGGCGGCGAGCGGCGGCGTCAGCGCCCGGTGCTGCGTCAGGACCGCCCACACGACCGCGTCGGCTAGCGTCGGCTCGTCGGCCGCCAGCCAGCGGCGGTCGGCCAGCGTCCGGGCGGCGGCGGCGGCCAGCGCGGCGCGCGACTTCCGCTCGCCGTCGGCGGCCAGGTCGGCCCTGTCCAGCCACACGTCGACGGCCGAGCTCTCGGCGTAGAAGCGCGGCCGCCACGGCTGCAGCAGCCGCGCCAGCAGGCGCGCCACGGTCGCCTCGCCACGCAGCGGCGGACCCAGCAGCGGGTTGGCGCGCGTCTCGACCGGGCCGGGCCGCCACACCAGGCTGAGGTGCAGCAGCGCGTCGGCGGCCGCCACGCCGTCCGCCGGCGGCAGGCGCAGCGCCGCCGCCGGCGACCGCGTGCAGCTGGAGTGCACGTGCGTGCCGCACCAGACGGCCGCGTGGCGCGCCAGCAGGCGGCAGAGCAGCGCCACCGACAGTGGCGCGCGCTCGGGCGGCGCGAACACGGCCAGGCGCAGCCGCTCGGTCGGCGCCGGCGCCGGCTCCGGCTCCGGCGGCGGCGGTGGGGTGCCGGCCGGGGCCGACCGGCGGCCGGGCGACAAGCCTCGCCGCTCCCGGCACTCGTTCAGCAGCAGGGTCAGTCCGTCCAGGTCGTCCAGCAGCGAGCGCTGCCGCTGCTCGAGCCGCTCCAGCGCCGGGTCTGGCCGTGCCGCGCCCGGGTTCCTGCCGGGTGACGTCCGGTCAGATGGCCACCGCCTCAACTGTCGCACATAACACTAAACATGGCGGACACGCCCGGGTTCCTGTCGGGTGACGTCCGGTTAGATGGCCACCGCCTCAACTGTCGCACATAACACTAAACATGGCGGACACGCCCGGGTTCCTGTCGGGTGACGTCCGGTTAGATGGTCACCGCCTCAACTGTCGCACATAACACTAAACATGGCGGACACGCCCGGGTTCCTGTCGGGTGACGTCCGGTTAGATGGCCACCGCCTCAACTGCCGCACATGGCGGCTACATCTAGCAGTCTACCAGCCTATACTGCTACCAGTACATACCAGTATATACATCTAGTATATACGAGCTTTGCGGCGCCTGGTGAAAGCGCTGTTTCGTGAGCTGCAAATAGCAACGGGCAAACGATGCGGTTGTTAACGCTCGATAGCACTCGTAACAACTGTTAGCGCCTGCTACTTTTCAAACGGCCACCATTGGCTCAGAGTACGCATTAGCGTACCATAATTGTGCAAATAACTAAATCAAACGGATCCGCATGTACGAGAAGCAAATTATTTCTGGCTGTGACTTACCTCGGAGGGAGTCTGATACCCTGTGCTGATTAAGTGTCCTCATTGAGCGAACATTTTCCATGCGACAGGAAAGAAATAAACAGAATGGGCCAAAAGTTCGAATATTTGGATCCAAAATGAGATCCACGCTCTGAATGATTTGCAAACTATAAAAGTTAGAAGGAAAAGCTACTGCCATGTCTATGCGTGAACACTTCATGTAGTAAATTTCACTTCGCACTGTCGAATATGCAAGCGGTATTCACTGACCGTTTATCAGACTTCCGAAGACCAGCACACACCACACACACACACAACTGTCCCCGTTGTATACAACCAACAGGCACGGCGAACTTGCGCTTCTACAACGCGGCTCCTGAAGAAAAGAATCGGATCGTGACGATCGACAGTACTGAAGTTTTTTTTGGTGGCTTCGGTGTCGAAAAAGAAGCTGTATATGTGCAATATACTTCCAAGCCATTGCGGTTGTCTGAGGGAAGTATCCGGCAAACCCTTGTAGCATGACCAAGTAGACTTTCCGACACAATTAATTGCCATAGCAAACCACAATAGTAAGCATAAATTATCAGCCCGCTTGAGGCATACTTCAGCTCAGCAGTGCAAAGGCGCCCGGCATACGGTTAAGTCTTCTGGACGAAACGGCTACATCAACCACGTGCATATACGGCCAGAGTCCGAATTTCATTTAAACATTTTTATTTCTATCCAATATTTGCGAGCCACAAAAATAAGGGGTGTTGACGTTCGCTGAGCGACTATCGATAGTTGAGGTACAGACGCTCAAAGCGCAATGTAGCTGTTTGAGTCGGACGTGAACTTAGTCGCGCCCGCATCGGATCGTGCCGTGCTACTCACAGCGCAGCAAACCAGGCGTTAGTGCGACGTGCAGAGCGCAAGTGCCCCGCAAGACCGAAGCGTCACTGGAGCGCCGCGACACACGTAAGGCAGCTCACTCTACTCTCTACACTCTACAGGCCGCAGGCTCAGAACACCCACTACCCGGAGGGCTGGCGACCGGTTGGCGGTCCGGCCAGCCGGCGAGGACCGACACGGCCGCCGCCGACCTCTACCTCTCGGCAGCCCGGGCACCTCCATCGACATAGCTGCAAGGCACCGGGCCGGGCGACGGTCGTTACTATTACTTGTCCAGCCGGCAGATGGGGTTGGCGGCGACCATCTGCAGGTTGACCCGGTGACCGCACAGGTCACGGATGTTGTCCAGCTTATACTTGATCATCGTGGGCCTGGAATGTGCACAACAAAGTCTCGGCGAGGGAGACGACGAGCGCACGAGCTCATACCAAATACACCGAGTATTCCATAAACGTTCGCCGACAATGAACGTTAGAATGCGATGTTTACTTTTGGACAGCATCACATCCTGGTTACCCTGAAGATGTCATCAAAGCATGGCACTACGGGTCTGTTCCCGTGGCTCCACCAGAAGGAACTCAGTGGAGGCTAGTTGAGACTGGCCCACGGGAATGACCGGTGGAGCTTGGTGGGAAAAAATCAGCTGACAGCGGTGTGAATTACGCGACAAAAAGGAAGCATTTGGCGCTGTATCATAAATTGCCAAATTGCCTTTCAAATGTTTGTCCAGATGATCGCACAATGCCTTGTTTGCAAAGTTCAAAATTTGTTTTTATTTCTGGCTATGTATGTGTCCTCAGAGACTGCGGGGAGCACACGTCCTTTTCGCCTATGGGATGAACCAGGCAATCTCTCTTTCCTCTCGGTTGAGCATCGTCTCACCCTGTTTTGCGGTTTAGCCTGCCTTCTTAACGTACAGCATATACTCTCGTGTCTGGACCCGCCGGGCTCCCTCGGCCACGAGGCGCTTCTCTACCCGATGCTGACTTTTCCTCGTCTCAACTTGCCCGACCTCGTCGATCGGGCTCGAGTAGGATTTTAGTCAGCGCCAGGAGAACGGCGGTACTTCTGGGCACGGGAATTGCGGCGGATCCGGCCGGTAAAGTAACATCTTCCCTTAGGCCGAATGACGTAGATCAAAGGCCTAAAAATGTTTTGTGGTCTGCATCTGTTACTTCGATTATTGTTCATAGTTGTAGCAGTAATTTCATATTTCCTTTGCGAAGGATGATCCTGGTATTCAGTTGATGAATGAAGATGAGATGCATATGGACGTTGTTTACGCGCAAATATGTGGCGCAAGTGCGCCGTGATTGAGCTCAACTGAAAAATCACAATTGGACCCTGCTTCTGGGCTGGTGGAGCTTTTGCTCCACTGGTGGAGGTTGGTGAAGGAAAAATCTCCACCGGATTTGCGACGGGAATGACCAGTGGAGGTTTGTGGAGGTTTGTGGAGGTTAGTGGAGCCACGGGAACAGACCCTATATATTCTATCAAACTGCACCATCTACACCTGCCCAAAAAAATTAATATTTTACAGGGTCACAATCGCACACTTCTTCAATAACCAACTCTGCACGTTCTAGGTCGCAAGTATCAGCAGCATAATTACAGCCTCAACCAACTAGTCCGCATTTACATACTTTTCCATAGCTTGTCACGTTCCGTCCAAAGAAGCTTTCCTCGCACGCAGACTATTTCTCGGTGGACACGCGACACCTGGATAACTACGAGTCTTGATGACATGTTAGGCCGAGGCCGATCTGTGCTCATTGTGATGCACCTCGGACAGTGCGCCATGCTCTGTTGTCATGTCCTCGACTTCGAGGGCAGCGAAGACGGCACTTTGGGCCACGAGTGGACTCGCTTTCGCTTACTAACATTTTAGGCGACGATTCGCGTTTTATGCAGACGGGCAAATTATTTGAATATATCTCCAACATCAAGCTCAATGTCATCTGTCCGTCACTGTAGCATCTTTTGTTTTCTCGTGTATGTGTGCTAAAGGATGTGACTTGGGCGTGTGTACCTGTGTACATTTAGTACTTCAGGCGAAGGCCAGATTATATTTAGCCGGTAGCACAGTATTAGTTATGGGCGCTAAATGACCGAACCGAGTCGATGAGCCCTAAAATTGAAATAACCAACCGACATGTCAAACCTTGTCTAGGTTTAAGGTTCCTAGACAGTTTAAGGTTCCTTAAGGTTAGTGTCAAGGTTTAACAACCGACATGTTAAACCTTGGTGTCCAAAAAGTGATTACCAAGAGCTTCAAAATATTTCATGCAACATAAATATCAACAAATAATGTTTGATACAGCCTCATTCAACCTGGCAAAGCTATGCACCTGGTCGTTAAAGAGAACCACAAAAATGCACTCCGATGAAGATGCTCCTCATGCCATGTGCCGACCTCCGCACCATATTACAGTGATTCCACATCGACCCAGACTGCTTGACAAGAAAAACCACACGTCTTCAGACTGGGCCCCAGTGGAAACGATGGGACAATCACCCTTGCTGGGATCACACAAAAAAAAACATAACATGGACTCGGAGGCATACGTTTGAACTTAGGCTGCAATAGACCGACGTATCATCGCACGCAGTTTCGCGTGCGTAGACCACATCCTCATTTGACGCGTCAGTCTAGGTTCGTGATCACCGAGATGTGATCTTCTCACCTGAGAAGATCGCACCATTGCGTACACTACGTTCGTGATACCGAGATGTGATCTCATCTGAGAAGTACCCAGTGTACAGCGCCATATAACCCCTGCATGCCAGACGCCGGCATGGACACCATCGCTCTCACCTCTCCAGACTGAGTCCCCAGGCGATGACGTTGACGTCCTCGGGCAGCCCCATGGGCAGCAGCATCTCGGGCCGGAACATGCCCGAGTTGCCGATCTCCACCCACTTGGCCAGGCCAGCGTGCCAGCTGAAGATCTCCATCGACGGCTCCGTGTACGGGTTGTAGGCCGGCTTGAAGCGCACGTGCTCGATGCCCAGCTTCTTGAAGAACTCGTGGATGATCCCTGCGGACAGCGTCGTGCCGATCACGCGGCAGCCTCGAGCTATGGCAACGCGAAGGCGGTGGGGCGCCGCCGTTGGATGTCTGCCGGGCATACGACTGCGAGTAGCATCGTGACAAATAGAACGTGCTGGTGGCGAATGCTGGCTATCCGAGCTGAGAATGCATGAGTGTTGCGAGAAAACAGCATTTACGGCAACACGAATGGTAGCCGCCCGATACTTCAGTTGGCTCAAGTGTCAGCCTACACAGGTCGCCCCGTCCTGAGGAGGGAAGGTTCGGATCGCCAACCACACACCTTCATTTAGCCTTCGGCAAAATGAGATGTCTACGGAGAACGGCATAATGTAACACTTAACAGTAGCATAGCACTTCACGACACCACAGGGTTAAAATAATGGTTTTGCGTTAGGTGTGAGATGTCGAAACGAGCATAGCAGGATGTCGAAATTTGTCATGGAATTAGTGTAATTTAAAATGCTTTTGATGTCTTTCAGACTAAAATTTGAGTTCATGGTGTGGGTACTTATGACTGAACATTTATCATTTGTTTTGAGATTCATAATTTAAGAAGAGCTATATTCGGGATAGGGAGAATAATAACTTTGCTATAAACTGGTATTGTATGCCATATCACATCATAGGTCATCCCTTTGCCTGAAATTGCCTTGCAAAATGTTTGTGTATCACAATTCCTAATCGAGAGCATGTACATGCTATTTATCAACGAGAACTGTTAGAAAGGAGACTGAAGACTTCATAAGCATTCATCAAAGAGCAAGATGCCTATACTTCTTGGAGAAGGATGTCGATTGAGTATTCAGAAAGTGGTATATTCCACCCTATTTCACGAATAATATATCACTGCGACACCACATAACCAGCACGGCAAAACTTGCTGAGCGGCTCACTTTAAACTGCTGATCAACACCACCCGTCGTCAGCATTACATCGGTATCGTACCTCTGCACCGACACACATCGCCACTGACCCATGAGGTGACCCAAGGTCAGGCCACGATCGGCCACCAGACCCTCCACCTGGTGGAACTCGGCCAGGTGAGTGGCGTCCAGCGTCTCGTTGCGGAACACCCGGTCAATGCTGAAGTACCTGACCGGCCGGAACTCCTGCGGGTGACACAGTCGAGGAGTCAGGGCAACAGGACTAGGGGGGGCAACACGTCACGGGCGGCACAGTCACACACGCAGCAGAATGCGCGTTTGTTTGTTTGTTTATTGTGCGGTTCACGACGCACTGTATGTACAATCACGGCTAATGGCGCCGCCCACTGTTTCGCCGGTGGGCCGCGGGATTTGGGATATGTCCCGAGTGTTGAACCCAGGACCTTTTGTACCCAGAGCTCAACACCTTAACCACTCGCCCATCCCCGCCCCTCAGAATGCGCGTCGGCTCACCACCAGCACCGCTTGCCGGAAGCGATTTGGTGCGCCCTAGATGGCCTCAGTGTGGACATTACGGAGCGCTAACAGTTCCGAGTAACAGTATGTCGTGCTGAACACCACGGACCAGTTTGCCAAAATTCCAGAATATTGTTACACAATTTTAAAGTGCAGGGAAATTTTGCATTCATACCTCGCACTTCGTACCCAATTTTCACTCCTATCTGAGGTAAAACAGAAAGTGGAGCAAAAACAATTGCACCAAAGAAAGAACAGAAAACAAACAAGCCAACTAAGAAAGAGGAGCAAACCGTAATTGCATTGCCCTACTTATTTACTAAATACAATTGTGCCGAGTCACATTTGGGAGCGTGTCAATTCCCTCCAGCTTTGCTCAGAACTACTCATACCTGTACCATATTCCCAGGAGTAATCTTCCCACATGCCTGATATGACATAGAAATCAGCGGTCAGGGAAATTCGCGTGCACCAGTATTCTTTGTAATTCTTTGGGTAAACAACCAGTATTCTTTGCTTAATACCGGATCATGGATTATAAAAAATTTCAGGGATAAAAAGCACAAATATGAGTACATTTTAAGTGCATACACTTGAATGTTACTATTATGCTGCAATTCCTCTCATCCAAAAAAAACGGACGGGATATATTAGAGTACACAGGACTTCAAGGTTGCTTTTTCCTTTGCACTTGCGGCATTCATCCCTTAAACATACTACTCGGTTATTTAATATTTAAATACAATTAAGCCACAGCACATCTAAGGTATCTCATACACCAGATTCTTCTCAGTGCACTAATCTTTAAGATCACAGACCCAGCACTGACGCCAATTGCCTGCCGGGCACTAAGCGGGAGAGATGGCAGATCTGACAAGAAGTCCTGTAAGGTCTCTCGTTTTTCGCTAAAACATTAATTCCATATGACCCCTTTACTGTTCCATTGACACGACTAACAAACTTCCAATCTACATATGGCAAAATGAGAAAACCATCAGTCGACTAATGGAGTAACACGATGGGACGTAGTCCTCGGATATTGCACATTCCTGAGACACCCCCTCAGGTTGTTACTAGCGCAGTCATCACAACGAAAATGATGCGACACCTTCATACTGCTCTCGTCATTACACTTGTTGCTAGAATTTTTGTGTTGAATTGGTTACGGACCAGGTCGAACTAGGTTGATGTCGGATGAACAGATGCGTAGTTAAGTACAATACGTGAGAAAGTAGTGGGTGTAATATTTAGTTTCGGTTCCAATGTTAGGGTGCACATCCGATGACTTCATTGTCACCAGTGTCGAAAACTGCACCCTTTGCCAGGAGCCGACACCTTCACAGTTAGCTTTATTGGAGGGTGTAGTAAGTTGATTTTTGTTCTCAGAAAACGCATGGGAAACGCCTCTCCACCCGACCAAATCCCAGCATAATCCTCAATATATCGCAGATCTGACTTCCGTGATGCTCCTACCAAAGCCGCCCATCAAACCTGCAAAGGAGCAGCACAGCCACTGCTATGCTTCCCATGACACATGCGCACATGTGGAATGGTATGGTATGAGGATCGATAGTTGATACGTTGACAACCCCGACATATTACATACGTCACCCTTCTCCACTCGCATGGCTTACATTACACCTGCTCCCTGCTCTCCAAACAAGACACCTTGTTAGCCCTCCCCACCTCCTGCTGTGCTAGCTGCCGAAGCATGCGCGCGCTGACGGCTGTGGTGTGAGTGCGCAGCAGGTTCTTCTGCGCCTCCTCCAGCTTCCAGTCGTAGCCGTAGCCCTGCGAGCCGAACCCTCCGCGGCTGTGCACCTGCTTGACGCGTTGTAGGTAGTCGGCCGGCAGTCGGTGGCTGGTGGCCGGGTCTGGAGACGGCGACAGCCGCGTCAGTGCCAGCCACAGTGACGTCATATGGGACACTGACCAGCGGCCTGGCCTGGAGATGGCGACAGCCTAGTCAGCGCCAGCCACAGTGACGTCACATTGTACATTGGCTAGTGGATGGGTCTGGAGACGGCGACAGCCGGGTCAGCGCCAGCCACAGTGACGTCATATTGGACACTGGGTGGTGGAATGATCTGGACATGACGACAGCCCAGTCAGTGTAAGCCACCGTGACGTCATATTGGACAATGACTAATGGCCGGACCTGGAGATGGCAACAGCTGAGTCATTGTCAGGTGGATTTTGATATATATTATAGAGCTCTGGATTTGGAAAGGACAATTTTGGGGTACTCAATTCGGTGAGCGTAATGTTCTTCTTGCATGTCATGTCAGAAACACCCCTCAGTGCTTTCCAGTGAGTTCTGAGCACTTATATCAACTAGTAGGAGGTTTACAGCAGTTGTCAAAAACTATGATTCAACCATTCAGCAGGGAAAGGAGGGTGATAACTTTTTGGAGATAATATGCTGGATGACAATATATATCACCAGGCTGTTCTTCCAACCCTGGTGCGAGGTCAGCCATAGTGGTGCTACATTTACATTGGCTGGTGGTCGGGCTTACAGAAGGAGCAGTCAGAATCGTCCACCCCTGGACTAATAGTACATCACCAGCCTGATGACTGGGCGGATATTCTTGAACGATAAGCACACATCAGCACAATTTCATAATTTGTAAGAAAATAGCATGCAGCCTAGCAGGGTTAAAATAATGTTTTTTCGTTAGGTGCAAGATGTTGAAACGAGCCCGGTAGGATGTCGAAATTTGCCATGGAATTAGTGTCATTCAAAATGCTTTTGATGTCTTTCAGACTCAAATTTGAGCCCGTGGTGTAGGCACTTATGACTGTACCTTTATCATTTGTTTTGAGATTGATAATTTAAGAAGAGATTCGGGATAGGGAGAATAATAACTACGCTATGAACTGGCATTGTAATTTGTATGCCATATCATATTATGGGTAATCTCTTTACCTGAAATTGCATTGCGACTAGACTAGCCTACTTCTTTTACTTGACACCGGCAGGTAATTTTCCACACTACCATGTTCTGTTAAAATACAAGACATATGCATATATATATATATATATTATATATATATATATATACGTATATGTATATGTATATGCATATGTATATATCATATATATATATATATAATAAAGCACCAAAGAACGAGCCGGTCAAAATATGCATACAGATTAATGTTGCATCCGTGGTTAGCTTTCAGAGCACATAGTTGCTGGAACATTTTCGGAAACTGGTCATTTAGGTCCCTTTTTACTAAACGCTTTTTCACTTTTGCACAGTATGCATAGGAATTTGTTTGCTGTCATATCTTGGTCAAGACGACCGCTGGAGCCCTGACTCACATAATGAAGTGGATATGCATGGCATTGAAACAGTCAATAAAGCAGGCTCCAGATCACGGTAAGTGATGTTCCGTGTCTGACAACACAAGATCGACGCAACAGGATGCACCATCATTGCGCTTGATGGTTTTAGGGGGTATGCAGTCATTGCTGTGGTGGGTGATTGTGACTTTACGACGCACTCGGCAGCTGATGCCATACAGCCTCGCCTGCCTCTCACCCTGGCAGAAAGGCCGGGCGCCGCGGGGAATCGAGTCCCGCACCTCTGGCTTGCCAGACAGTCATTGCTGTGGGAAGTACAAAAACTTTCAACTATCAGCAAGACATCTGACAATTGTTTTTTGTTTGGGGGGGGGCTGTATCCAGGCCACTTGCCCATTAACAGATCAGCTGGATTCGCCTGTGAATATCACACGACGGCAGAGGAATATCGGTACATCATGGCCAGGGTAGATCACGAGTGTTCGAGGATCACCAGGCACGACCCACGCCTACCCCCAGACACAGCACACGCCCTGTCTGCGCCGCCGCCCACGCACCGGCCACGAAGAACGTGTCGTGCGCGTCCCGTGCCGGGTGTTGCTGGGGCTGGAACAGCGCGTCGAAGTTCCAGAACGAGCTCTCGACGAAGCGGTTGGTGGGCATCTCGCTGAAGCCCATCTCGAGGAAGATCTGGCGGAACTCGGCGCGCACCTTGAGCAGCGGGTGTAGGTGTCCGCGCGCCGGCGGCGCACCCAGCGCGCAGAAGTTGTACGGCTTGAAGGTGCGCGTGCGCCACGACCCAGTCGCCAGCATGTCGGCCGTCAGGTCGGCCTCGGGCTTCTCCAGCGACAGGCAGAACTCGGCTCCCTTCGACACGCCGTAGCTCTTGGTGGTCCTGTGACACCGCGGCAATCGTTAGCGGTGGCGGGTCGGATGTTACTGGCGCCGGGATACAATTATTGGGTGGTGGTGGATTGGAGTTTACGGGCGCGTCGACATCCAGGATCATTTTGCGCCCATTACAATTGTTGGGGTTCCTTGAATTTCGAAACAAATCGCCACAGACGTTGACGAGAATCCCGTTGATAATCGCAACGCGGGTCAGATGTGGTGGATGCTTAAAAAGTGAGCATTTCAGTGCCAGTTAATCAAACAGCCATCAAGCTATCAGTTGCAACCTTGTGATGTTCGCACAACACCCTTTTGGTACATGATCTACAAATTGGTTTCATCGTCAAAGGACCTAAACCAGCTGAGACAACTAACTAAAACGTGCTTACGTTATGCGTCGACCTATTTAACTACTGGACAACTGAACACAGAGTTGAAAAAAAACAGACCGTTCTGGTATTTTTTTTTGCATCCAGAAGATTTATCCTGTCCAGCAAATTATATACTCTCCTTTTTATCATTTGCAGATTGAATGGTGCTATTTGACAATGAACTGATGTTGTAAAGTTATTAAAATGTACTGAAAAGTGCGAACTGAAATTCTGATCTGACATGTTGGAATACAAACATGCGCTCCGTATTTCATTACTCCAAAATTATCCTCTCCACATTCAGAATTGCACAGCACATATCCAGCTCTGACCAAAACACCACGCAACTCAACACGGACATAGCGTGCCATTCAAGTCCGGTTCAGATCCACCACCGAGCCGGAAAACCTGTTCGGTTGGACAGCACGCACGTTATTGGCGAGGCTTCACCGACGCCGACCGGTCGGCGTGGACGGTCGGCGAGTGACGTCACGCGCTTGGGCGCATTGCTGCCAAGTCTGCTTCTAGTTCTGGTCATTCAAGGCTCTGCTTCCAGTTCAAATTGAACATTTTGCCTTTCATTTGTTCCATGAAGACAGCTAAGTTGAGACACGGAGGTGACTTGACAGAAGAAACCATTCCACCGAACTGTTAGCTTATGCATGGTATTGGAAGAGTGCTTATAATAACTGCCATGCCAATTCCAACGGCTCATGGCATACTTGGTTGACCAATGTCCACCCACTTGGAAAACAGCGCCTACATTTTACAGCCAATGTGAAGAAATATAGCGCCCACATGCTGACTTGAAGACGTTGCTACATCTTGAGAACAGCAAGATACATTTACAACGGGAATACGACGGGTACTTCGTGGCCCGACGACCCTCTCTCAGCATAACGGCGAGCCCGACACACAAGGGACGAATGATTGCGTCATAGCGTGCGCATGCGCAGAAACTTCCCGAGTCGGCCGACGGACGCAAACGGATGGAAACGTATAGCGCGGCTCAACTTGGACAGACTGGTGGTCCGGCGACCGGACCGGACTTCGGCGGTAGCCTGACCATCGGCGCGCCGGACCCGGTTCACACCACGGCCAGACGAATGCCAATACGAAAGCCAATAGACTGGAATGTTTACCAAAAAAGGAAAGTGCCGGTTCGTCCGTCAGATTGTTATCCGGTCCGGTGTAGGTGTGAACCGAGTCTCAATTATTTACGACGGTGTGAGAAAAGTGCACCGCAGCCCAGTGCTGACCAGGCCAGCCTGTTCGTGACGGGTCGTCCACAAAATTGCACCACATCGGCCCGTCGACTGGACGCCGGCTTCCGCCCGATAACGTCAGCACCCCTCCCCACCCTCACCCTGACACGTGCACCGAACACTCACACTTCCTGCAGCAGCTTCCGCTTCCTGTACTCGAGCTTCAGCTTGTCGGAGACGTCTGCGTGCGAGCTGCTCTGCAGGGCGGCCAGGTGCAGGCGCACCACGTCCGTCACTGACTTGACGCGACGGCAGACGCGCGCGCCGTCGGCCGTCTTCTCCACGCGCAGCCAGCCGCACGACACCGCCTTGCTGAAGCCGATCTTGGCGTTTGGCACGGCAGCCTGGCGGCGGCGCGTTGTCACACTCGACGCGAGACCCGGTGCACGTGAACACGCAGCGGCAGCTGTTCTGGTGTTGGCCACTCGGACAGAGAGGTCGTGAGGGCACCCAGTGACCAGTTACTTCAACAGTCACTTCGCCGGTCGCCTGCACTACCCACACGCAAGCGTCATGTGACAGGAGCTGTGGCAGGAGCGGCGTCCCGACTGCTTCGCTGAACACTGCAGGGATCTGCGATGGCCCGCAGAAGGCAGTGCCTTCACAATACAACATGCAGTCCGACTGCGCATTGAGACGATATAGCTCGTGGCATACGACTTACACAGATCTGAGGTGTGTCACAGAACATACAAAAATGCCGTGAAGTAAACATGCATTTAGTACCCAGTACATTTCGTACACATCCACGCCCCATAACGCATGTCCAATCAACCAACCTGTGACTTAATGCTCAGGAATGGATTAATACTTAGCTTATGTCAGTCAGCTATTAGGGGTTTAGGGCACATCGACTGCATTGGTCATGTAGCGCCTAACACATGGCTTATGACAAAAGGTCAAATTGATCACTTACATATACACCTCTTGAGCCCCATTTTGCTTTACCTGGATCTCAAACAGAGCAGAGATTTTGCAACTAGAAGGAACACGTGTGTAAGTTAATACCAATTCGACCAGGGAAAAACATGTGGTGCCAGGGACCACGTTGTTTTCGATACCTAAGGACGAGCTCGGATCGAATCAGCACAAAACCCACACCACATGATTCACAAATTCACAAGCATCTCTCATTTACGACCACGAGTGACCTTTGGCTCGACGCAGTGTCAGGTCATGGCATAGGAGGGCGCCCCAGTGGCCATACCATCAGCTCCAGCTGGGCAATCCCGTCCGACGGCACGGCGTTGAAGACCTTGGCCTCATGACTGCCCGAGGCGGCCACCTCGCGGCCCTCGTCAGTCAACTCCCAGTGCTTGTCAGTCACCTGCTCCACCTCGATGAGCTGTCAAACATAGCGCGACAGATGATGAAGCGACCGTTGCGACCGCCCGGGTCTTCAGACCCGGAGCTGTATGGGATTGTGTGATGATCAAAGGGACAATTGACGTGTATCAATTTGAATACCACCAAGTTAGAATAAGTAGTCTGGGGTGGCTATAGGTTTGAAACTAACATAAATGGCTGAGCTCTGACTTCTAATGGTCTGCAATAGGTGCATTGTCACTTAGTGGGATCTGGATTTAGCTATCCAGGACTATCCTATGCTTCAGATTATTCTTGTAGCTCTTTTTGAATTATCCGATTTCCAGTGGCAATGACTAACTATATATTACACGCCTGCATATTACACAGGCAGGACATCTTGAATGAGGCTAATAACAATGACATAGAACTATAACAGTCACTGTTAATGCATCGGCGCCTAAGAACGCCAGGTCACACTGGATTTCAGCGATGGATATCAAGGACTGATCAAAGACTAATGAACATTATATGCCAGCAGTTGGAGATCAAAGCACAGCACACATTTTAATTTCAACACGACCTTGAGTCAAGATCATCCACATGAACCACCACGAATATTCCTTTCTGGACAATATTGCCTAAGGGATTTTTCTCAAAGAAATCAATTAGATGCACTTGTTTGGCTGAGGTGTAGACAGAGCTATGAGTGTAGTAGCTTCATTAGCATACATTCATCCTACCTTTCCCATTCCTTGTAAACTCTTAATGATTCCAATAATCTTTTGATGTTCTTCTCCAATGTTGCTTGACAGCTCTTGGGTGTTAAAAGATCCATGTTGGTCCAAGCATTTCAGAATGCTTTCATTTGTTGCCATTACTGGTTATACCTGAAACAAAGTATGGAAATGATACACATCAGACGCATGATTTATCAAATTCACTCAATTTAGCATCGACTGGGCCATAGCAGTCAGGGTTGCAAATACAGCCACGTTCTGGGTTTGCCATTCAGAAAAAAAACATCCCCCCCCTACCCCGAAGGTTGACTGGTGCTTCTTGACAACGCAATGACCTCAATCTTTGGCCAGTGCAAATAAGAATCTGACCATGAAATCTAACCATCCCTCATCGCAACAGGAGACGCGGTCCCACATGTTGTTGACATGTGGAGATGATCAGTGGGACCCAAACCCGGATGACAGAAACAACACTCAGAACAACCAATCAGAAAGCCCAGCTGTGATGAAAGAGAGCCAAGAGATTTGTAAACCAACAACTTAAATCACAGTTAGACACCTAGCTGTCCGGTGCTGGTTGGCAAGATGGATGAAAACACAACACAAGAGCAAAGTATGCACCACCCAGAGCCATCAGATACAGTCATATGGTACCTACTGCAGAATGCTGTATGATATGTCTGCCATGCATATACACATAAAGTACTTATGGTCCTGGCAAAGCTAGCATGTGCGCAACATCCGGACCCCACAGACACAGTCATGTGGTACTGTGGAATGAGACTGCCATGCACAAACACTCAACAAAGTATGTATGGCCCTGGTAAAACTAGCAAAGTGTGCACCACCCAGACCCCATATACTCAGATTTATGGTACTGTAGAATGTTGCACAATACCTCTGGTTGGTTATTGGTTTTACGACACGTCGACCGTTGGGTCATATAGCGTCGCCAATCTCTCACGCCGATTGGTCGCGGGCGAAGAGTAGCGACAGGTGAGACTCGAACCCACAATCTTTCGATTGTGAGACGAGCATCTTACCCCTAGACCACTCGTCCCCTGCACAATACCTCTGACATGCACAAACACATAACAATGTGTGCATGACCTTGGTAAAGCTAGCAAAATGTGCACCACCCAGACCCCTCAGAGACAGTTATATGGTACTTTGGAATTAGATGTGATACCTCTGCCATGCACCAACATGTAACAAAGTATGCATGGCCCTGGTAAAGCTAGCAAGCCCCAACACAAATCAACACCACTAAATGCTGCTAAACCTTGCAGAAAAGCTACCAAACATTCAGTTTTTTTTTTTAAAGATTCTGGTTGGCTAAATTTTGCCCCATTGGGTAAAGTTATCAAATATGACATTCAAAAGCAGAAAAGTTAACTTAATGGTTTAAGTTTATTTAATGGCTTAACCCTGAATAAAAAGCATGCAGATAAGGGGTCTTGTTATACAAAATAGTACCATGAACCCTGCCACTGTGACAGACTCCCACAAATACTATGCAACACAGAAAAAGCACTCTAAGCCCAAGACCTAGTGACATTGGTGGGGGGGGGGGCTTATTGGCGCATCAACTGCATTGGTCATGCAGCGATCTAGTGACAGCTACAGCATACATTGGAGGAACAAGACACGGAATTGGATGATGGTTCCAGGAACACATTTGGGATGCTGAACAAAACACTGCATATACATTTAAGTGACTACATCACATCCATGATAACCATCTCTGTGATGAAACCACCTGGCAATGCCACATGATCGAGTACATACGAGTTTGCACAGATGTAGCCAAACTCAAAATCATCAAGCTCATGGAAATTATTAGGTGAAAAAACCTTCATCAACATGCCTCCATCCTGGCATTTATTCATATCATTCCCAAGCAATCTGTTCTCGACTACTGATGTCAAAACGTCTTCATCAACAAAACAGACACTATATGCATGCCCTCACCCACTCAACACAGATACATACAAGTAGACCTGCACCCATGTATGCACACAACATACTGTCAGCATAGGCTAAGTTGGAGTGTTGTGGTGTCAGTATCCTGTTAGTCAACTTACTACTTTCCATGTCAAGCACATTCACTATGTGCATGATATTCATGTTGGACTAGCTACTGAGGCTAAGATTAATTATTTGAATTTTAAGATGCTGTGTACTTATACTATGGTATTATGACTGGTATCATTGCATAAACTCCAACCAATTTTCACAAAGATAGCACAATAGACAGTGTCTTAGTTTATGTTAAAGTTACTTCTTAAAAGGTGATCTAAGATGGCACACTTTGATGATTCAAGGGGCAGATGGATGTGAATGATCAAAATTGTTTGAGGTAAATTATATTAAAAAATGAATAAATTAACAAAATCTTCCTGGGGTTACTTTGTGGACCTGGGTCCTATGCTAAGCACAGCTTAGAGTTTAACATGCAGTCAAGGCATCGACAGCCTCCCAGGTGCCACCTCCCCAGTGTCATTCCCCTGGTAATATTGAGTGAGCTGCCAGCTGAACCTCCCAGCCTGAGGCTATGTAAGCACATGAAGCAACTAAAACACTACATTGCCAGGACACAGGAAACCAATGTAGGGCACTCAAACCAGCTAAGTTCTCAGGGCAGCTGACTTGTCCTATTTTTTCAAAAATTTACTATAGGCACATGCAACTGCAAACATTCTTTCTTACCTATCAAATGTTCTCCTGAACATGGATGCCTTGAAAACACAAGTCTAAAGTCATTTTCAAACTGAACGATAATATTATGGTGATCTATAGGTTGTTCCTATTATTCAACCTAGCTGCTTAGTTGCAAGAGATAGCTGCTTAGTCTTCTCACTGCCTTTTATACTTGATAAATTTGTGCTCTTGTGTATTCTTGATTTCTTTTTGTGCAATTCAGTGCAGTGCAATGTTTATGAACATCGTCAACATGATGTGACCGCTAATTTTCTGTGTACAGTGTACAGTGACCATTCAAGAATGTTTGACTGGGTGCCAAATGACCCTGTGGCCAGCATGCCCTTAAACGCAAATAATCAATTAAATCAATAAGGAGTGTTTGAAATGTTTCCAATGTTTGCCAGATTTGTTTTCTTAAAATGTCAAGCTATGTCATGTTAATTTTGTTTTTGATAGTATATTACATAAATTGAAGCTCCCACTTGGACTTTGGTCACTTGCCAACTGAAAAGTAGGCATTTGCAGAGGCTGTGAGTAGTCAGTGGGCAGGGATGGCCAAGTGGTTAGAGTGTTGTACATTGAATGCAAAGGCCCCAGGTTCAACAATCACACAGCTCTGATATTTCTCAATCATGCAGCCCACCAACAAAACAGTGTGGGCAGTGCCATTAGCAGTGTTGCATAAAGTATGTTGTGAACCACTTAATAAAGAAGAGTAGTCACATCATCTTAATCATGTTCATAAACATTCCATTGGAGAAAAACATCCAAGAATTCATTGAACATCTTCAAGTGCAAATTACCAACTAACAATATGATAAAAACAAGATAAAACCAAACCTGGCTAGCGATATACACTGATGTATTACAACACTGGAAGATGAAATTTGCTACAACTTCTGCAAGGTGGCACTGACTGAGACATCTCTTAGTAGGTATGCCACTGACAGTATTATTGCTGTTTAAGGTAGCCACAAGACAAGTTTTACACACATTGATCTCCGTGAAGCATACAAAGGGGATAGGTTTGGTTGTTAGGTTTGGTGAGGCTTTTATTGTAAGTTAGAGAAGTGTTAAATTTTTGGGCAGAGGGGGAGTAAAAATGTTTTATTGTATGGAAGGCAAGGCTAGGTTAGGTTAGGTTATGTTACAATTTTCTTCATTTTGAATGTTGCTTTTTTTTATTACCCAACTAGTATCTACTTGCCACTTTTTGAGTGTTATTTTGCCTCCCAACTGAAAAGTATGCATTTGCAGAGGAATTGAGTGGTCACATCATTTAAAGCACATTCATAGCCATTGCATTTGAAAAAGAAATTCCAAGAAAACAAAAATTATCTTAACCTGCAAATTAGTTAGGTAGACATGTAGGGGAAGCAGGGGGTATCTGAACACATTCAGTTTCCCAAACACCTACCCTTGGACATTTCCAGTGTCACTTTCAGTGCATAAATATGGTGGTATTCATAAACAATGGACCATTCTCTACCAAAATATGAAGGTCTGATCACATAGTTCTACAGATTCTTTGCATATGGAGCTAGCAAAGCCTGCAGGTGCCATTTTAGGTTTCCAAGAGAAATTGCTTAAGAAAACCAAAAGGAAGTGATCTCTGATGTTTTTGTCATTACACCAGTATTTGTATTGGCTACTAATAACTTGTACCACAACAGCTACAGTGAGGTAGGTAGGTAGGACCTAGGTAATCCTGCACAACCACATCTTCATGTTTGGAATATGGCACACCACTACAAAATAATTGCCTGTTTTAAAGTCGTTCTTTGCAAGTGGTTAGAGGATTTTTATCAAAAGGAACTGTCTGAATATCATCCATATCATATCAATATCCATATCATATACAATATGATATGGATAGCTTGTTTATTTTTGTGCTCAGTAAACAGTACAATTACTGGTTCTGCCATACAGAATCAGCATTAGAGCTATTTGGCATGAAAAAAACTGTAGTATATGTGAGAGAAAAAAAAAACTTAGCATATGTGCAACCCCACTTGGAATATTCTGTACAAGCATGGAGCCCCTACCTAGAAAAAGATATAGACATGTTAGAAAGAGTGCAGCACAAAGCAACCAGACTCATCAGTGGAATAGGTAACTTAGAATATGGAGAAAGGCTTGTGGCATTGGATATATACTCACTGAAGTATAGGAGATTAAGGGGGGACATGATTGAAATGTACAAAATTGTTAAAGGATTAGACCAGGTCAATTTGAATGGTGCTCTTCAGTTTAGAGTATCACATAGGGGTCATCAATTCAGGTTAGACAAGTGAAGTGTAGGACAGTTAAGCAACAACAGGTCTTCAGTCACAGGATTGTTGATCAGTGGAATGGGCTGCCTGCTGATGTTGCAGGGAGTTCCTCATTGAATGTATTTAAAAGTAGGGTGGACAATTTTTTAGACAGGAAAATCTTGTTTTTGAGTTATAATTTGTGATGGAATGGGGTGATATTTATGTTAAGTAAGTGTGCATGGCACAGACCCCTTTAAGCAGGCATGGATGCAGTTGGAAAATTATTGATAAGGCATTCAATCCACATGTGTTAAGAGAGATCAGGGGAATAAGGCTGGATAGCTAGGGTATATAGGCACTGATAGGTGTGTGGGATATTGGAGGACTGGTTTTCTTCAGGATGTGGGATGGTTGGGGTTGGTCTTTTTACCAGGCTTATGGTATCTTCCATTTATAGACTTACTGGACAGGCCTTTGGTTGGTTGGTTATTGGTTTTACGACATGTTGACCGTTGAGTCATGTAGCGTCACCAATCTCTCTCTGATTGGTCGCAGGCAAAGAGTAGCGACAGGTGAGACTCAAACCCACAACCTTTTGACTGTGAGACGAGCATCTTACCCCTAGACCACTCTGGTATTCTTCAAGTATTACCCTCAGACTTACTTTAACTCAACAATGTATCCAAGCCATCATCAGCTGACTGTCAGTCAGCTGTTGGTGACGTTACTCAAACGTATAGACACCCCCATTTGGGTGCACTGAATGAACCAAAGGTGTCACCAGGAATATTTATAAGGGTTAGGTTAGGTTACGTTTGGTTATTGTTAGGTTAGATTAGGTTTGGTTATTGTTAGGTTAGGTTTGGTTTGACCCCTTATAAATATTCCTGGTGACGCTCTGGGGTCATTCAGTGCAGTCGTATGGAAGTGTTGTTTCTGTACGTTTGAGTGACGTCACAAACAGCTGACTAGCAGTCAGCTGACGGTGACTTGAATGCATTGTCGATATAAAGAAAGCGTGAGGGGTAATACTTGAAGATTACTGGCCACTCGTCCCCGGATGGGCCTTTGGGTCTCTTATTAAGTCTAAATGCTTTATAACTTTATATAATGTGTACCTAGCAATGGATTCCACACCTTCCTTTGGGATGTGATACTGATGAGATTGTCTATGGTAGCACAATGGGTATGATGGGAGGAGTTTGTAATTGTTGAGTGTGTTATGCAATAGCAAGTGAATGGTGCTAGACAGGCTGGGATATATAGCTCCCAAGGAACTTGAGATAAGTGATTGATTGGGGTGAGAGTATGTACATTTCTAGTACCTTTTCTAGATAGGCTTAACCCAGATGGGCCCCTGTGGCTCTTATTAAGCCTCAACACTTTATGACTTTATGACTTTGACTATTTGTTGTATGATGTCAAAGTGTTTGGAACTCCCCTCCCCTCTTCCCTACCTAGGTACCTAGGTACCTAGATAGGTACCTACCTAGGTACTTAGGCAGACACCTATCAATATTTCCGCCTGAAAATATACTCACTTCAAATGTAAATGTAAGTTGGAAAACTTATATCTACCTATGCCCAATGTATAGGCCAGTACGTATAAGTTCGAAGAACCAAGGTCCTAAAGCGCCATATAATTGAAGCAGAATATCAGCGACTGTACAGTGTACGGCCTGATCCAAGGCCCTTTCTGATCTGTCTGCAACGTCGATGAATTGCGAACCGCATTTGCAACGTCGATGCCACGAGGCATGAGGCTTTCCCACACAAGCTGTTCACAATTATATAAAAAGTATCATTAGCGTCAATATCACCACCAGAAACGCAACTAAATTAGTAACGTTGACTGCTCTCCATCCAGTGTATTGTATTTATTTTATCGTTCATGCGCTTACAAGGGAGGGTGGGGCACTGGGGACAGACAGAGACAGTTATCTCTAGTTATCTTGGGGACATGTTCCCCCTTGTAAGTTAGACGCCCCTCTGAGAAGATTCGAGTGCACCCCCTCTCGAATGTTTCAGCCAAAGGTGTCCCTCCAAATGGAAAAGGTGCTCCTGGAGGCTGGAAGGAAAGGCGCCGCTTCGGGAAAGCTCAAATGAACCCCTTGAATTTGTATATCAGATACGCTCCTCAGAAGGCAAACACGTCCATTCAGGTACTTTCGCAGTGGCGCCGCCGCGAACATGTGCCCCATGACAATTCCTGGATCCGCCCCTGTATGCTTAGGTGTCCAGTGGCACTGAAACTTTCCCAAAGTTTTGGGGATAGACGGGAGAGGACGAGATAAAATCCATTTTAGTGTCGATACTTCTCCGCGTACGTGCATGAAGACCAGCAGAGTTCATACATACATCAATGAATGAATGTATGCGCGGAACCAGAAGCCTGGTTTTGAACTGGTATAGAAGCGGATGGACAACTAAAAAGTAACTCCGATCTCGAAGAAAAACCTCCTCAGATTTGTTTAATACAACGAAGAATGGCTCTTAGATGCTCCTGGGTTTTAGACATTGCGTGTAAAGAAAGCATACGACTTTCAATATACCAGGAGGTGCTGAATTGACATCAAAAGTAACGTTAAGGATTATACTTTATTACTCAACGTTTCGGCCAGGGGCCATCGTCAGGAGTGATATAAAAAGAACACTTCCCTTTTGCCAATATACGGGAAGCGCATCAGCGCCGATTTTTGTGGTTTGGCGCTACGAAATGTTTCGACTTTAACGGCCTCTAACTCGAAAATGTGTGTGCCGGTTTCCGTTATTCCTGCTTTAAACGACGCGCCTGACATTTATATGACATAATGACTTATACCGACCAGTAAAATCGGGAGTTATTTACGAAAAACCTGAGGGATGGATGGAAATTTCGTCCCCTCCAGTGGGCATGTTAATTTTGTGTTATTCTCGATTTTCCGCCGAATGGCAGGCGGATTCCTGGGGGGCCGACCAGAAACAAAATCACTGGGTGACCGCAACAAACACAATGCCTGCCACCCGGCGGATCTAGGCTTTGTCAAACAAGAAACATACATCACATGCACGCAATCAAAAAGCACGCGCGCCGCATAACGGCGCGTTTCCCTTTCAAGGGACCATGGCGTCCCAGCCTTTTCGAACAAGATATACCATTTGATCATATTTCATCATCTCCTACCTCGCAAACTTCTGTACCAATCCGAACAATCAAAAACCGCATCACTCCGCCATCAAAACACCAGCACTCCGTGTCAAACCAACAAGCAACACACAGACACCGGACATACAACGATAAGGACAAACGAACAGTCCCAGTGCCGCGCCGGCTCGCCGCCGATGGCTATGGACTTTACGCCGGCGCGTCAACCAGCAGCGTGACATCCCCGGCGGGAGCCATGGCCGCCGACTCGCTGGGATGGTCTTGCTGCTGAGTCAGCGACCTCCCGTGACAAACGCCGACCAAACCAGCGACGAACACCTCAGAACCCCCGCTTCCAGCGCGTTCGAGATCGCTCTTCCGGGCGATCCCGTGGGAATTGAGTGGTCGCTGGAAGGTCTCGGTAAGTAGAAGGCCGCGGCTACAGATAACAACGGCATCGGATGTTGCTTCCGCGACCTGATACTTAGTTTTAACTGCCCGCAGAAAGGCATCGCTACCGTATTTGCGAATTGTATCTTTTCGGCGGCTGCGCAAGAGGTCGGCGTCATAATCGTAGGGGACCGTGAAGTCAACCACGACCGCCGACCTCCGCCCTTCCTTCACCAGAATTGTATCCGGGCGGAAGGTTTCGCCACCTACTTCGATTGCGGGTTCTCGATAGACTGAGCCGTGCGTACCTCGACGCCACAAGTTCTCCACATTGTGATGTAGCCAGTTGTGACGTCTAATGTACGCAGCCCGCAGTTCGCGGCACCCGTTGAGGGCATGGGCCTGAGTTTCGGCAAAGGCACCACACCTGCGACAGGGCCTGACTGGCTGAAATCGTTTAATACAACGAAGAATGGCTCTTAGATGCTCCTGGGTTTTAGACATTGCATGTAAAGAAAGCATACGACCTTCAATATACCAGGAGGTGCTGAGTTGACATCAAAAGTAACGTTAAGGATTATACTTTATTACTCAACGTTTCGGCCAGGGGCCATCGTCAGGAGTGATATAAAAAAGTCAAGTTTAACAATTGAAAAAAAAAAGCACGCGAGAAAAAAAGCGTGCAAAAGACACGTGGAATGCAGAAAAGCCTCCTCAGTGGTGCAGACACTTAAGAAACTCCAAACCAGAAACAAACTATGTCAAGATAGAATCCTCTGAGGAAGCCCGAGCCGATGGTCCATATACATATCGATACATACACTCACGCACATATATAGACATAGATCCAATATAACGCGTAATACATAAAATATAATTTATGTTTATGTAATTTTATGTGATATACCAAGACGTCGTTTGCGTGTTTAGTTGCGGCCGTAGATTACGTATGTGTAGAGATTCGAGGACCTTTAGATCAGCGTTGTCCCTGGCTGTTGCTAGAATTTCTACTTTGAAGTTTGTGTTAGTGTCGCTGTGTTCCATGTTAGAATGTTTGTCGATCATGTGTTCGCCTAAAGGTGTGTATGCTCTCCGAAGTCCGGCATCTCCCAAGTGCTCATTGTACCTATCCCTGATACTACGTTTGGTTTCACCGACATAAAATATTCCAAGACAGCGGTTGCACGTTATTTTATAAACTACGTTTTTCCGCGTGCATCTACCTTTGAGCCCGTTGATACAGGTGTGGCACGTTCTTCTACCAGCGGGGCATGACGGCATTTCCAGGGCTGAGCGGACCAGGTAAGATTTCAGCGTAGGTCCGCTAGTCCAGGCTACCCTAACATGGTTTAGATGAGACGAACGGATGGCTGCGTTTACCTGTCGACATAGTTGGTCATCGACAAAAGGAAGTCTCATGTAAACATAGTTGGGATTACTACCCGTTCGATGCCGACGTTGCCCACTTATCCTACTCCTGTTGTGAGGGTGAACAGCACGAGCGGCGGAGTGTACCCGATGTGCTGGGTGTCCGTTTTCCAGGAAAAGAATTGTCATCTTCGCAAGGCTCCGCTCGCATGAAATAGTATCGGAGGAGACTCGTGCTGCTCTCCTCATTTCGGATGTTAAAACGGCCTTTTTAGTGGCCATCGGGTGGGCCGAATCATAGTGCAATATAATGGGGGCTGCCATAGGTTTAAAGTACAGTTCGGTGGTGTAGCTCCATCAGCCTGAACTACAAACAACGTATCAAGGAAAGGAATCGAACTGCTATGACCAGTGTGTTTTAAGGTGAACTTGATGCTGGAGTGTTGTTGGTTAATTTCTGCAAAGAAGTCGAGCAGAGAGGCCAAGCCATGTGTCCAAACACCAAAAATATCGTCTATATACCTCATGTAGAGAGCTCGTTTCAAATCATACGAAGCTAAGAAGATCGACTCAAGGCGGTGCATAAAAGCAATCGCTTAAGGAGGTGCACATCGGTTACCCATAGCCACTCCTTTTGTTTGCTTGTACATGGAGGTACCGAAACGTATGAGGTTATTGCTGAAAATAAGTGTTAGTAATTTCACACAGTCCCGTACCCCAATCCCGAAAAGACAAATGTCATCCAGATTGTCCTCGATTAAACGAATCACAGCATCTATTCCCTCCTTTATCGGAATGCTGCCATATAAATTTGTCACGTCCATGGTGAAAACAATACTGCCTTCCGGAAGTTTGGTAGGAAACGTTTCTTTCACCCTCTGTAGGTACGACTCCGTGTTTGTCAGATGGGCGGGAACCAACGCTAGTATCTGGACAAGAATCTTGCTCAAGAACCAAGATAACTTGTCTAGGGGGTCACCACTCGCCAACACTATAGGGCGCAGTGGAACCTCTAGTTTCTTGTTTTTGGGGAGCCCGTATAATTCCGCTGTGCGGCTGGAATGAGGAAGGAGAGATAACACTGTGTCTTTATGTAACTTCCCTGATAAAGTTTCCTTGATAATAGTACATGTTTCGATTTCGAGACGTTTGGTAGGGTTTGGTTGGGAAGAAATGCTCTGATAATCGTCCGTTATTTTCCTGGCCTTTTCAATGTAATCCGTTTTATTTAGCACGACGAATCCTTTGCATTTATCTGACGGCTTTACTGTTACATTATCGTTGTTTTTCAGTTCCCGAAGTACTTCCCTCTGTTTCGCATAATTGTCCGACCTTTTGTTCGATGCTTTGTTGTGATATTTATATGCTTTTAGAACTTTTGTTTTTAAATCTTTCAACTCAGATTCTAATTGAGTTGTGGCTCTCGGTGGTTGGTATGCAGGAGTGTCGGGAAACATGGGGCGAAGCTTTGAATGACCTGTGCTAGAGGTGCTTTGTGATAAGCCTGCCTGCGGTACCTGAGGTACAGTTTGCTGTTTTGTCTCCCTCACATGAGGGAGACTTGCCTTACTTGCCTACCGGGAAGTACCCTCCTGCAGGTACCGTGTCCAAGTCGCTTGCCTGAAAATGCGCAGAAGATCGAGTCTCCTGTTTCCTCAAGTGTTGCAGCAACGGAAGACGAAGTCTTCAGTTCGACGCTTCGGCCCAATCAGAGCTCTAGGGACTCCACTTCACTACCCCTAGAAACCAGTCATCTCTTGCCTGAGGAGTCAGAGGAGGACAAACACTGCGGCCCAGTGAAAACAGCTGTTTGTAGTGATGTTGGTGCTTCACCACGTAGTGTTGTCGATTTTCGCTGCTGTGCGGACAGGGCCTGGTGCGCTTCGTTGTTTAGTGCGTTCGTGCCCAGCGTTGTGACTGTTTGGCGCTTTGGGTGGGCTTTGGCCATGCGTGGGTGGTCTCTGTGTTTGACGATCTCCAGCGTTGTTTCTGGAGTCAGAAACTGCGGCGTGAGGCCAGCAGCCGACCGCAGCGCACCACAAGAGGACGAACTTCACCAAGGTACACATTCATCATACCAACCACCTACGCCACTCCCGGATAAAAATAATTTACTTCACCACGCGGCTACCAGTGGAGAGAGCTCGGGTAGTTGCATTACTTCTGGCATCCACGGTACGGACACCAACGGCGATGGCACTGAACAATATCGTACAAATCGCACGTCTAATCTAAGTAAGTTACCTCTAGACTCAGATATATTGGAATTGCTTGACAAAGGCCACAATTTTGCGTTAGCTCAAAAAGTAGATCGTAGCTACTTAGAAAAGGCAGAATCAGGCGTAGAAAGGGCGATCTATGGTTTGCGGTGGAGGAATGTGAGGGAGACAAAACAGCAAACTGTACCTCAGGTACCGCAGGCAGGCTTATCACAAAGCACCTCTAGCACAGGTTATTCAAAGCTTCGCCCCATGTTTCCCGACACTCCTGCATACCAACCACCGAGAGCCACAACTCAATTAGAATCTGAGTTGAAAGATTTACAAACAAAAGTTCTAAAAGCATATAAATATCACAACAAAGCATCGAACAAAAGGTCGGACAATTATGCGAAACAGAGGGAAGTACTTCGGGAAATGAAAAACAACGATAATGTAATAGTAAAGCCGTCAGATAAATGCAAAGGATTCGTCGTGCTAAATAAAACGGATTACATTGAAAAGGCCAGGAAAATAACGGACGATTATCAGACCATTTCTTCCCAACCAAACCCTACCAAACGTCTCGAAATCGAAACATGTACTATTATCAAGGAAACTTTATCAGGGAAGTTACATAAAGACACAGTGTTATCTCTCCTTCCTCATTCCAGCCGCACAGCGGAATTATACGGGCTCCCCAAAAACCACAAACTAGAGGTTCCACTGCGCCCTATAGTGTTGGCGAGTGGTGACCTCCTAGACAAGTTATCTTGGTTCTTGAGCAAGATTCTTGTCCAGATACTAGCGTTGGTTCCCGCCCATCTGACAAACACGGAGTCGTACCTACAGAGGGTGAAAGAAACGTTTCCTACCAAACTTCCGGAAGGCAGTATTGTTTTCACCATGGACGTGAAAAATGTATATGGCAGCATTCCGATAAAGGAGGGAATAGATGCTGTGATTCGTTTAATCGAGGACAATCTGGATGACATTTGTCTTTTTGGGATTGGGGTACAGGACTGTGTGAAATTACTAACACATATTTTTAGCAATAACCTCATACGTTTCGGTAACTCCATGTACAAGCAAACAAAAGGAGTGGCTATGGGTAACCGATGTGCACCACCTTTAGCGATTGCTTTTATGCACCGCCTTGAGTCGATCTTCTTAGCTTCGTATGATTTCAAACCAGCTCTCTACATGAGGTATATAGACGATATTTTTGGTGTTTGGACACATGGCTTGGCCTCTCTGCTCGACTTCTTTGCAGAAATTAACCAACAACACTCCAGCATCAAGTTCACCTTAAAACACACTGGTCATAGCAGTTCGATTCCTTTCCTTGATACGTTGTTTGTAGTTCAGGCTGATGGAAGCTACACCACCGAACTGTACTTTAAACCTATGGCAGCCCCCATTATATTGCACTATGATTCGGCCCACCCGATGGCCACTAAAAAGGCCGTTTTAACATCCCAAATGAGGAGAGCAGCACGAGTCTCCTCCGATACTATTTCATGCGAGCGGAGCCTTGCGAAGATGACAACTCTTTTCCTGGAAAACGGATACCCAGCACATCGGGTACACTCCGCCGCTCGTGCTGTTCACCCTCACAACAGGAGTAGGATAAGTGGGCAACGTCGGCATCGAGTGGGTAGTAATCCCAACTATGTTTACATGAGACTTCCTTTTGTCGATGACCAACTATGTCGACAGGTAAACGCAGCCATCCGTTCGTCTCATCTAAACCATGTTAGGGTAGCCTAGACTAGCGGACCTACGCTGAAATCTTACCTGGTCCGCTCAGCCCTGGAAATGCCGTCATGCCCCGCTGGTAGAAGAACGTGCCACACCTGTATCAACGGGCTCAAAGGTAGATGCACGCGGAAAAACGTAGTTTATAAAATAACGTGCAACCGCTGTCTTGGAATATTTTATGTCGGTGAAACCAAACGTAGTATCAGGGATAGGTACAATGAGCACTTGGGAGATGCCAGACTTCGGAGAGCATACACACCTTTAGGCGAACACATGATCGACAAACATTCTAACATGGAACACAGCGACACTAACACAAACTTCAAAGTAGAAATTCTAGCAACAGCCAGGGACAACGCTGATCTAAAGGTCCTCGAATCTCTACACATACGTAATCTACGGCCGCAACTAAACACGCAAACGACGTCTTGGTATATCACATAAAATTACATAAACATAAATTATATTTTATGTATTACGCGTTATATTGGATCTATGTCTATATATGTGCGTGAGTGTATGTATCGATATGTATATGGGCCATCGGCTCGGGCTTCCTCAGAGGATTCTATCTTGACATAGTTTGTTTCTGGTTTGGAGTTTCTTAAGTGTCTGCACCACTGAGGAGGCTTTTCTGCATTCCACGTGTCTTTTGCACGCTTTTTTTCTTGCGTGCTTTTTTTTTTCAATTGTTAAACTTGACATTTTTATATCACTCCTGACGATGGCCCCTGGCCGAAACGTTGAGTAATAAAGTATAATCCTTAACGTTACTTTTGATGTCAACTCAGCACCTCCTGGTATATTGAAGGTCGTATGCTTTCTTTACACGCAATGGCTGAAATCGTCCACGATTAAGATTGGTACGGACCGGGAAATTCTCGGAGACGGCCTTGGCCAGGCGGATGAACTCCTGGCCAGATAGGCTGACCGACCAATCGGTCAGCCACCGGTTTCCGCACCGTGAGGCATCGGTACCAAACCGGCTCACCATGTCGGTTCTCCGGTATTCGGCCGCCTTTTCCCGCAGGACTCTCAGCTTGTGTTTAGTGAGTCCTTTGGGCGAGATATCCTCCAGGTCCAGATGTTCACGCCAATAAGCGATCTCGGCGTTGACGGGCCCCGACCCGGCGGCCAGGTACTTGACGACACCGTCCCTGCTCACTGTGAGCTTCACTAGCCGTCGAGTACGCATCATTGCAACAGTCTCTCGGAATGAGAGGATGTGGAGCCCGTCATTCTCCGACCTGAGGTGGAAAAATTCCGTAGGTGTTACTGGCGGGAGGTGGAGGATGCCTCGAATCGCTTTATGGAGTACGCCATCTAGGTGCCGCAGAGATTGATCGGTAACGTTTCCCAAACGCAGAGTATGCTGGTGATTCGGCAGGATATGCGCTCGTAAAAGTGCCAGCTTTTGGGCTGGCTTGAGCGCCGCCTGTCTCACTACTTTCATGTCCACGAGCAGCTGCTTCACTTGAGCTTTTTGACAGCCAAGAGGAGACAGCTCCAACCCTAGGTATTTCGCCACCTCCCCGACGCCCCGGTTTTTAATCAGGACGCCGTTGAATTGGAAGGTGGCCCCTTGGATGACTTTCAGGGTCTTAGTGCCTAGAGCTTGCGCAAGTCGGATGACGTGTGACTTGGCCGCGTTAACTCGCATACTCCGGTCAAATAGAAAAATCATATGTGACACCCAGCAAATAGCGCATCCCGTTCCCGCTGCCCGAGCCAACACAAGATCGTCGGCGAAGGCCAGAGTATTATATCCAGGGTTCTCCTCGCCGCTTTGTTTAAGAAGATGTCGCTGCCCCGATGCCCCTATTAGCTCATGTTGAACAACATCGGGGACATGGGGCAGCCCTGTTTAACTCCGCGGTATATAGGAATAGGCGATGTCCTGCCTTGAGCGCCACCTATGGTAGTGGTGACCCCTGAATACAAGTCGTGTATGGGATTGCGGATCGAATGGGCTATATTACTTAGACATTCTGGCATTATTGAATGGTTGACCTATGCTGACCTCTGGTGGTCAAACCATTCGATGCCCCGTGAAATGCGTCTGCATGGTTGTCAGGGACCTTGGGACTACCGTCTCACCGAGTTTGGGCGAAATCGAAGGCGTCGTCGATTTCTTCTGAATATGAATATCGAACTCCTGCCAACTTCACGGACGTACCTTTGAGCGGGAACTGCCACCTCAATGTTTGCTTCACCCACCTCCGCAACTATTTCAACTTCTAACATGGGAGCCAATGGAATGTGTGGTGTCCCGAGCACAGCCCACCTAGCGGCCGAGTGTGGAACTCGGGCGTTTCACGCCGAGCCCACAGAGGGCTGACCCCGTCCGATCCCGGCCGGCCGGCGGACATTGAGGTGGTATGAGGAGTCAAGAGTAGACTGTTGTGTGTCAGAGTGCCGATTGTGCGTTGCGTTGTTATAATACCAAGCCCGCTGCCGGAGCGTGTTCGTGGCCGAGCAGAAGAGGCAAGGAAGAGATAGAACACTTGGCGACCAGTGTGCGTACAGAATCACGGAGGACTTTGCATACCTGTTCGGTCTCTGGCGGAGTGTGGCGGAGTGCTACGCTTGGGTCAGAGTGACAGACGCACCTGTTGACGGGCACTGCGGACGCGTTCTACCCGCCGTGTTGTGCGTACGAGTCACCGGGGCGAGGAGTCTGATTGTGGCAGAGCAGCCGGAATCATCTCGCGGATTGCCCCGTGTCGCACTTGGACGGCTCAAGGTGCTGAAGAAGAGGGCAGAACTTGATGCACCTGCGGTTTGCCCAGTGATGCCCGGGCTGACATTGCAACAGGTGATTGAACGACACCAGAGTGTGTTCGGGGAGGAGTTGGGCAGGATCCCCACCAAGGTGTCACTGAAGCTGAAGCCGGGGACCCAGCCAGTGTACCGACGGGCCGGCCTGTTCCCTTCACCCTCCAGGATGCCATCGAGCGCGAGCTGGACAGATGGGTTAGCCAGCGTATAGCAGAGAAGGTGCAGCCTGGAGACTTCTCTGGCTGGGGCACACCTCTGGTGCCTTTCCCCAAGCAAGATGGAGTGCGACTGTGTGCAGACTACCGGATCACAGTCAACCCTCAGCTGGAGCAATTAAAGCCCACGCCAGAGGCCCACGTCAGAGGCCCACGCCAGAGGCCCACGCCTGAAGCCCACGCCAAAGGCGCTCTTCGCCAGCATCAAGGGCAAGAAGTTTTCCAAGCTGGACTGTCGGAAAGCATATTTGCAGTGCGAGCTGGAAGACAAATCCAAGGACGTGACGACAGTCGCCACGCACCGAGGTGCGTTTCATATCAACCGACTGGCCTACGGCATCAGCGTCTGTGGGGCGGTGTTTCAGGCCATCATGGACCGTGTGCTGAATGGCCTCCCCGGGGTTGTGTGCTACCTCCACGACATCCTCGTCACGGCAGACAGTGACCGTGAGCTACTCCAGCGGTTGGACGAGGTCCTAACGCGACTGGAGGACAATGGAATGCGGCTCAAGAAGGAAAAGTGCGAATTTGACTTGAAGGAGGTGGTGTACCTCGGGTGGAGGGTGTCGGCAACAGGATTGCGCCCTCTGGACGAGAAGACCAGCGCCATCAAGCGGGCACCGGAACCGCAGAACGTCCACCAGCTGAAGTCTCTGATCGGCTCCATCAGCTACTACCAGCGGCTGTTCCCAAACCTGGCGACGGTGCTGGCTCCGCTGTACGCTCTGCTGAAGAAGGACGTGAAGTAGAAATGGACCGAAGACTGCTCAGCGTCCGTGACCCGTATAAAGCAGATGCTGGTAACTGCACCGGTTCTGATGCGGTACGATCCGGCCCTGCCTCTGCGGCTGGTCGCAGACGCCAGTTCGACCGGCCTGGGAGTGTAAGACGGCTTACATTTTCAACACGGCGTTTCACGCGGTCGCCATGCGGCGGCCCGACCCGCGAGACATCCAGGCGCCGCGATCGGAAACGCGCCCACCCTATGAGCAAACAGCGGCCACTTGGTAGCTGCCGCCAATGCAAGCATTGACTTCCGCCCAGCCACGCGGTATCAGGGGAGTCGAGACACACCACCCGAGGCAGCCGCCGGAGGCAGACCACACAAGGCAGTCACCGAAGGCAGACCACCCAAGAGCGCCGCCGGGAGCAGACCACCCGAGGAGTCGTCGAGGGCAGACCACCCAAGATGGTCGGAAGCACACTGCCCTAGAACAGTCGAGCCGTGTGAAGTGCAGTGAATGTGGACAATGGGTTAAACTGTGAACTTCGCTCGCGTGCGGGTCGACTGGGCCACCCCTGCCAGACAGCGAGGACGAAGCTGACGGCGCGAAATGTGAGTGAACTATAGCAAGGAGTGGCAATGTATCCCGTCACCCATCATGCAAACCATGTGACCCGTCCACCACCGGTCGTTTTGTATATGTGATGGCCCCAGCCAAGGGGGGGGGGGGAGTAGCCGTTTGTCCCGGGAAAGGTAAAGTGGAGGAGCAAATTATGACGAACAAGGTTCTTACGGAGCATAGTTTCAAGGTTGGTGAATGATACCTGAATGTTTATCGTTTAGAAACGCATGGTTCAAGGTCGCTGTGCATGATACATGAATGTTTATAAGTTTAGAAATGAAATGGTATAAATGAATACATAACCACGCACGCACATTACTGATAAGAGTTTAGGTGACGGGGAACCACGTGGTTCCGGGAAGCCGTAAATGAGGAGGGCAGGTCTTCTGGCTCACTACGGTCAATCTCTCTTTCTCTCTCTCTCTCTCTCTCTCTCTCTCTCTCTCTCTCTCTCTCTCTCTCTCTCTCTCTCTCTCTCTCTCTCTCTCTCTCTCTCTCTCTCTCTCTCTCTCTCTTTCTCTCTCTCTCTCTCTTGCTCTCTCTCTCTCGCTCTCCAATCACACGCCAAACACCTGTTCCAAAACCAACATGTCGCCCGGTCGAAGGCGCCGAGTCAAGGGTCCCTGACCTTGGAAAGTGATGCGGAAGAAACCGCTAGCTGAGGGTAAACTCGTAAATTATCCCCGGGCACTGGGTCACTAAACCACAGCACCACGTGTATACGAGACTTCCTCCGGCTTTAAATGGTACGGGGTAATAGTACAGAGCACTGAACCCAGGGAGCTGATTATATATGGAACCGGGGATAACATTTCACTTAGAAAGGAATGAATGGACTTGGGACTCAAGTTAATTATAGAGGACCCTGTGGTCCGTTGTGTGCGTTTTTATGTCACGCCGAGATATGCCGGAGACTTTTAAGCGAGCAAGTAGCAAACTATGACAACAAACAAATCAGTGACCCGACACAAGGTCGTCCACGCTCCCTTGCATCGCCCTTTTGTCAATTGCATTGCGTCACAGTGACACAGAGCCCCTCAGCACATTACCGGTTGCTAAAGGGAACACAAAATTGAAAGTTGACCTTGTAGTGTTGCTGACCCTGGTCGACCTAGCTTAGTCCGATACGCGGCACCTCCCTTTAAGTGTTGCTACCAGATGAATAAGTCGTACATTCGCGGCATACATTTTTGCACCATATGTATGGCTATGAGAACTCCTCACCACTTCAAATGTCCATGAGATATCGCAAAGCAGTCACGATGGGAAATAACGTTACCGGGAAATCGCTGGAAACTCGCCCTCAGGCTCTGTACTTGCCAGTGCATGTATTACCCTTGAATGCCGCGGGCCTGGTAAACACTCGGAGGTCCAAAAGTCTTAAGTTGATGCCGTTGAGAAACGAATAGTGCACTGACCATTAAGTGGCCAAACGTACTAGGTGTGAATGAAAGCTAGCCGGCAAGACAGGACAGTACGAACCCGACTACCGTCTGTGACGGAAAAACGTGAGACAAATTACGCAATTAGCGAGGAGACGGCCTGCAAGCCGCCCTTCCATGGGCGATAACTTCCATGGGCCCAAACGTGAGCCTCCGCCCTCTTCTCTTCGGAGGAGACGGAGGAGGGCTGATAGAAGACGGGGAAATGACGAAACACTGTTGGTTGAACCCCTGGGAAAGCGTGCCGGAAAGACTGGATATTCACAAGGCAGTTGGATAACTTGAGAAATTCTAGGCCGCAAATCCCTCCGGCCTGGTGATCACAGAGCGCGGAAGGGCATCCCGAGGGTGGTCAGACCCGACGGGGTCCATGGGTAGGCTCGCAGGCAGCGGCACCCAATTTTGGGTCGGGATGAATCTGTGCGCACAGTGTAGGTAACCGCCAAAAACGGCCAGGTCGGTATTCCTTCCCCGTCTCAGCTATTCCAGTAGGTCTGGGCCTCTCGATTACGGCACAGACATGGGAGGTGAAGTTTGGCGTTCCGTAAGCCCCCAAGGATAGGACAGGCAGGGGATTTCAGGGTCTCCCGACCATGACCCCGGGCAGGATAGGTTAGAAAGACGATAGAGGGCCATCCCGACCGATTTGTGGCCCAGGACCACCTGTGGGGGTGCCCGCCGATTGCAAGTTAGAGCATGCAAGTCCTGGCAAGGCGTTGACTCATTTAAGTGTAGGTATGTCGGCCATTATTACTGAAGCTCAGCATAAGACCATCAGAAACTAACGGAATGTCGCAGCCCAGTGTCATCGAGCCTTGAAGGCAGTAAAGTAATAGTATATCATTCCCAACCAACAGTGTCGCGTCAGTCGGCCACAGTGGTGGACCTACGCACGGGTAATTAACATTTAACTTTGTGCTAGAAAGCCCTAAGCAACGGTCTGAAAAAGTAAGACTTGCTGAATGCGCACATACCACTGGAAGGGAAATCACGGGCCAAACATTTACATGTGTCATTAATGGAGCGAACGTTCGGAATGAATGGGAATGCATGTGAGTGTACATGACCTAGCTAAGGGTACTTAAGGACCAGTGGGGGCTGTTTGGGGCCCGATGTGTGCATGCAGCTGTCAGAAACCCATCGTTATCAAAATTTGACCCAGGATAATTACCTAGGCCCTCAATTTGCCAGTTCGGTGACCCGTGGGAGCATTGCTGGTGGAGGACATGGAGGGAAACAAAGGGGAACTTTAAAACTTAAAGGGGCCCCGAAGCTGGACGAGGGCCGGTGACGGACGCCTTTCCAACTCCAATGTCGCCCATTTATCTTATGACCCCCCCCCGAAGTCTCTCCAACCACGCGGCTCCTCGATCCCTGGCGCCACGACCAAGCTAGGTCACTCACGAATGGAAGTGGTGAAGTGAGAAACTTGACCTCGCTAAATATAAATTGTTTTAGGATAACGAGTTACGGGGCGCCGACAAGATGACAATACGACGAAGACATGATGATCTAACACGCTCAGACTGCACCTACTACAGCGTGGACAATGGCACACCGCTCGCTGTGGGCCGCCCCGGTTGGGGGCCGGCGGCACGCCGGAAGCGAAATCGGCGCGGGCCGGGGGAGCCGCCCGGCGCCCGTGAGGGTAGCGAGCGTGGCCGCCGGCCGGCGGCCGCGCGGAAACACCTGTCACAAGGTCGCTTCGACGTCAACACCACCGCAGTGGAGCGAAGACTAACTACAATTCAGACTCGAGACGACTGCAAGACAGACCAACCACTCCAAACTCTAACTGAGACTAAACCGACACCCAGACCGACCACTAACCCGAACCGACACCCCTACCAACTCCTATTACCCCTCCCCTACCCCCCAATACCACTCCCACCCCCGCCCCCCCCACCAAAACAAAAAAACCCCTCCCCACCTATCCCCCATCCCCCCCACATCGACCCCGCCCCAGACCTCGCCGCCCTACAGGAGCGGCTCTGCTCCAGGCGATGCCGGACGGGATGGAACGACCAGTGCAATACGACTCCGAGACCCTGAGCCCCACTGAGCGCAAGCATGCCCAGGTGGAGAAGGAGGCACTAGCCGGGTCCTTCGGGGTCAAGCGGTTCCACCAGTTTATCTTCGGGCGGCCTTTCACCCTGGTGGTGGACAACATGACTCTGTCACGAATCTTAAGCCCGGACCGGGAGCTGCCGTACCTGGCCGCGGCACATATGCAGCGTTACGCGCTCCAGCTGGCTGCATATCAGTACCGGGTGGAGTTGCGCCGCACCGACGCGATGAGGGTGGTGGGCACCCTGTCGCGGCTGTCGGTCTCCAACCCGGCGGACGAGCCGGCGGCGGCAGAAGAGGAGGCGGAGCATGGCAGTGCTGCGTGCTTTTCGTCGCGGACGAGGGACCAGGTCTGACTGCAAGCGACATCGTCACGGCCACGCGGCGGGATCCGGTGCCCACCCGAGTACTGGCGGCAATGCGATCCGGCTGGCCGGCGGTGGTGGACCCCGACCTCGTCCCGTTCAAGACTCGACAAGAGGAATTGTCCACAGACGCCGACTGCGTGCTCTGGGGCGGTCGGGTTGTGGGGCCCCGGGGTTTTTATGGGCCGGAAAAAAAGCTCCGAAGGACACTTCGATCCGCGAATATGAAACAGCTGTCGCGGCGGTTCGTCTGTGGCCGGGGCTGGACGCCGAGATCGAGGCGCTGGCGCGTGACTGCGCGCCTTGTCGCCAAAGGCAGCCCCTCACGCGACTCGGCATGCCTGGAGCCCGCCACGGGCCGTGGCAGCGCATCCATGCCGACTTCATGGGCCCGATGTTGGGCTGTAGCTTCCTCGTCGTCGTGGACAGCTATTCCAAATGGCCGGAGGCGGTGCCGATGAAGACAACAACGGCCGGCCGGACAGTGGCCGTAATGAGGGACATGTTCGCTCGGCTGGGACTGCCACTACAGGTGGTGACTGACAACGGCCCTCAGTTCGCCAGCCACGAGTTCGCCACTTTCATGAGAGCCAACGATATCCGTCACGTTCGCGTCGCTCCGTACCACGCCTCATCAAACGGGTTGGCGGAACGGGCGGTCGGCACGTTGAAGAACGCCCTGAGGACGACCGTGGCTGCGGGCGGCGGAGTGGACCTCGCGTTGGCCCGCGCACTGATGGCCTATAGGGCGACTCCGCACGCGGCCACAGGCCGTACGCCAGCAGAAATGCTGTACGGCCGGAACATCCGCACACGGCTGAACCTGCTGGTGCCGAGTGCGGACACAGCGCTGCAAGAGGCCGGCCAGCGGCTGCAGGAGTCAGCAGGCGGCCGGTCGAGGGAATTTCTGCTAGGGGCAGCCGTGTGGGCACGGTGCTACACCGGCGCGAGTAAGTGACTGCCCGGGACAGTTGCCGCGCGCCCCGGTCCCGTGTCCTACGAAGTGGACGTGGGGTACACTATCTGGTCTCGCCACGTTGACCAACTGCTGGCGGCGGAGCAGCGAGGCGACGAATTCGCCACGGATCGTGGCGGCAACGGAGAACAACGACCGGAGCGTGGACATGGTGCGCCACCAGACTGGACACGTGTGGCTGCTGCAGCTCGCCAGCCCGCTATCGCGGCACCGCAGACCGTCCGTAGCGGTGGCGACTGCCCGGACGCCGGCGTGCGTGCGCCGAGTTCTCATGCCCCGGAGGGCGGCGGGGGACGGCGAGTGGTGAGCGCAGACGACGGCGAGGGCAGCGATAATGCCACCACCACGGATGGCGAGCGCGGCCAGCGGGCGGGCGCGGAAGACAAGGAGGACGGGACCCCGGAGGCTTCCCGTGGTGTCGGCGACCGCAGCAGCAGCGCAGCAGGTGGCGACAGACGTGACGCAAGCAGCGGTGCTGGCGGCTGGAGCCGCTCGGCCGACGGCGCTGACGCTTGTGGCCGTGCAGTTGATGCGGAGAGCGGTGGAGCGGCGATAGCCGCCAACGCGAGTGCCGCCGGCGGGATCGCGCGTGGTGCCGCGGTATCGGTGGGAACGGGCATCCCACGGTCTCGGCGATCGGACAGGGCCACGCGAACGCCCAAGCGTCTGATTGAGGAGGTGTAGATGTACTTAAGGGGGTGGGGTGTGGTGTCCCGAGCACAGCCCACCTAACGGCCGAGTGTGGAACTCGGGCGTTTCACGCCGAGCCCGCAGAGGGCTGACCCCGTCCGACCCCGGCCGGCCGGCGGGCAGTGAGGTGGTGTGAGGAGTCGAGAGCGGACTGTTGTGTGTCAGAGTGCCGATTGTGCGTTGTGTTGTTATAATACCAAGCCCGCTGCCGGCGCGTGTTTGTGACCGAGCAGAAGAGGCAAGGAAGAGAGAACAGAATGTGCCCCCCCCCCCCCACCCACCAATTCATTTTGGGCTGCCAATTGCCTTCATGTACTTTGCCCCGTCCAATCATTTCAAGATCAATATAAAGATAGGGAGATAAGAGATAAAGATTCAAGATAAAGTTCATCAAAATATCAACATCGGTGGGCAGACCGTTGGGGCGAGGTGGGCTCCCTCTCACAGATGTGTTCACTTCGCACCACGACAACTTCTGAACGGAGCGTAATAAATCAATAAGGAAAGAACGGTAAGTTCCTTGATCAATTCTGTATCATGAAAAGCTGATGCAATCATCCTGGGATGGCTGAATCAATGGGAAACAAACAGTGGCGCAACCAGGATTTCAGTTCGGGGGGGGGGGTGGAGGGGGGGCCCCCCCCAAAGCCCTCATGTTTTTAAAAAGTGTGCGGAAAATGAACTTACTTTTGAGCGGGCCCCTATGTTTGTAAAACTTCGCAGAAATAAAAGATTTTTCTTTTAGGGGTCAGGCGCCCGGTTAAAACGGGCCCCATTTTTTGGGTTAAGGGGCCCCTTTTAGCCACACCACCCCCCCCCCCCCCCCCCCTCCCCGCCGGGGCGGTTAAGGGCGCCCCAACCCCCCCCGGCCCCGGGCCCGCGCCCGGGGCAAACAAAAAAAAAAAAAATTTGCCCCCCCTTCCCCCCCCCCCCCAAATGTAAATACGAAATGCGTACCCTGAACTCCCATAGGCGCATGGCCTAAAACCGGCCGCGTTTCCGTGTTTTTACTTACCCTCCGCTAGGTGGGCTGATACGCAAACAGCTGTTGGTTTCCAATCCAGGCGTACAGGATCCATGACATGACGTCACAACGGTTCATAGGTACTGGATCTAGAACATACTAAACTTGATTGTACCTTTTGTTTGATATATTCTGAGGACGTCCCTGATCGGGGCTTAGCAGGGAGGATAATTAATTGATTTCAGCAAGTTTGGGATGGCTAGGTAGGAATGGTGCGCATGTTTGATAGGTAGTTAGGTGGATACGTAGCTACACGCATTGGTGGAAGATTGTATACGTTTTCAGAAGTGCTTTTTCACTGATCTTATAACAGGCCAGGAAAACCCTCGGATGCAATAACCCCAGAGGGTTATTGCTTGCCTATGTTAGACTTTGCTAAGCATTGGTGGTGCTCAGCAGGGTGGGAATTAAGGCACTTTTTAAGAGATTTTATCTCTGAAAACAGTTTTGCAATCCGGGTTCATACTGGATGGGATGGGCTTCACATGTACTCCGACACAAATGTGGGAACAAAGATATCAATAAAAACAAACAGAACGACACCCAAAAAACGCTGGTTATTCCACTTATGGTCACCACTCAAACTAACCACTTTTTGTAGTAGCCAGCAGCAGAACCACATCCTCACACACTCCATCAATCTCAACCACCGGAATTGCTGACAACAATGTGCCAACAGCAACTTGCAAGATGATGAGCATGTGCACTGAGTACACTGTTTTCCGGCTTTGGAGCAGCGTCACGGAAAACCTGTGTTCCTGCCACCCATATAGTGGGAAAGTTTGACAGTTTTAAGAGACGTTCTCCAGAGTCCTGGAGGCCACCAATCAGAATTGGCTGAGTTAGCATTTTCTGTTCCAAAATCTATCCATCAACCAATCAATGGAAGGTATTTTGTATATAATGTCATAACCATTAGCAACTTTGAACACATGTTAACAGTGTCATACTGCAAACAAGACCTTAACTGATCATTTGCTTTGATCACATCAAACTGGTGTGTGCGGTAGCATAGTTGCGTTCATATCACATGGGAAATTGGCTGCTCAGGTGAAGTATCTTTGCTCGTTTTTCATATGGTGAAGTATTTCATTGTTTGTTTTGTATTTTGTTATTTTTCATCCCTGTACTGAGACCAAAAGTGAAAGAAAAGTGCATTGCTCCTGTGAGTTATGAGAAATGAAACAGTGCTGATTATTGCGAGTTACTGCCGGGCGGTGCCATCCAATGAGAATGATATTACTTATGCATATTATGTAGGTACTGATTTAAGTTTTTCCAGTCAGTTACTGGTAAACAGATTCCATGCATACAAAAATAATGTCCATAAAAGTGTACTCCGGAAGAAATCGGTATGCACTCCGACTCCCAACCCGGAAAATAAGTTTCCCACTCTGGTGCTCTGGGCGCAAAATGACCAACGCAGTCGATGCGCCCTGAAGCACAAATCCACCACCACTCTGGTGCTCAGCACATTTTATCAGTGCACAGACACCACAAAAGGGAGGACAATTTTCCATCAGTGGGTAGGTATGTGGTTAGTTCCATGTACTCTGCCCAGTGCTCAGAAAAGATGATTGAGTGGATACTGATAGATGGTGCATAACAACTATTCCCCATTTCGTCCAAGATCTGCAGAACAAAAATGATCTCTCCAGTCAGCATGCCCTACATCACATATTGTGGCATGCCCCATCTGATCAGTTGGTACTTTCTGTACAGGTGGTGGGTGGTTTGAATCCAGGCATGGTTTTGCTTTTAACCTGATCACACAGTCGTTACTGTCAGGGCTGTTGGTTAATATTGTACTTTATATTATTTTACACTATCATATAAGTTGCTTGATATACTAATATTTGTCTATGAAAGTTAGGAGGGGAAATACTCAGTTAAAGCCTAGTCATGTAATGAATGTCCATGTGGACCTTCTGGAATTGTCATGAAACTTTAGCCCTGTTCGGCAAGCATGTATACGGTGCAGTCGGAGTAAGCGGAAAACAAGGAGCCAATCAAACGCGTCAGAGTTTCACCTCAGGCACTTTTGCTATGACGTCACACATTTGTAGTCGGTGCAGGCGGTGTAGTCGGAAAATCGCGTAAACACCGACTGCAAGTTAACTTGTGCGTGGCTGACGCAGTTGAGACAAGGCTGGAGTAGGGCTGGTTATGGCCGGGGAGGTAGATACATACTTCCAGGAGGATTTCACGCATTAAGTGGTCGCCGGTTAAAGTATGCACCCTTAAGCCCAAATAATCAATCAACCAGATTGTTTCGTCCTTTTTGGTCATTACAGCCTTGTTCTTCCAAAGAGCTGTGCAGAAATCAAATGGCTTTAACTCAAGGTTACTTGCCATTTACATTGGCCTTTGGTATTTCTGTAAAGACATAAAGACATAAAAGATCAGTGCAACTATGAGCCACAAGGGCCCTTCTTGGTTGCACTCTGGACACTGAACCAGTTGCCCACCAAATCCGTTGATCAACCGTCCGTGGAATACAGAAAAAAATGAGCCCTCTATTCTGATAATGATTGTCTATGCTGTTTTTAAAGGTGTTCAGTGTGCTGCTACTGACAATGGTTTCTGGCAGCTGGTTCCAGTGTTCTACTACCCTGTTGGTGAAGAAATACTGTCTTAACCTTGTCCTGCTGTGATTCACTTTAATTTTGAATTGATGACCTCTAATTGCATCATTTGTTAAATTCAAGCATTTCCCTGAGATATCCCTGTTCCTGACAAACACATTTTATAGACCTTGAGATCTCCTCTCAGCCTTCTATATCTCAGTGAAAACATATTCAATTTTTTCAACCTTTCCTCATATGCCAGGTTCCCTATACCATTAACCATTTGTGTTGCCCTCTTTTGTACTCTCTCCAAAAGCCAACAATCTTTTTCATAACTAGGGGACCAAGCTTGGACACAGTATTCCAAATGTGGCCTGACGAAACAATCAACCAGATTGTTTTGTCCTTTTGGTCCTTACAGCCTTGTTCTTCCAATGATCTGTGCAGAAATAAAATGGCTTTAACTCAAGGTTACTTGTCATTTACATTGGTCTTTGGTATTTCTGTAAAGACAAAGACATAACAGATCAGTGCAACTATGAGCCACAAGGGCCCTTCTTGGTTGCACTCTGGACACTGAACCAGTTGCCCACCAAATCCGTTGATCAACCGTCCCTGGAATACAGAAAAACAAGCCCTCTATTCTGATAATGATTGTCTATGCTGTTTTTAAAGATGTTCAGTGTGCTGCTACTGACAATGGTTTCTGGCAGCTGGTTCCAGTGTTCTACTACCCTGTTGGTGAAGAAATACTGTCTTAACCTTGTCCTGCTGTGATTCACTTTAATTTTGAATTGATGACCTCTAATTGCATCATTTGTTAAATTCAAACATTTCTCTGAGATATCCCTGTTCCTGACGAACACATTTTAAAGACCTTGAGATGTCCTCTCAGCCTTCTATATATCAGTGAAAACATATTCAATTTTGTTCTCAATCTTTCCTCATATGCCCGGTTATGCCAGCCAACAATCATATGCCAGCCAACAATCTTTTTCATAACTAGGGGACCAAGCTTGGACACAGTATTCCAAATGTGGCCTGACATATGCACAGTAAAGCTTCCTGATGACTTCCTCACTTTTGTATGATACATTCCTATTTATTGTCCCAAGTATTTTTAGTACCTTCTTCCTGGCTTCTTTGGTCTGTTCTGATGCCTGCAATTTTGTGTTCAAAATAACACCTAAGTCCTCCTGCTGAGTCACAGATAGTACTTGGCCACCCATCAAGTATGGAGCCTTCATATGCTGCCTACCTACATGCATGATTTTGCACTTTTCAAAATTAAAGAAGCCCTGTAGAAGCCCATTAGCACAAATTGGAGAAAAACATATGGACTGGATGTGCTGAGGATTACCTAGCAGCTTATTCATCTACCATTTATTTAGTAAATCACATGTAGGCAAGATATTCCCTATTTCATGTCACACCATTGCATTGGCACAATGGATGATGCAGAATCCTTTTGTGACAGTGATATTACACAATTCAGCATCAGTAAGTTTTAGGAAATGCAACATCAATGGGCTTTAGGTGACCTAACATCAGTGCATTTTATAGTACCCAACATCAGTAGGTTATAGCCTACAGGCAAACCAACATTATGAAGTTTTTGGTGATTGAACATCGGAAGGTTAGGTTTTTACTTGCAAGTTTGCATTTTTCTTCATTGTATATATCCCCACCAAAGATTTATGTTCAATCCCACACCTTTCCCATCTTTTAGTGGCGAAGAGGGAATCGCATGTATCTTCATGGTTAAACATGTTTTTGTGGTGTTTTTATAGTACTTGAGTGAAATTGACATTTTGTTGGTGAACTGACTACTTATTGAGATATAAGTACTTTAATTTCAACTGCTTATATCTTAAAAAATTTGTCATTTACCAATAAAATGCAAATTAAATTCATTCAAATCATCAGAAAGCATCATACAAATATTTTTTTTTGCAAATTGGTGTATGGGCTTCTATGCATTTATGTCAGCTTTTGACACTGATGATGTAGATCTGGCATGAAAATTGGTCACTGGGAAATGGTACCATCAGCTCAGGATTTCATTTCTGGAAATATGGCACCTGTAAAATGCTATTGTCCTTTGTGAAGCCAGAAGACCAAGGCTCTCATCTAGCATACAGCTGGAGGTGCATCATGTGCACCAGGTAGTACAAAAGAAGGTACACCAACTCCTGGAGGAAGAGGTACATCTGGTGCCACAATCCTGGGGAGAAAAATCAGAAAAAGGCATGGAATGGACTTGAAGATTGCCTAGCATCAGCATCTACTGTTTCTTCAGGAACTAAATACCAGCAAGATATTCACGGCTTAAAATCACATCAATCAGCAGATGCATCAGAACCTGTGGACTCCTTTTGTGACAATGATGAGGCATCCCAGCAGCCAGACAATGCAGGCAATCATCACAACACACCTATTGTGGTGAAGTGTAAGGGTGTTATAGGGTGACACTTCACAGGGAAAATATTGTCACTGATTTCAATAGCGATGGTCTGAATTCAGCAGGAAAAAAAAACTTGCTGAGCAGAGGGTGCACTCAAGCATTCTGGAATGCCACCTCCATAGTTCAAAGCTAAATGGCAAAGCTGAATATTTGGTCTCATTGGAAAGGGGGAAATTAATTATTGGGATCCAGTGCATACAAAGTGACACCCCCAGATTCTGAGTAGATCCTTTCCAGTCATTGCCAGTACTATTGCACCGTAAGGTATCCACAAGACAAGTTTTACACATCTTACCACCATTCATGAATTCTACATTACCTGAAAGTGCAAATTTACCTAATTTCCATGACTAAATGTTAGATGCCTGAATTCAAAACGCCAGGTTTCGCCGTTCCTAGGTTCCTCCCCTTATTTTACTTCCTCGGACGCCCATGTCGAAAACTGCACGTATATATTAACTGCGTAACCATCCATCATCCACCCATCTTCACTCATCGTCAATGTTTCCAAACGCATCATCCAAAATCTTAACAAAGGCAGGAAGCAGCTGACTTTCATCAGCATCAGTCATAGTCACAGGTTCTAGATACTGATTAAGCTGGAGTTATGTCTCACAACCATAAAGTTACAAATTCTACCAAAAAAACAAGCGGGACCGACCTAACACGACTTTATCTGCGGATTGAGCACCGCGCCCGCAATTGCACCACAAACGTCTCATCTCTCACATTTGTCGACTGCAAGCGCAAAATTGTGTTCGGTGTGACGTCATAGTTCCGTTTACTCAGACTGCACCGTATACATGCTTGCCGAACAGGGCTGTCTCTGGAGCAGTGCTTCTGGTTGAAAAATTTTGATGGGGGCATTTGTGCACACTGAAGGGCAGGCTTCTTTCAAGATGCACCTCTGGCCAAAAACCTGAGGGGACACTGGGGACACATGCCCCCAGCAACCCCTTGTATCCACCCCTGTCCCAGAATACATTGAAAGAGATACTGATGAACTGGAGGCACCAGGATGGTTACATGATAGCTTCACATTGCCCTAACTTATGTAGTAAAACTGCTCACTTTCCACCAGCATTCAACTTTTGGTATGGAATCAAAGTGGGTCATAAAAGACATAACTACAATAGAGATCAGTGCAACTATCAGCCACAAGGGCCCTTCTTGGTTGCACTCTGGACACTGAACAAATTGCCCACCAAATCTGTTGATCAGCCCTCCCTGGAATACCAAAAAGCAAGCCCTCTATTCTTATAATGATTGTCTATGCTGTTTTTAGAGATGTTCAGTGTGCTGCTACTGACAATAGTTTCTGGCAGCTGGTTCCAGTGTTCTACTACCCTGTTGGTAAAAAGGACTGCTTTAACCTTGTTCTGATGTGATTAACTTTAATTTTGAATTGATGACCTCTAATTGTATCATTTCTGTTAAATTCAAACATTTCCCTGAGATATCTCTGTTCCTGACCATGAACAAATGTATAGACCTCGATGAGATCTCCTCTCAGCCTTCTATATCTAAGTGAAAACATATTCAATTTCTTCAATCTTTCCCCATATGCCAGGTTGCTTATACCATTAACCATTTTTGTTGCCCTCTTGTGTACTCTCTCTAAAAGCTAACAATCTTTTTCATAACTAGGGAACCAAGCTTGGACACAATATTCCAAATGTGGCTTGACATATGCACAGTAAAGCTTCCTGATGATTTCCTCACTTTTGTATGATACATTCCTATTTATTGCCCCAAGCATTCTTAGTGCCTTCTTCCTGGCTTCTTTGATCTGCTCTGATGCCCCAAATTTTGTGTTCAAAATAACACCTAAGTCCTTCTCCTACTGAGTCACAGATAGTACTTGGCCACCCATCAAGTATGGAGCCTTCATATGCTGCCTACCTACATGCATGATTTTGCACCTATCAAAATTAAATTTCATTTGCCATTTTTGGACCACTTCACAAGTTTCTCTAAGTCTTTCTGCAGTGAGACCTGCTCATTGTGTCCTGTTATTGCCCTAAAAACCTTCAAATCATCTGCAAATTTCAAAACCTTACTGCTTAGGCCACATTCAATGTTATTTACAAATATAATGAACAATAGTGGCCCCAGTACTGACCCCTGGGGGACTCCACTAAGAAGATTTGGTAAATTTTTGATAAAAGGGGTTTTGGGATTTTTTGGAATTGTTTTTCAGAATATGATGTTTATGAATGTGACTAACAAGATGCAACCAATCATTTTTGGTGCTGATGCCTACTTTTCAATTTGAACGATGAAGTCGCATCAGTATGGTGTGATGTCGTACCGAATGTGAACCATTTCTAGCATTAGCCAGTCAAAGCCTCAGTACCATACCCATGACATCATTACACCATACCAATGTGACATCATTGACAAATTGAAAAGTAAGCATCAGTACCGAAAATGAGTGGTCGCATCTTCTTAGTCATGTTTATGAACATCATATTCTGAAAAAAGTATTCCCAAAATTCAAAAAACACATTTTATAAAACATTTACTGCACATTTTGCCATGATGACTTTGTACCATTTAGCATCACACTGCTGTCTATCTGAAAGCCACAGCTCTATCCATTTGAGGATACTACCTGCAATACCATGGACCTGAAGCTGTATCATGAATTGTGTATGGGGTACCTTGTCAAAGGCCTTACTAAAGTTAAGATATGCTACATCAACCTGATTTCTCTGATCAAGAGATTTGTGAGACACGATCACCCTTTTCTAAACCCATGTTGAGTATCTTGAATCAATCTGTCTCCTTCCAGAAAACTAACTACTCTATCCTTGATAATTGATTTGAGTACCTTGCAGACTAGGGATGTCAGGCTTACTGGCCTATAGTTTTCAACTTTCCCTCTTTCTCTTTTCTGGAAAATAGGAACTACATTTGCCCTTTTCCAATCTGTTGGAATTTCATGTTGTGAAACTGATCTACAAAATATTATGTTAAGTGGAATTTCCAGTTCCTTTTCAGCTTCCCGCAATACCCTAGCATAAATTTCATCAGGTCCTGCTGCCTTCTTTGGCTTTATTTTCCTGATATGATTGAAAACAACATCACTATCAATGAAATAAACATCATTTATCTGATGACCTGTCACTGAACTGTGGTGTACAGTTGGCAGATTAGTCATATCTTCCAATGTAAACACTGATTTAAACTGCTTGCTCAGCTCCTCAACCATCTCACCATCCTCACTCAATATAGTCCAATTTACTTCCAGTGGACCAATTGTGCTAGAGACTACTCAGCTTGTAAAAACTGAAGAACTTTTTGCTGTCCTCATTACAGTTCCTAGCAAAATCCAATTCTTTTGCTCACTTTGCTGCTCTGGTTTTCTGCTTTGCAGCATCTCTAGCTTTTTGATACGACCTTAGATTTACAATATTTGAAGCTTCCTTAAATACTCTAAACACATCTTTTTATGCCTTAATTGCCTTTATCAAATCTGGCATAAGCCATGCTGGCTTTCCTACCCTTGTTTTGTGCCTTAGCTTTGGGGGACATGTCTAATCCGAATTTCCCTTTAGTAAGATTTGAACTTTTCCCACATTTCACAAGCATTTAAATTGGATAATTCTTCTTCCCATTCTATGGCACTTAAAGCTGCTCTCATGCAGTCAAAATCTGTCCTGTTAAAATTTGGAACCTTTCCCAAATTATCCTTTATTGTGCCCCCTACTTGTGCCTTGAATCTCACTATGTTATGGTCACTTCTCCCCAGAGTTTCTCCTACAGTTGCGGTGCGTACGAACAGTAAAAGCTTGTACTATATTTATGGGTAAAATGAGTAAAATAATGGGAAAGACAATGACATAAATTGTGTGAGTTAGCTGAACAAACACCATGGCTTCCCCATCAGAAAAACAGAAGCTGTTTATACCTAGTTCCATAATTGGCATTCCATAGTATTGCAGTAAACTGCAAGCTGCATCCCAATGTAAGTACTTGATAAATGATTAATGAATAGCATGCCAAGTTTATTTTAATTTGTGAATATTGCACATTTCACATAACATGATTGGTAAATATGTGGGCAAATACATAGAGATGTAGTTGAAATGCACAATGTATTGTGATAGTTTGGCAGATGTCATAACTTTATGACATACCTTCAAACAGTATTGTGATGACAGAATGGGTAAGATGCCTGCTCCAATTACTGCAATATATTGATGATGTCCATAGAGATATTACAAAAAGGGACTGCTATCAAATGACAAATTTCAGGGATGATTTTGCTATACGCTGTGGATTTTAGACAAGGTACACATGTTTTCAGGTTGATCTTTACATGGAATGCCAGGTATGTTGTGGAATTTTAATTAGCTTACTTTCAGGGAGATGCACATTGTGCATATGTAGGAGTTCATGCAATCAATTATCAGTAGGTGATGGCAGACATTATCACCCACCTGCAGGTGTAGGCTGATGTGATCAATAACATGTAAGTAGGTGTAGAGCAGCATAATCAGTGATCAGCAGGTCACTGTCCGTCAGCATAATCAATGATCAGTAGGCCAATGTGCCACCATCGTCTTTAAACTTAAAAATAACCAGTGCAACTTGAAAAAATACGGTCTGTCCCGACATGAAACATGTCTAATTGTGAGAAGAAATGGATGATTTCCTTGCCTGCCATGATTGAAAGTAAAATAAGGTGAAATGTTTTGGCCCATATTGACAAGGAATGCTTTGCTTTTAATACAAATTAGATATATTAGATCTCAAACTTTTCGATCATGAATCATTTTCGAGAGTCAATGTCTCTTGAAAATGATCCATGATCAAAAAGTTTGAAATCTAATATATCTAATTTGTATTAAAAGCACAACATTCCTTGTCAATGTGGGCCAAAACGTTTTACCTTATTTTACTTTCAATCATGAAGCTTGTCCATTGGTATCAGGTCGGTTTAATAATTTGGAGGTGCCGGGTTCAAGGCCCGGGGCGGAAATAATGGTAAGTTCTCTGTTTCCTGGAATTTCTTTTTTTTAATGCAATGCTTATAAATGTGTTGAACATGATGTGACCACTCATTTCCCTTTCAAATGCATACTTTTCAAGTGGGAGGCAAAATAACACCCCAAAGGGTGTTTAGGTTTGAATAATACAGTATAAAAAGTAGGTGGTGTGTAAAGAACATGCGAAACTTCATCGGAGATCGCCGAGGAAATAAACATCTCCTCAGTCAGCATGCTCTACATTGCGTATTCGGCCTGCGCCATGTCGATGATTGGCACGGTTGGTTAGGGCATCCGCTTTCCGCCCGGTTGGTGGTGGGTTCGAAACTCGGGGCATTACGCTTTTAACCGGATCACACAGTCGTTAGCGGTCAGGGCCGTCGGTTAATGTTGTACTTTAGATTACTTCACATCATGTGAGTTGCTTGACGTATTAATATTTGTCCATGAAAGTAGACCAGGAAATACTCAATTAAAGCCTACTCATGCAATGAATGTCCAATTGGACCATTTGGAATCATCATCGTGGAAGTTTGTCTCTGGAAGGGTGCTTCTGGCTGAAAAATTTGAGGGGGCATTCGGGTGGACTGAAGGTCAGACTTCTTTCAATTCGCAACTCTGGCCGAAAACCTGAGGGGACACTGGGGACACATGCCCACAGCGCCCCTTGTATCCGCTCCTGTCCCAGAAACAATTGAAAGGGATTCTGATGAACTGGAGCCACTGAGATGGTTCCATGACAGCTTCACGCTACCCTGCGGTAAGACCTCTCACTTTTTGCATGCATTCAACTTTTGGTATCTTCAAACCAAAGTGGTCATACACCTACCTCACAGCGAGGGTTTGTGACCCCATAAAACATTGCATCCATATCCAGTTCATGTTGTTTATTTCAACAGCCCGGTTCCGTACGCACCACATTCCATTACATTTTGAGTGCAAGCAATGCTACCGTAGGAAGTGCAGAAGATCCCCGGTCAACATGCCTCTCACATAACGTTCACTGGGGGGTGTTCGGCTACCTAAGATCTGGAACTAGAAGCACACAATTTTGAGGAATTAAGGCTGTAGTAACTCGCTGCAGTATACATTTCATGACCCCAGGTCAATGTCTTCAGGATCAAATGAGGTCACAATCAGCCTCCACTCCACCCCAGCTGGCACCACCCTTACGCACAGAAGGTATACACGTTCCACTGCGGAACTGTGTGAAGAGACAGTTCATACGTACGCTCGCTACATACGCCGGTACAGACCGTGCGTGCTGTCGTTATGGCCAGCGTAAAAAGTAATGTTTGAAATAGATAAAAAGGATGTAACACAACCTTTCCTAGCATAGCTTAACCTTCCATCCAAGAAAGGAAATTATTTTTTAAATTGAGAATTTCCAAAGTTTTTTTCTCAAAAATATAAACTTAAAAAGCTGACCTAATCTAACCTAACATGAGCTAGCTTGAACTGTTTTTGAAGATTTTATTTTGGGGGAAAAATTACTCTGCAACCAAAAATAAGACATTTATTCTAACTTGCAACAAAAGCCTACCCTAACTTAACCTAGCCAAACCTAACCCCTTTGTATGCTTCATGGAGGTAAAATGTAGGTAGATTTGTGCTTTAAGGTGTTTTATGAACTATATGACCTGTGCAGTTGATACGCCCCTAAACCACAAAGGTGTTTTAGGAATTTTTGGAATTTATCATTCCAATGCAATATTTATCAATGTGACTAAGATGATGGGACAACTCATTTTCTTTGCATATCCTTACTTTTCAAGTTGTAAGCACAATAACACAAAAAAGGGCTTTGAGTTAGGTGACAATAGCATAAAAAGAAATGTTAAAAAAATATAATTAAAATGCAACATAACCTAACCTAACCTAGATGAATCTCCCTTTGGAGAAAAAATAAAGAAATAAAATGAAAAATGTAAGGAAATTTGTTTTATGAAAATTTTTAAGATAAAAAACGACCTAACCCAACCTAACCTAACCTAGCATAAGTTGCTTTTGAAGGAAAAATAATTTCCAATTGTTATTGAATTTTATTTTTCAATTCTTTTTTGATGTTCCAACTTCAAAAACCTAAACTAACATAACCTAACCAAGCCTAACCCATTTGTTTGCTTTATGGAGGCAAATGTGCATACAAACTTTTGTTACCACCTTAAAGCACAATGAAACCAAAGTGTGTGTAAAACTTGTCTTGTGATTACCTTAAACTGCAATAGTACCATCATTTCACCAAGCCATTCATATGTGCACATTTTGAGTGATGCATTCTTCTTTTCAGAATATGGCAGGGAAATTTGGACACCTGGATGCCAAGCAAGTGGTGTTCATGCTCTGTGATGTGCAGGACAAGTTCAGAGATGCAATAGCACATTTTCAATGTATTGTACAATCATGTGCCAAACTGGTAAGACATGGTCCATTCATCAGATAGATACATAATTTCGTCGTTCGAATGATACAGAGTGTTACCCGAAGGTGGGTACTATATTATGTGGAAAAAATGAAAGTCAAAACACTCAAAACATTCAAGGATGATGTTGCATGCCTATTTCAATATACAATCTTGATCGAGATACGGGCTGTAGTTTTAAAAACAGGATTGAACAAGATTTGGTTTGCAAGATTTAGAAGCTAGAATGGTAATGTTTGAAATGGCTGCCATTGTATCTGATCTGATGACATCTGTGCATGGTTACTGATGTCTTCTGGGATGCTGAGTTGAATCACAGCATTGGTGAACTGCATTGTGAGTTTAAGTGATGGTGCAGACAGCTGGATATTTGGACAGGCTATGGCCACTTTAACCAGTTTGAAACTAGCCATTCCTGCTGGTCACCCGATTGCTACCATAATGCATGAGTGTTCGCAACAGTAATCGTAGACAGAAGGATTTGTGGATGGCGGTCGTTTTGTTTACATTGCATATATAGGTGGCGTTGAGTTTGCATGAGCTGTAGGTGGGTGTTTCACCTCTATCAGGGTGTTCTGTATCTACAGGGTGAAGCAAGTTTGATGGCATTGGTGTCATTGTATATACTTTCAAGTGGCTGCCTCAATGGCTTACTTGTTGCAATCTATGTCCTCCAAGTTTCCCTGCAATTCTTCATAGCATCATAGCATTCATAGCATACATGCATTTATTTCCTCTTAGCTGGCTGACCCAACCAGTTTCGGTCAATTGTCACCCATGTTTCACAGGTTATGTTCCACATGAATTGTGTGCCTATCTGTATAATTCAGTGCTATTTATTTAGGGGTATTGAAATTGTTCCTTGTAGGCATTAATAAATGGTAAACAGGAATAGGCAAAGGGGGGAACTGGCAGTTATGGCATTGAGTGCACGCCATATGTATATAATCTAGAAGTAAGTATGACATGTGGAATACCTGTGTGTACAGCAATACCAATTAATACCAACCTGTGTGGCACCAATTAATACGTACCTGTGTGGCAGCAATACCAAGTTAATCTCTATATGTTTTGCTTCCCTTGCATCAATCTAGATTCATCCTAATTTGTATCATATGGGGCTATTTTCCACACCCACTTTGTTGGTAGCCTTGATCTGTGTTTTGTAGCACAGGTAGTTTACTAATGGTCCATGCCAATGGTTTTAGACAGCACAGCACACAAATCTCTGCAAATTAACATAGCATCCTGTGGGTGCAACATAGGGTCCTGTGGGACTAGCAGTCAAGGGTGTCCTCAAGTCCAAATAACTAACATTTCATCCTGTTTCCAGCTTGGTTAAAGGGAGATGGAGTTTTTTTTTAAGAGGTGTGATGCAGTTCTGCCTATGTCCCACTCATCCTGGCATGATGTCCTCATTAGAATGTACTTGCTGCATTTCTATTGGTGTATTGTTGTTTTGCACTGCATTGTGAATTTGCACCCAATGCTGAAATTATGATGAATGTCACACAATTTCTTTTCAATTGTTTACATCTTTTCTTGGTGTAAATAGCAATGATGCTGAGGAACTTACTTTTGTATTCTTTCAATTTCAGTATAGGTGTAGTATTTCAGTGTACCGTTTGTCACAATTACCTCCTTGCACACATGTTACAATTTCGTTAGGTTGAGTCAACCCTTCCCTTCTGCGTGGCATAGTTGATCGCTCCCTACACGTTGGTCCTACGTTGATACATCGCACGGTGGTGTGCCTTTATATGCGATAGCTTCGTGCTCACTTCATTTCCCCAGTGACTAGTTTTGGGCTGCAATGGCACATGCTCCATTCGAGGCATCACCTGTGGCGAAATTTAGCACAATTACATACGTGTTTTCATTAACAACTGACATCTATGTTACTATTGGTCGGTATTCATCTCAAATGGAAAGGGCGCTGGTGGATGAAAGAACATTCTGCTCAGTGTTAGCACCAAGTGCACCAAAACATCGTTATTTATGTTATATTATAGCTCATGATGTCAGGTAAACCCCTTTACACAGGTAGATTCACCAAACCAAAATATGCCTTTCAACATGTTACTTGGTTGAATATTTGAGGAAAAAAACATTCCCTTTGAGTGCCTATAGAACAGTCAAAAACAAATGGGGTCCAGATGATGCTTCATAGATTGTATTGTGTTGTATAAATTGCAGATGCTGCCTGATACACAAGTGGACCAAAGGTTATGTTGGTGGGAATTGATGAACTAGCCGGACATTAGAGGCATATTGATCATTAGAGGTAACTGTTTTTTTTCTTCAGTGTTTCTCAGACATGATAATTTCAATTTGATTGGATGTGTTGGGTTACCCCAGTGAACATGCCGACAGCGGCCCGACGTCGGCCCGATACTCGGCCCTACGTCGGGCCGATGTCGGACGCTAGCGGCCCGCTGTCGGCTGAGGAGTGGAATGTCCGCCCATGCCGACATTCAACCGACACTCAGCCGACGTGGGGCCGATGTCGGAAAGATGTCATGTTGCTGTCCGGACGCTAGCGGCCCGTTGTCGGCTGGGGGAGTGAAATGTTGGACAGCGGCCCGACGTCGGCTGGCCGCTATTAATATGCCGAACTCAACCAGACATATGCTATATTCCAGGCCAGTTTGCCGATGTCGGGCCGAGAGTGGCCCGATGTCGGTATGCCGCTTACGAGATGCTGAATACACCTCGACACATGCCGACAGCGTGCCGGCATCGGCATGTTTACTGGGACATGGATGGTAATGTTCAACCAGGCATTTTATCCATCACGATAATTCAAATACAACATTCGTGTCATCTTAAAAGCAAGGGACAACCTTTGAAAAGATAGTTAGCACATGCAACTTGCATTTTCCGAGCCAATTCTTAGAAAACATGACACGCTTCCGAAGCAACACAAACTGCTTAGCAGTGTTCTGGAATTCCGAAAATTTACCTGGAAGACAACACCTAATGCAAGTTTGCTTTGGCCTCTTCAAACAGATTTTGTCATCCTTAATTGGCTTTCATTAAATCTGGCTGCATTAACCTTCACCAGTGGATGCAACCCCCGTAGTTTTTTTTCTTGAACAGCCTCCAAACCGTTCAACGCGATCCAGTGAAATTTTCAGTACCCTCTGGGGTGTCTTTGTCGAAGTTATTGGCAAAATGCCTTTTTTAGGTTATGTCAGGTCACGGAGCTATGACGTCATAATTGGGAACACCGACCATTTTTTAACAAAGTTACGGATGTCGCATCTGTACATGCTAATAGATGACTGGATTGATAATCTGACATTGCCCCTGTACCGTTCGAAAGTCATTTAAGGTCACTGACCTAAGTTGATCTTGGATGACCTTTTTTAACTTGACATTATATGTAGGATTATTTTAAGTCCTGAATTCGATTTCGCTGTCCAATTTTTTACCGTGGTGTGGTTGGAAGCAGTGGTTTTAGCCAGTATTCTATCAAATTTTCAACTGTGGGGTAGGCCCTTGACCTGACCTGGCCCGTGACCCATGTTTTAAATGGAGGCTGATATATATCATTGCATCCGTAAGGCACCGACGAACACCCTGGTAATAACTAAGTGTATATCTGTTGCAGTTTAGGAAACATTTGCAATCAATTTGCTAAAAACCTCAATTCCCCCCCCCCCCCACAAAAAAAAAGTATTGACATGACGTAGGGAGACACCTATCCCCCAGGTATTAAAAAAAAATCGGGTGTCAACCGCGAGGTCTCTTCCAACCCCACACGCCCGTCTTTGTTGTATCTCTCTAGCACTTTTCGTTTGGAAACGCGAGGGGGTCGGACTTTCACCCTCCACCCCCCACCCCCACCCCATCCACTGGTGCGGGTGACAAAATGCCCGCACACAAGCGAGGATTCAACTTCAATAGTTTGTCATATTTTTGGACCACTACATTTTGACATTATCATGAAACGTTTTACATACAATTGCTATTGTTCTCACTTCGTCATTTTAAGGTGTAATATTCACTTCTTTCGACTTCATAACTGGTTTTGTCGCCGTCGACTCCTTCGCTCCATTCTACGATAACTAAATTCCAGGACACTGCTGCTTAAATTTCAACTACATGCAACGTAGGTAGTTAGATTGAAGTTCTAGCACAGGCCGAGCTTGACTGTGTACGGCGATGGTTCCAGATAGCGGCCGGTCGTGCTCTGGATGTGCCGCTGGTGGTGACGAAGCAGTACCCCAAGGGCCTGGGCGACACGGTGCGTGAGTTGAACATTGGCCACGCCGTGCTCGTGGAGGAGAAGACCAGCTTCAGCATGATGACGCCGACCGTGCGAGATAAGCTGCGCGAGCTGGGAGAGCCCATGGTGGTGGTCATCATGGGGCTGGAGGTGAGTGTGGTGCTGGTCATCATGGGACCGGAGGTGGGTGTTGTGCTGGTCATCATGAAATTGGAGATGAGTGTGACACTGGTCATCATGAAGCTGAAGTGGGTGTGGTACTGGTCATCATGTGGCTGGAGATGAGTGTGGTACTGATCATCATGGGACTGGGTGTGAGTATGGTTCTGGTCATCATGGGACTGCAGATGAGTGTGGTACTGGTCATGGAACTGGATGTGAGTGTGGCACTGGTTATCATGGGGCTGGAGTGGGTGTGGTACTGGTCATCATGGAACTGGATGTGAGTGACACTGTTCATCATGGAACTGAAGATGAGTGTGATGCTGGTCATCATGATGACCAGCACAATACCCGCTCCAGCCCCATGATGACCAGCACAAAACCCACTCCAGCCCCATGATGACCAGTACCACACTCACATCCAGTCGGGGCGGGGATGGCCGAGTGGTTAAGGTGTTGAGCTCTGGGTACCAAAGGTTCCGGGTTCAACACTGGCACCACTCGGGGCATTTCCCAATCCCGCGGCCCACCGGCGAAAAACGGCAGTGTGGGCAGCGCCATTAGCCGTGATCGTGCATGAAGTGCATCTAGAACCACCCAATAACAATAAGAAGAATCTTGGGTTCTTTTACGACGCATTCAACCGCTAAGTCATACAGTGTCGCCAACCTCTCACGCCGATTGGTCGCGGGTGGACTCGGTAATGCTGTCGGTTGTGAGATTCGAACCCACAATCTTGCGATCAAGAGTCGGACGCTTGGATCCAACTGAGCTACCGCGGCCCCTACATAAACAATAAACTCACATCCAGTCCCATGATGACCAGCATCACACTCCATCCAGTTCCATGATGACCAGCACAAAACCCATTCCAGCCTGAGGATGAACAGCACCACACTCACATCCAGTTCTAAACTCACTCATGGTGTGAGTGTGGTGAAGGTGATGAGTATGGTGCACCATAGGTGCGATGAGAACTGGATATGAGTGTGGTGCTGTTCATCATGGGACTGGAGTGGGAGTGGTGCTGTTCATCATGGGACTGGGGATGAGTGTGGTACTGGTCATGGAACTGGATGTGAGTGTGGTACTGGCCAGCATGAGGTTGGAATGGGTGTGGTGCTGGTCATCATGAAACTGGGTGTGTGTGCATTGTGCTGGTCACCATGAGGCTGGAGTGGGTGTGATGCTTGTCATCATGGGACTGGGTGTGAGTGTGGTGGTGGTCATCATGGGACTGGAGATGAGTGTGGTACTTGTCACCATGGAACTGGATGTCAGTGTGGTACTGGTTATCATGAGGCTGGAATAGATGTTGTGCTGGTCATCATAGGGCTGGAGATGAGTGTGATGCTGGTCATCATGGAACTGGGTGTGAGTGTGGTACTGGTCATGAGACTTGAAGTGGGTGTTGTGCTGGTCATCACATAACTGGATATGAGTGTGGTACTGGTCACCATGGGGCTGGAGGTGAGTGTGGTGTTGGTCATCATGGGACCGGAGGTTATTGTAGTGTTGGTCATTATAGGGCTGGTGGTGAGTGTAGTACTGGCTTTCATGTGACTGGAGATGAGTGTGATACTGATCATCATGCAGTGATAAATTATTCGTGAAATTGGGTGGAATATACCACTTTCTGAACACTGAATCGACATCCCTTCCAAAGAAGTGGCGACATGGTGCTACTTGATGAGTCTTTGTGATGCCTTGATGTCTAATTTATATCAGTATCTCGTTGATAAGTCATTTCATTGTCGAAATAAAATTGTCACCTTCGTTTCACAAAAAAAAATTCGATATGAATTAATTCAATCAATTCGATATGAACTATGAATCTCGCTGATAAGTATCACGCTTATACTCACCATTGCTGATCATGATGCACTTACATCTCTAGCACAATTGAGAACATCTCTTAACACCATTCCAGGTAGGAGGATTACCTGTGATGTGGTCTGTCATACAATATCAGTTGGTAAGCATATACATTTTCTATTGTTATCGTTAAAATAGTTATCACTAAATTAGGTTTCTGGCAACACGCGAAAAAGGTACACGTATGAGTACGCTGTTGGATCAAAATTGTGTTGGAAGATCGTGTTCAGTGACATCGCTTCCATAGCAAATTTCGTCCTCCTACTATACTCATGTCGACATCTCACACCTAACGAAAAACCATTATTTTAACACTGCCATCATGGGACTGGATTTGAACGTGATACTGGTCATCATGAAACTGGATGTTGGTGTGGTACTGGTGATCATGAGGCTGGGGTGGGTGCTGTGCTGGTCATCATGGAACTAGAGATGGTGTGTTACTGTTCATGGAACTGGATGTGTGTGTGGTACTGGTGATCGTGAAGCTGGTGTGGGTGAAGTGCTGATCATCATGGGACTGGGTGTGAATGTGGTGCTGGTCATCATGTGACTGGCTGTGGGTGTGGTACTGGTCATCATGGGACTGGCTGTGGGTGTGGTACTGGTCATCATGGGACTGGCTGTGGGTGTGGTACTGGTCATCATGGGACTGGCTGTGGGTGTGGTACTGGTCATCATGGAACTGTCTGGGTGTGGTACTGGTCATCATGGGACTGGGTGTGTGTGTGGTGCTGGTCATCATGGGATTGGGTATGAGTGTGGTACTGGTTATGAGACTGGAGGTGGGTATTGTGCTGGTCATCAGGGGCTGGTGGTGAGTGTGATGCTGGCCATCATGAGGCTGGAGTGGGTGTAGTGCTGATCATCATGGGACCGGGTGTGAATGTGATGCTTGCCATCATGGGGCTGCAGGTGAGTGTGGTGCTGGTCATCATGGGACTCGATGTGAGTGTGGTACTGGTCATCATGAAACTGGAGATGATTGTGATGCTGGTCATCATGGGGCTGGAGTGGGTGTGGTGCTGGTCATCATGGAACTGGGTGTGTGTGCATGGTGCTGGTCATCATGGGCCTGGATGTGAGTGTTGCTGGTCATGTGACTGGAGGCGGGTATTGTGCTGGTCATCACGGGACTGGAGGCGAGTGTGGTGCTGATCCTGGTATGACCCATGGCTAGTCATTAGGTAGAATAGCAAAAGGTGTTGTAATCGTTTGGCGGTGTCTAATTGGTATAACAGTTATATCAAGGCATGACATTAATCACGAAATACCTAGGTCAACGTCAATAACATAAGTTGAAATTCCCTCTTTGGTGCTGTGGTGTAACCACTGATCATGCCATTCATAGGGACGGATATTTTGTCGCAAATGTTCCTTGATTTGTGGCAGATACAAAAAGAAAGGAAAGTTAAATCGTCTTCAAGAATTGTCTCGGCATCCCGACGTACATCTACTGATGATGTGACTTCGCGCTGTGCCACGGCCGGATTTTCTTGGAACTAGATGTAAAATGTAGCATTATAGACTCGTATATGGTATATGGTTATAACGTGGTTAGAAACAATTGAGGGAAATTAGGGGAGCGAAAATCAGTCTCCGGTGGTTGCGGGTCATAGGAGCATGCTGTGTCCCATATGCTGTTTTTAATCCACAGTGACGTTATAATACGCGTTATCTATTGTGTTTTCTATGGCGTATTGGCAGGCTTGTGAGTACATTTAAAACATATAAGTAGCGAAATCAGTACAGCGATTCAAGTTGTATTCTCCCAGTCAGTCCTTTTTTGGCCGGTTTGCGTTTTGCTATTGCGTTAGTGAATGTTCAGGAAAATGAGTTGTGGTTCAATGAAGCGTCATAGTAGAGCATTTCCCTGACGCATTGACAGGAATGTTTCCATACCCGGTATTCTCGTACACTCATTACTACAGTGTCTAGATGTGCTGGCAAACGAGAAATTGTCTTTCAATTTAGTGACTGCCACTATCCACCTGTGCGTGTGCGTGTGCGTGTTCGAGCTTTGTGACGGTCCTACCCGTGGCGTGTTCGCCTGACGCGACGCACTTCCCGACAGGCACACGTGTGTGTGGAGCAGACTGCCATTGACCTGCTTGAGATGGGCCGCGTGGTGCACGTGGTGGCAGACGCTGTCAGTTCGCGCTCTCAGGAGGACCGTCTACTGGCGCTCCAGGTGAGCCCATCAAAATCCGGCAGCCGCTGATTACCAGATCTTGCCGGGACTAAGATTTCCTTTCTGGCCGGGACTTCACCCCAGATTTCCTTCGCAATTAGAATGCCTGAAGTACCCAAAGTATCAAAGTCCCGAATTCTTCGAACCCCCAAATCAGCTCAAGATGGAAATAATATGGCAGATGACTGGGACGTATTATAACAAGATGCACACCAACCTCACTACCATGGCGGTGTGTTCAAAATTGATCCAGGCCATTACGCTCCTAATCGGGTTTGAACTGAGTTCACCCAATTTTGAGTAATCTACACTAACCTAACCTAGCCTAGCCTAGCCTATCCAAGCTTAGCCTAACCTAACCTAGCCAAGCTTAGCTTAACCTAACCTAGCCAAGCTTAGCACAACCTGACCTAACCCATTAGATGCACACCAATCTAACTTAACGTTACCTAGCTCAACCTAACCTGACGAGACCGGACTTAACATGACCTGACCTGACCTGACCCAAGCAGACCTCATTTCATCTGGCCTACGCTGCCCTTTCGCAATTTATTTTCCATATGTGCAATGACATAGCTGCAATTTCCTTGTAAACACAAGTTATTTTCACGTATATAATCCTTGCCACGGTAGCTGGGCTGGCGTGGTAGCACGTGCGACTCGTATCATTTTCGGCGGATGAAATTGGCTCCAACAAACCCACCGATCCATCCCATTTAGTATTAGTACCCAGGATCCATCCACCCATGCAACGAGCCGGCTGAGAAGGCCGAACATGATGTTTGGTAATGTTTCAGGTCAGCCTTGATTGTAGGAAAAGTAGTTTCGACGATAAAATATAAAGGTATCGTGGGAATCACAACAGTTGGGGCTTTGCGTGCCTACCACTTTTCATCCAAAATGGTGCCTGACAGAGACGCTGATGGGGTGTGAAGCAGGGACTGTTTTACGGGTCACAACACTTGTCACTCTCGTTGCGAAGACTGATCCCTGGCATGCGGCAGGTGACCATAGTCAATGGGAAAAGTGTAGCCGGTACATGGAACTGAGTAATGCAAGCAATGGCGTAACGTCACTTTTATCCGTTTTCCAGCACCAGACCCAATCGCGAAAAACGATGAAAACTGTAGCATTTTCTTTATACCCCACATCTGGGTGCACGTGCCACGTGCAGCAGGAATGTTTGCACTACCGATCTTGGAGATTTTCTTGGCTACACCGTGATGTAGGTTTGGTGTCGATCGGTCCATTGGTTTGCGAGCTATTCCGGTTGAAACCGAGCCGATTCGGCGCGCTAAAATATTCGGACGTTAAAATTATCGTTTCACACGTTAACCCGCGCCGTCTCCGGGGGGTTGATAGGCGCTATCCTCACCCCCCTAAGAATTTGGCATACCTTTCCCCCACATCAATTTGGCATGTTGTGTCAAAATTTTGAGCTCAGGTCATCTAGGGTCAACGAGTTAGTCAAGGTCAAGTGAGGTCACCTCCAAAAAAGTTCAACCAGTCGTCACGCTTTAACGGATAAAGATATTTTAATGAAACTTTCCGCGTTTGCTTATCTTTAGGGACGAAACAAAACGCAAACGGTTTGTTATGAGATTAAATTTCCCCCCACCCGCACCACGAACGGGACTTCTGCCGCTCCGTGAGAGCTAAAGGTAGTGGTCTGCCATGCTACTCATGCACTGGATTTGAATCCACGGACAATCATTCATTTAGCCCTTAGATATTTTTCGACAGATGGGCAGACAGATGCATTTCTAGGTTTGACGTTCTGGAGCGGAGGCGTAAAATTGTGGTGAAATTAGTGGAGCAGCACTTTATGTTGCATATATACCATGAATTATACGCATATATGCATATAGCATACATATATAGCATATATGCATATATACCATTATTCCACACCATAAGTGGGCACGGTTCCTTCAGCTCACAATGCTTGAACGAAACAGTTGTTAAATTGTTGTTAATGCGACAAAGTAAGTCTCAAGTATCATAATGATTCCTTCGGGTGCTTACGAGTGCGAAAAAGGCATCTAGAAAATACTTTTCTCGCTATTACGCATAGGAGTGTAGGCGTCTGGCAAGTGTCGAGTGCTCCTGACTTGTGTTCTGCTTCGCAGCTATGTTCGCCCGCCGTACTTGTGATGTGACTGTTGGACTGGCCGGTAATGACCGACCTTTATGCCCACGTTGTTCTGACCCGCTTACCCGCTATCATGTTTTAGTAGGTTGTTTACTGTTAGAACTTCTTGGACGCCACATTTTAGGACCGGTGGAAACCGACGGTTCTTTGCGTATGCTACTAAAGAATGACTGTGAGGTCGTGTCGTCTGGAGACCTTTTTACGTTCCTTTATCAACACGTTTTGATGTTGTATGCCGCCGCACCTGAGGCTTATTAATTACTGGCTACTATAGGAGCATGGTAGATTGTCTGTAAACACAGTTATTGGAAAAATGACCTTGGCAGTCGAAGCGCCCCTAAACTCTAATTAATCATCACGGATGTGACTGTTGGCAGGTTTCTCTCAGGTGTTGTGTAAGTTATTTTCGATAATCATTTATCCCAATATCGGACATGATAGTGATCGTGTAGCTGCGACGTGATTCGAAGATAGCAATAAGGTTCCAATACATTTTGCGTGGGTACTTATCAACCTAGGTTAACACTTTTTTTTGTAACTTCCAATGTTCAGCTTCGTCGGTTTTGGGCATGGTCCCGATTCCCCTCCCCTCTTGAGGCTGCCAGCGTTCTCGCTGGCATGTACTTGCCCAGAAAGTAGCTTTCGATGGGATCATGAGGCAAAATGACAAGCAAACCGTTCAGCAAAGCTGTAAATATATCGTGTAAATGGACCAGGAATTGAAAAGCGTGTCCGCACAATGACGCAAGGCTTGCTTGAGAAGTGAAATAAAATGCTGATCGAAGCGCACTGATTGATGACAGATATGTTGATGGTATTGATGGAAGCAGCTGAAGCAATTTCGTCCGAAATATATATTAGAAAAACATCGCAAATCAGACGAAGGAGCTCTTTCGATATTGACACACCAAATGTGTGTTTTTTTGTTGTTTTTTTTTCAATAAGAAAATGGCCCCTCCGCATTGACTGGCGAACGTCACATTAGCGAAGAGGGTTTTTGTGTGTGCTTGCGTGTGCGTGCGTATGTGCTTGTGTGTTTGACGTCTGTGTTGCGTATTTGTGTGACGGATGTGTGATGGGTGCGGTTGTGACGACAGAGGCTGCGGCAGGCCGGCTGCTTCATCTCCACCACCGAGTCCATCATGTTCAAGCTGTTGCGGGACAAGGACCATCCTAAGTTTTCGGAAATTCGCGCCCTCGTCAAGAGCACCTCGCCGGAAACTGGACTGGCCAAGATGTAGAGTCGGAAGTGTCGCGGATGCGAGGCGAGCATCAGCTGGCCGCTGCGGGTAACCAGCGTGGTGGTGACTGACACGTCACGGACACTGAACATCACGTCAAGTCACTGCCTGGCGTTGGCTCACATGGGACTGGCTGTGGCCGTCGCACTCTGCGGGCCTACCAAGGGTGGTGGCCCGATGCTTGGATGTAGTGTAATGCTAGTGATGGTTCAAGGTGATGGATGAGTGGCTATGACGTGTTGGTCTGTCAAGGTGTCTCCAGACTGGAGGTAGATTTCCGCTGGAATATCTCTGTGTGCAGTTATTTTCCACGAGGGTTGTTTGAGAGGAGCAACATGTTCGAAATGGAAATTTTCAGAGATGTCCTCGGTTTTGGGATGCATGGAGGCTCGAAGGGAGCTTATTGTATTGTACCGTTGCTCTAATATCGATATAAAAATGAGGAAATTGCATTGTTGTGTCTCGACACATACTGCTGGGATATTTTATTGTCCCCCCCCCCACACACACACACGCTACACTCCGGAAATACCTGGTAGTTCCACGCTGGATGAGCTCTGTTAGTGAAATTTTGTTCCTGGGGAGCCTCAGCTGGTGCGTTCCACGATAGATCAACCAAAAATTGTCAAATTGTGCACCCACTAAATTTGTTTTTGGACTACAATTGGTGTACATGGTAGTCACACACCTGAACAAGTTTTAGCCCGATCCGACTAACGGTTTCGGAGTTATATCCTCCGGCAGTATTTTTGGGTCACTCAACAAAGGTATCTTTGGCGATAGATATTTCATTGATAATGGAGAGAAAGTGTGACATATTACGCATCTTTGAGACTAAAAATTATTAAAGAAAACGCAACCATGATAAAATATAAACATTTATCACGCTTGACCTCGTGACCTGTGATCATTGAAATTGATAAATTTCATGGCAGAAATACAAATGGGCATGATTTGGTTGCCATAAAAAAGCGTTATGTTTTCAAATATCCCATATAGGCGTCCGTTCTCCATGGCTTCTATGATTTTGCGATTTTCTGAACGGACGGATTTTAAGTAAGTTGTGTCCCATTGGAAAACTACTGGTTTTCGGGTGATATAAAAACTAAGGGTGATATAAAAACGTTTGCTTAACAAACAAAAAAAAACATTAAAAACGTATTGATGTAAGTCTTATAGTTTGTCTTAATATACTTCACAAAGTTCCAGGTCACCCATTAACGACATGTTGGGTATTGGAGTTCATGGGCACATCGGCTGCGTCGAACATGCAGCGCCCATATCATCGTCAGTCAAACAATAACATATGCACGAAGGTCAGTCAACGAGACAACTGCATGTGAAGTGGTCGATGTACGTGTGACATGCCGTGCCACGATCCTCATTTTGTCAGGTGTAAAAGCTAGTCAATGAGGAACATAAATCACAGAAAACTTGATTTCTGATAGGAAGCGGAAGAGCCGTCCCGATTGAACAATTGATAACTCGTCCCCTAATACTTCCCTAAGGGAGAGAGAGGTACGTCCAAAGTGACGTCTTCGCTCATGGGTAACTCGGTTGCAGGCAATCAGTACATGCCGCACTGACAGTGCAGCATGGCACCTTGGACACAGCGGACTGCCACCGCCAGTCAGAAGGTATTACCGACAGGTCATCCATAGGCTTATCTACGTGTTACGACGTAATTTTACTTCTGAGCACTTGGTGGTTTGATAATGGAAACATATGATCATCCTGGCCTCACAAGAAGCACAATTGTGCCTTCATTCTACCTGTAGGCATCATTTACATGGACGTACAGTCGAATCTCTATCGTAATGCAAACATGCGTTTTAGTCACGGTATACATAGCGTGTCCCGGAAAACATGAACATTTTCACGAGCTTCCTGTGGTCTCGCTGTTCACGTTTTGGGCACTCCCTGGATATTGCACCTTATGGCACATTACTGCACTGCACTAAGCAGTGCACAATCGAGCTACGATGGGATAGAACAACGAAATGAACATCAGATGATGAGAACTTGTTTTTCCAACTTACTTATTTCTAGCTCTCCAATGCAGCTCTTGTAACTTACTTAACAAGGGGTGAACATTTTATGATCATCACAGTGTCGTAGCTTATTTCCGTGTAGCGGCGTAATTTTGTTCCGTTCGCTGCTGGCTATCCGTACCTGTTGAGAAATCCTTGAAATATGCCATATTCAAAGCCCTACAAATTTCTGAAAGCGTATACAATTTCAAAATTAGCTTGTTAAAAAACTTTTCCATATTAAGAAAGAATATCCTAGACTAAATCGATGCGCCAGGTCGAGTTCCTTCAGATGACGTCTTAAAATAATCTGTCAATTGATATTTACTATCTCAAGAAGCCATTTCCGGAAATCCAAGCTGTTTGCCCCGCTTTCATTACCAGATTTCATGCGTTGCAGTTAACAGAATTAACAGAAAACGGTCTGAAAACGACCTATTTCACCTTTCGCGCAAAAATACAATGTTAAAAATTCTCCATTTGTTTCTGAATTTCCGAGAATATTTTAGCAATTCATAAGGTGCCCACAGCCCCAGATTCCATGTTCACCCTCAAAATTCGGTTTGGGCGAACTTTGAAATCGACTCCGTTTGTAACGATTTGGTTGGTTGGTTAATTGGTTTTACGACACGTCGACCGTTGAGTCATATAGCGTCGCCAATCTCTCACGCCGATTGGTCGCGGGCGAAGAGTAGCGACAGGTGAGATTCGAACCCACAATCTTTCGATTGCGAGACGAGCATCTTACCCCTAGACCACTCGTCCCCGTAACGATTTGGTTATCAAAGCCAAATCGACACCGTTTGATCTGCTTTCATGTACCTAACATGTGTACCATTGTGCAGTAGTGTTCCATGCGGAATGTCCATATTCACAGTGTCCCAAGAACGTGAATAATGAGGTCACATGAAGGTTGTGAAAACGATGTTTCCGGGCACCGCCTACGTCCACTGTGACAGCAAAGAGTGACTTGCAATAGGTGTTCGACTGTACGTCCATATGGATGATGCTCTGCAGGTGGAAAGAATGCATAATTGTACTTGTTGTGCTGTTACCATGGTCGAATATGGTCAAACTGCATCGTTATCATGTTTGATGGCATGCCATGTTTGATACATGTTGTAGGTAACCACCAGATGTCCTGAAATATAATTGCGCCGTTACACGGAAAAATCTACCACATCATGGTGATCACAAAATATTGAACCCCTGTCAAGGAAGCTACAAGAGCTGCATTGGAGAGCTACAAATGCGTAAGTTGGAAAAACAAGTTCTCATCATCTGACGTTTCCTTCGTTGTTCGATTGTGGACCGTTTAGTGCCGTGCAGTAATGTGCAATATGTGCAATATGCAGGGAGTGCCCAAAACGTGAACAATGAAACCGCGCGAAGCATGTGAAAATGTTCATTTTGTCCGGGACACGCTATGTATACCGTGACAAAAAAACAACAAATGTTTTGCTTTACGGTAGGGATTCGACTTCACGTCCATGTAACTGATGCCCACAGGTAGAATGAAGCATAATTGTACTTCTTATTCTGAGGCCAGCATGATCAGATGTTTCCATTACCAGACCACCAGATGTTTGGACGTAAAATTACGTCGTCACACGTAGATAAGCCTATGGATGACCTATCGGTAATAACTTCTGACCGGCAGTGACAGTCTGCTGTGTCCAAGGTGCCATGCTGCACTGTCAGTACGGCACGTATTGATTGCCTGCAGCTGACTTACCCATGAGCGAAGGCGTCACTTTGGACGTACCTCTCTCTTACTGAAGTAGAATTATCACCCAAGTCTCACCCAAGTATTAGGGGACGAGTCATCAATTTTTAGTTGGGATGGCTCTTCCGCCTCCTATCAGAAATTAAGTTTTCTGTAATTTATGCCCTCATTAACTCGCTTTTACACCTGACAAAATGAGTATTGTAGCACGGCATGATATCACACGTACATCGACCCCTTCACATACAGTTGTCTCGTCGACTGACCTTCGTGCATATGCCATTGTTTGACTGACTATGATATGGGGGCTGCATGATCGACGCAGTCGATGTGCTCATAAACTCCAATACCCAACCTATCGGTAATAGGTGACGTTGAACTTCGTGAAGTTTGTTAAGGTAAACTATAAGACTTACATCAATAAGTGATTTTTTTTTAAAGGAAACGTTTTGATCTCACCCCTTTTTATTTCATTGTTCGATCCCCCGTAGTTTTCCAATTGGAGACAATTTACTCGACATCCGTTCGTTCCGAAAATCGGAAGATCATAGAAACCATTTAGAACGAACGCGAGAATGGGACATTTAATAGCAAAACGCTTTTTTATATGGCAGCGAAGTGATTGCCGTTTGTATTTCTGCCATCAAATTGATCAAGTTCAATGGCTAGGTGTCACAGAAGGTCACGAGGTCAAACGTGAAAAATGTTGATATTTTATCACAGATGTGTTTTCTTTTGTGATTTTTATTCTCAAAGATGCATAACATGTCACACTTACTCTTTATTATCGATGAGATATCTATCGCCAAAATACCCTTGTTGTGTGACCTCAGAATACTGCCGGAGCCTATGACTCCGAAACCGTTACTCGGATCGGGCTAAAATTTGTTGAGGCGCGTTCAGAGCACAAGAATACCCTGTACACCAATTTTCGTCGAAGTACAAATTTAGTGGGTGTAAAATTTTAACATATTTGGTCGATCGGTCGTGGAACGCACCACCTATTGGCAATTGGTGACCATGAAATTCGTGATGTTTTTTAATGGAAACTGTAAGATCTACATTAAAAAGTTATGGATGTTTTTTTCTTAAGAAGACGTTTTCCAATCCTGTGTATTGTATGTCATTGTTATATCTCATGTAGCTTTCCAATGGAAGAAAGCTTACACGAAATATGTCCTACCCGGAAAACGCAAAATCTCAAAAGTCATGAAGAGCCATATCGGATATTTCTAAGAACTCATTTTTTCTTTTTTATTGGTCAGCGAAATCATGCCCACCTTTATTTCCCCGTTAAATTCATCAAATTTGATGGGCTATGGGTCATGAGAGGTCACGAGGTCATGGGGTCGCGAGGTCAAATTAGGACATATTAATGTTTTATTTCGGGAATGTCTCAGTTGATCCTTTTTCTTCTGAAGTTTATATAATTTGCCACCCTTTCTGCTTCTTATTGAGGATATATCTTTCGTCAAACCAACCTGTGTTATTTAACCTAAAAGTAATGCCGGTGGTCATAGCTCAACAACCGTTGGTCGAATCGGGCTGAAATTTGCACAGCCGTATTCGGAGTCAAAGACTACCCTGTGAGCAAATTTTTGTGTGAATCAAAATGTATCGGGTGAAGTGCGTTGGTCGATCTGTCGTGGAACGCACCAATTTGTCGACGTTCTACGGTGACGTTAGCGCAAGTTGAGTGATGTGTGTGTGGGTGTGTGCTCAGCGGTGCGCGTGGTAGGTAAGGAATTTCTACTGTTCCTCAGAATATTTCACGATGTGCCGTTAGCAAGGCAAGGAATTCACTTAGTCCATGAGAGCATCCACAGTGCGATCGGAATTCTTATCTCCATAAATGTTTCGCAGAGATGGCGGCATCCAGATCTGACATGGCAGGATGTGAGGAATGCTTGCACGTCGGTTGTAGCAAGTCAAGGTGATCAGGTGTCCTTGGGTGCTTTTGTGCACTCATTTCGTTACCACTGAGATACCACTGAGATGATTCAGAGGTGACTGTATTTCGTGTCTCGTGTTTCGTGAACAGGATATATTTCATTGCTTGTGGATCTGCAAAGTATGCCATTTCTTAAGGTGGGTGAACGTGTTTTTGTTGTTTCATACGTGTTTCAAGATCAGCTTCAAAGAGCATGAAGCTGAAACCGCCGAGGAGTGCGATCAATCTTTTCGCACCCCTCCACCCCCGTCAACTTCCCCCCTAGGACAGCCGCCGCAGATGTCTGCGGGTCCGGAAGTCAGTACCGACCCGGGCTAGCCGAGCCCGGCCGCGGCCGGCGCTAACGTCAACATTGCCGAGCCGTCCGCTGGCTTGGTCCGCCCCGCCGAATCTGTCCCGGTCGGACGCCGACGACGGCTGAGGAGGCGAGGATGCCGGGGCGGACAGCGGTGAAGAGGAGAGCCCTGCAACGAGCATTACTATCATCTCAAAGGAGTGCTGCTCTGCATACCACTCCCGGCACTGGGGAAGCCCCCCGTCGTGTAGAGTGTCGCCCATCTTGCTCGTTCCACTCTCCGTCCACGGGACCAGTGGTAGTACAGGAGACTGCCGGCCAAGAAATCCGCGCGGATGTCGTGTTCAGCAGCGGCGACATCGCATGAACCGGGTCACGGATCAACAGCGTTTCCGCGACAGGCTCCCTTCTTCTTTCGTCATTCCGTCTCGCCTCACCATCGGTCAGACTCAGCATACGCTGCGTGCTGCCACCTGCCCTGAGCCGGTGCGCACCCTGGCGATTGGACATGCTAACGTCCAGTCATTAGTGCCGAAAATGAACTGTGTTCTTCGCACTCTGGAAGAACACAAACTAGACCTTATGTGCTTATCCGAAACTTGGCTCTCTTCCGCCGTGTCCGACAGAATCCTAGTATTTCCAGGCTATAAACTAGTGCGTCGTGACCGTCCGGCCCAGTCGGGCCGCGGCCGTCCAGCTGCTGCAGCCCGAGGTGGTGCGTCGCCATCCTATATAAGGAAAAATTCAATATGAAGCTGCTGCCTATATCAAGTACCGGTTCGTCCTGCGAGACGCTGTGGGTGTCTGTGAGTGGCGGGGGACGCCGTGCTGTCACTGTGGGGGTGGTTTACCGCCCGCCATCGGAGCCCGTATCTGACGGCCTGGACGAGCTACAAGACCAGCTGCGTGCCGCCATCAGTCTCGGCAAGCCAACCTTTTGCCTGGGCGATATGAACATAAACCTTCTTCGTTCCGACTGCCCCGGTGTTCGTCGCTACGGACAGGTGCTGCAGGATCTCGGCCTCTCTCAGCTTGTCCGGCAGCCGACCCATCTGTGGCCGACGGCAACACTGCTGGACCATGTCATCACCAATGTCCCGGATATTGAGTCGGCCATTCAGCTGCCGCTCGTACCGATTGCTGACCATCTGACAATAATTGTGCGCGTGCCCTACCGCGGGCTGCGGTGTCGCCGGGCGTCCTTCACCTATCGACCCTGGCGCAAGATTAACTGGGACGCCTTGTGCCTTCATTTCTTGCAGGCGGACTGGAGCAGTATGTACCGGGCAGCCGGGGTGGACGCGAAACTAAAGGAGTTCATGCACTTGTGGCATGTGGCGGTGAACGTGTATTGTCCCCTCAAGACCGTCCACCCCCGCCGGGCATGTTGCCCGTGGGTAGGTGACAGTCCGTACCTGCTGCAGCTCATGCGTGACCGTGACCAGGCTTTTCAGTCTTGGCGGAGCTATCGCACGGATTATTACTTGGTAGCTTATCGGAGGCTGCGAAACCGTGTGAAATGTGCGTTTGCAAAAGCCATGCGTGACTTTGTATGTGCGCAAATGCTGACAGACCGTGCCAATTTCTTGCGCCACATCCTGGACTTTGCGCTCCGACCGGCCGGGGGAGGGGAGGGGGCCGTGAGGGGCCTGGCAGCGACGGTGGCGGACGAATTTAATCGTCACTTTGCTTCCGTGGGCCCACGCATTGCCGCTGATCTCGTTGCTGGCAACCGCGGCGTTCCACTCATCCCTCCGCGACCACCTTGTGTGACTACCACCGGCCTCCGGCTACACCCGGTGACCCTGCCCGAACTATTCAGAGCCATATGTGAGATGTCTTCGTCGAAAGCGGTTGGCGTGGATGGCGTACCACTGCACGCTCTCCGCAACTGTTTTCCGGTTCTCGGGCCTCACCTACTTCACATCATTAACACTTCTGTCATCTCCTGCGTGTTCCCTACCTCGTGGAAAACTGCTTCGGTTGTTCCACTTCACAAATCTGGGCCTCGCGATGTCGCCAGTAACTTTAGTCCAATCTCTATTTCGCCAGTCTTATCCAAGTTATGTGAAAAAGTAGTATGTATGCAGCTGTCCTCTTATCTAGTCACTAATCACATTCTTTCCTCCTCCCAGTATGCATACAGGCCATGCCATTCGACGGAGGACGCCCTGGTCGACGCTGTCGAGTGGATCACACGTCGTGTCGACACTGGTCACATCGCTTCGGTCATCTCAATCGACCTAAACAAAGCATTCGACAGCGTCGACCATGATATCCTCCTGCGGAAGCTGCAGTGGTACGGCGTCGACCCGAGGTGGTTTAACAGCTACCTTACTGACCGGCGGCAGGTGGTGAGGGGCGGCTCTTTATCCCTTTCGCTATCCCATGGTGTTCCTCAGGGATCCCTGGTTGGTCCCTTGCTGTTCAGCATCTTCATGAATGACCTGCCAGCATACCTTCCATACGGACGTCTGGTATCATATGCCGACGACACCCAGCTGCTAGACTCTGCACATCCTGATGAATTACCCGTTCTTAAATCCCGGCAGGAGAACACCATCCTTGCTATTCAGTCTTACTTCACATCCAACTCCTTGAAGATGAACCCCACTAAAACTACCCTACTGCTTGTCGGCACGACCCAATCCCTAAAAAAAGCCACATCCTACCAACTCAACATTGGCAGTCACGTCCTAACCCCCTCGTCATTCGTGAAGATGCTGGGAGTCATCATTGACCGCACCCTATCCTGGGAGGAGCACATATCCCACGTTGTCAAAAAGTGCAACTCCACCTTGTTCTGTCTCCACAATATCCGTCACCATCTCACATCCGAAGCACGCAAACTCCTAATTCAGTCTCACGTCTTTCCATACATCCTATACCGCCTCACTGTATGGGGCGGGGCTGCCCAATGTCACCTTGGACGAGTGCAGAATGCGATCAATTTCGTGGCTAGGATCGTCGTAGGGGCTCGTCGTCGTGATCATATCTCGCCGACAGTGGCAACGCTGGGCTGGCGCAGTGTCCGTGACCTCATCACCCACCGCGACAACATCGCCGTGTTCAGAGCCCTGAATGATCCGCGAGCCCCCGAGGCGATCCGTTCTCTGTTCCGCCGGCGGTCGGATGTCTCCCGGCGCTCCACTCGTGCGACGGTGGCTGGGACACTGGAGCCACCGCCTTTCCGCCTCAGCATGTCACGTAGAACATTCTCCTTCCGGGCAGCCTCGGCCTGGAACCTACTGCCGCCGGCCACTTCCGCTTCTCGGACACGGGGCGAGTTCGTCGCGATGCTGAACAACGTCTTATAAATTGACTTCACGTGTTCGGTTTTCCCCTGTATACTGTTGTCTTGCCGCTTTCATTTTTGCTCATGTTTGTGAAATGTATCTGACTGTATTTTGACAGAAACCAAATATGAATCCATTTTATGGAATCGGTTTGTTAAATCTCGCAAATATAATACAAATATAACAGCTAAGTGTAGCCTTAAATGTGCCGGCAAATGCAGCGGAGCACAAGGCGCCTTTGGGGGCGGAAAGACGGGGACGAGTAGTCTAGGGGTAAGTTGCCCGTCTCACAATCTAAAGATTGTGGGTTCGAGTCTCACCTGTCGCTATCCGCGGCCAATCGGCGTGAGATATTGGCGACGCTACATGACTCAATGGTCCATGTGTCGTAAAACCAATAAACACCACCACGGGGGCGGAAACACTGCACTGCATATCCAGGAGTTATTTCACTCATTATCCAACAAACAAAAAAAACATCCTTTTGATAGTGATAAATACATTACCATGCATACATCCCGACGATTTGGGTGACGTTTTGATGCTTGCTTGCCAGAAAACTGAAAAACGGAAACATTTCGCCATGCTCCCATGTTAATGTATCGTAAGGTGGTGCCCTATTTATGTAGTGGCTTCGTTCACTTACTTTACCCAGTAGTTATATTTTGCTCTGTAGTTGCGCCTGCGCCATGTGGTGATATCAGAAAACATGTGGCGGGAGAAAAGACAATTATATGATGTTCTTTCTACTAATTAAAACTTTGCAACTGAGCAGTGTTAGTCCCGAATGTGAATGGTGGTACAAGATTCAGTAGCTCGCTGGTTAGAGCCAATGGTGCAAGTACATAAACCGATTTTAAAACATTTTTGCCTTATTGCTGAATATCATAATTAACTTTTTCTAACCCTAATTTTTACTTGTGGTAGTGGGAAAATAACTGTTCCAGTTTATTTCTCAAACAATATACATATATATATATATGAACAATATTTCAGATGCGCAATTTTTATCCGCCTCCCCGTGGGATTTTGGAGTCAGCCTCTAGCCATGCAGCGCTGCCAACTCCGTGAATACGCCAGAACCTACGCTACGACCGTCGGGCCCGAACCAGGATTCAGTGACGCACCAAGGTGGCATGTCAACCAGAATTATTGAACTCTTGTCGTAAATAGAACTGTTTTACTGTGTTTATTATGGAAAAAGAGCAGAAAAATCGTGGCTTTCGTGTTTAGCCTGTTAACTTCCGCTTCCTAAAATTGTTGGCTTTGAGCTGCTTTCAGTGTCTATTTTTCATTGCGAACATTGATCCCCCGAACTCATTGTTCATTTATCCTTTCACACCTTGACCCATCCAAGTTGTTTTCGAAGTATACCCTTGGCAAGAGTACTACACTATATTTGTTTATGGGCAACCCCCCCCCCTCCCCCCCCCCAGAATGTCACATACCTTAATGTCAGATGTACGGTACTGTAAGAAAAAGGGATTCACCTGATTTTATCCGGTTACCAAAATGATTTGTACACACGGCAACAAGGATTTGTGAAACGCTATGCTTCAATATTTCCACACAATTGTATGCATTAACACTTCCCTCGGCTATTGTTGGCTATTGATGAAGTCATTCGCTATAATATTAGTTTAGAGAGGGGGAGATGGTGAGAGAGAATAAATAAGAGAATGAGAGAGACAGACGGACGAGGAGACTGAATGTGAGAAATGCAGAGACTAACAGTCTGAAAGTGAGAGAGCGTGAGAGAGAACATAGTACACAAAATACCTATCAGCAAAGTTGAGCTCCATGTGAAGCTGCTGTGCTCAATTCGAATACGTCTTTGAATGGCATCCCACTCCTACATGTTCAATATATAAATGCACGTTAACCTTCGCCTGTGCAGCTCATTTCGCAAACATTATCTCCCTAGGGGCGGTGGTATTTACCCCCTCCCCTCGCCATATCGTCCGACTTTGAGATCTAGCCACTCGACTAAGCATAGCATGCTACGAAACGAATCCAATGATACCCGATTTCGGTCGACACCGGGTACTTCTCAGATCACAGCTCAAACCTCTTAGAAAGTCGGATATTAGCAATCTTAACCGGGCCGTACACCCAATCTACTTCAGATAGAACCGCAAAATCATCACTGAAGTTCAGCTTACCTTAGTACGAAGCTATTGACATCTCAATTGACCTCGTATCATGCATGGTTAACGAACCAGGTCATGTCACACCCTCGCAGTGCACACCAAGTGAGCGCGAAATTGATAAGCAGCATTGCAGGATGATTGATTGCTGGGATCTCGTTACATCGTCATTGCATCATTGATTAATGAAACCGAAGTAAAGTGCATATAAATATTAGGACCATGGGCTATTTTTAATCCAAACTATTCTGCGTCCACATGAAAACCAGACCGTTATCAACTGAGTTGATCGATTCTAGGACAAATGTACGTAAGAACAAATGTACGCATGGTAGATGTACGTAAGCAAATGTACGTATGCGCAAAAGTACGTATGGCAGATGTACGTAAGTGCAAATGTGCGAAAGTGCAAAAGTACGTTTGGCAATTGTACGTATGGCAAGATGTACGTAAGAGCAAATGTACGTATGGCAAAAGTATGTAAGCAAATGAACGCATGCGCGAAAGTACGTATGCGCAAATGTACGTAAGCGCAAAAGTACGTAAGCGCAAATGTAGGAATGCCCAAATGTACGTAAGCGCAAATATACGTAAGCGTAAAAGTACGTAAGCGCAAATGTACTTGAGCGCAAATGTACGTATGTGCAAATATACGTAAGTGCAAATGTACGTATGCGTAAGTGTACGTAATTGTAAATGTACGTAAGCGCAAATATACGTAAGCGCAAAAGTACCTAAGCGCAAATGTACGTAAGTGCAAATGTACGTGAGCGCAAATGTACGTATGCGCAAATATACGTAAGTGCAAATGTATACGTATGCGTAAATGTACGTAATTGCAAATGTACGTGAGCGTAAATGTACGTATCCGCAAATATACGTCAGTGCAAATGTACGTAAGCGCAAATTTACGTATGGAAATTGTACGGATGTGCAAATATACGTTAGAGCAAAAGTACGTATGCCCAAATGTATGTAAGCGCAAAAGTACGCATGCGCAAATGTGCGTAAGCGCAAAAGTACGTATGCGCAAATGCACGTAAGCGCAAATGTACGTAAAGGTAAAAGCATGTAAGAGTAATTGTGCAGAAACGTAAAAGTATGGAAGAGAAAATGTACGTATGAGACGATGTATGTACATTTACGCATACGTACCTTTGCGTTTACGCACTTTTGCGCGTACGTACATTTGCCCATTCGCACATTTACACGTGTACATTTGCGCATACGCACATTTACACGTACGTACATTTGCGCTTACATACATTTGCGCTTACATACATTTGCGCTTACATACATTTGCGCAAACGTACATTTGCGCATGCGTACTTTTGCACTTACTTACATTTGCGCATGCGTACCTTTACACTTGCGTACATTTGCGCTTACGTACATTTGCGCATACGTACTTTTGCGCTTACGTACTTTTGCGCTAACGTACATTTGCTTTACGTATATTTGGCCGGTTACCGATTTGACCCCATGCAGCTGTGACGTCAGCGTTTTGTTGCTCGTGACAAAACTTGCGACTTGAAATGATGTCATGACTCCTTGACCTGACATGGCCTGTCCAATTTTTCATCACGAATGATAAAAATCATACGTGTCAATGATGTACCTCATTCATCCATACATTCATTCTGCAATAAAGCAAATTGACGTGTGTGCTCAAGAACCTAGGAGATAAAAAATGTTTGACGTTCCAATTATCCCCTTATGCTTCGCTCCCCGAGGGTCCTGTCCTGTTGTGCGTGCCCGTTTTTCCTGAACTTGTCGCTCTTTTACTTGACCGTCGCCGGGCGAGTCCATATTGCGATGGACGAGGCTTGTGCCGTTTGCCTACCTTATGATCAAGGGCGATCAAGGACCTTATGATCAGATCAACGTCTGAGGAAGTCGGAGGGGAGGGGGTCGCAGGGAGAACCGAATGATTCGAAGGTGACTGTGTGTGTGTGTGCGTGTGTGGGTGTGGGTGTGGGTGTGGGTGTGGGTGTGGGTGTGGGTGTGGGTGTGGGTGTGGGTGTGGGTGTGGGTGTGGGTGTGGGTGTGGGTGTGGGTGTGGGAGGAAGTAGGTCACCGTCATTTCCACGCGACATATTGTTTAGACACATGGTTTAGGTTCCCGAAAAGTAGGGGGGCAATGGCCTTATGGCCTCGCCCCCTTTCCGCTGTTTCTACGTTCATGCCAGGAAGTGGAAGTGCAGGATCGCTTTGCCCTGCACCGCCGTGAAGCGTCGAAGGCAAACGGCGGGGAGCGTGTAACTGGCGGCGAGATGGTTCCACACGTACCCATTATGTATGTATCCGAGCTTGACATAGCGCCTCGCTCATTACACAATACCCAGTTCGATGTTCGCTACGTAAGTGGCTGTCACGGTGCATGCATAGGTGATTCCCGTTACCTGTTCTCGGACCGCTGCCACAACACTGCATTTACAGCACTACATTCCCCGCTGGTGGCCATTGGTACAGATGACCACCAATTTGTATGTGAAGTTGTTCTCGCTGTCCGCTCGTATCCCACACCGTTGGCGGCCTGTTCGGTGTGGTCTGGTCAGACTGGTCTGAAGCGTCATACCGGATGATAGTTGGCCTCTTCTGAGCAGTGCCTCGGATAAAGTGTTGGCTATGGGTGGGTGCCTTTCCCCGGGTGATGGTTTGATTGGTCCCAGTGGTCAAGTTTCGGTCCCCACTGCTCTCGCTTTACTGTGGGGTGAAGTCCCTTCGACTATAGCGCGAGTGGGGCTTCAACAGCAAGGACGATATGGTATATTTAAACGAGCATACCGATTTTATCATGCTTGATGTGTATTTTTATTCTTATATATTTGTTTATTTTATGCCAAGCACCTATGAAAAGTGCTTGACCTTCGCGAACGTTGTACAAGCTTGTAATATAGCAATGGCGTAATGACTGTAATATGTAATATGTAAAGACTGAAATATATAGCAGCTATAGTAACTATAGCAAAACTCAAATCGACTTGCATCCGGAGTCGATTTTTCGTGGCCGATGTGGCCGATGTGGCCGATGTGGCCGACGTGACCGATGTGGCCGATGTGGCCGACGGCCGACGTGGCCGATGTGGCCGATGTAGCCGATGTGGTCGACGTGGCCGATGTGGCCGACGTGACCGATGTGGCCGACGTGACCGATGTGGCCGATGTGGCCGATGCCCGGCATCTGTGTCCAGCCGCGCCATCACATATCGGCAGGTGTACCACACCGCTTATGACTGACCTGTCGTGTTACCGGCCGACCATGGCCACGGCTGGAGCCGGCCGAGCGGACCGACAGCTGCACCCCTGAGCAGTCGAGTCAGCGCCACTCTGCTCTGGTCCTCCGGCCACACCAGGCCCAGCGGACCGACAGCTGCACCCCTGAGCAGTCGAGTCAGCGCCACTCTGCTCTGGTCCTCCGGCCACACCAGGCCCAGCGGACCGACAGCTGCACCCCTGAGCAGTCGAGTCAGCGCCACTCCGCTCTGGTCCTCCGGCCACACCAGGCCCAGCGGACCGACAGCTGCACCCCTGAGCAGTCGAGTCAGCGCCACTCTGCTCTGGTCCTCCGGCCACACCAGGCCCAGCGGACCGACAGCTGCACCCCTGAGCAGTCGAGTCAGCGCCACTCCGCTCTGGTCCTCCGGCCACACCAGGCCCAGCGGACCGACAGCTGCACCCCTGAGCAGTCGAGTCAGCGCCACTCCGCTCTGGTCCTCCGGCCACACCAGGCCCAGCGGAACGACAGCTGCACCCCGAGCAGTCGAGTCAGCGCCACTCCCTGGTCCTCCGGCCACACCAGGCCCAGCGGACCGACAGCTGCACCCCTGAGCAGTCGAGTCAGCGCCACTCCGCTCTGGTCCTCCGGCCACACCAGGCCCAGCGGACCGACAGCTGCACCCCTGAGCAGTCGAGTCAGCGCCACTCCGCTCTGGTCCTCCGGCCACACCAGGCCCAGCGGACCGACAGCTGCACCCCTGAGCAGACGAGTCAGTACCATTTCCATTATAGCCACCTGGTACTCTCAGCTGGCTGTCTCGGCCGTTGTGGCGAGTGTCGGTTGTGGTGACCTTGTCTGCCGTTGCATGTGTCGAGTGTGGTGACCTTGCTTGCGCGTTGTGGCGTGTGTCGATTGTGGTGATCTTGCCTGCCGGCTGTGGTGGCCTTGTCTGCCGTTGCAGCATGTATCGGTTGTGGTGACCTTGCCTACCGGTTGTGACATGTGTCGGTTGTGGTGACCTTGCCTGCCGGTTGTGACATGTGTCGGTTGTGGTGACCTTGCCTCCAGATTGTGACATGAGTCAATTGTGGTGACCTTGCCTCCCGGTTGTGACATGTGTCGGTTGTGGTGACCTTGCTTTCCGGCTGTGACATGTGTCGGTTGTGGTGACCTTGTCTGCCGGCTGTGACATGTGTCGGTTGTCGTGACCTTGCCTCCCGGTTGTGACATGTGTTGGTTGTGGTGACCTTGCATGCCGGCTGTGGCGTGTGTCGGTTGTGGTGACTTTGCCTCCCGGTTGTGACATGTGTCGGTTGTGGTGACCTTGTCTGCCGGCTGTGACATGTCTCAGCTGTGGTGACCTTGTCTGCCGTTGCAGCATGTGTCGATTGTGGTGACCTTGCCTGCCGGAGACCGGCTTCTCGCCGAGAGAGCCAACGGGACTACCGATTGATCGGGGACACCATGACTACTCATGCAAGAAACGAGCAGTGTCCGGCACCACCAGCGACCATATAGTGACGGTCCTTGGGTCCTAACCGACGTGCGCCGCTGCCTCGTCGCGGCTCGGTTCACCGTCAGCAGACCCGTGACAGTATACCGTCAGCTATAGTGGGATATTCTCACGCATTTGGAATGAATCTAGTCCATCAAATGATGTGAAAATCCTCTCTCCATGGGTCCACCTGCCCTTCCAATGGTTTTCGTAAATGAACAGCGTGAGGACCGATTAGAAACGATTGGAACAAATTAGGGAACACGATTTGCGTTGGAGTTTGAAACATGATTTGCGTTGGAGATGAAACGTGTGGTGTTTGACCCGAGCAATGACCTTCTATATAATGCTGAATAATAAACGCCAAAAATGCAGGAACATTACTTCCATGAAAATACCGACATAGGAACATTTACGGTCACGGCGATTTGGGGGGGGGGGGGCGGAGCACTTCGACAAAAGTATACCCGAAATTCATGAAAAAAGCACTTTGGGTGCATGTAGAGGACACTTTTGCAGAAGTGCATACATATTTTGTGTTGCATAAAGTCTCGAAAATGTGTAGGTACTCCCGTGAAGGTTTATTGGATTTATGTTGCTTTATGTCGAGACCATGAGCATCATTCTTAAATTATGCTCCCACCCACTATTGAAGTTTCCTAAAGTCTTCCGAAAATTTCAGGTGGTGCTTTTGTATGGCCTTGTAGTTTGTATGTGAGGCTTTTCCATGCATCCCCAATAAGTACTCATGTTAAGTTTCTCAAAGCTAGATCGTGCTCAGCGACTCTTATGCGGTGCTCAAACACCACCTGTGAACATTAAAACTCCACCCATGCCCCCACCTCAATGTCCTTCCTCTAAAAACTCCGTCCATGTCCTTCTTTCAAACCTAAGCGAACGGGATGGCATGTCGCAATGTAGCAGGTAGGAGGGGATGACAGATTTCGTCTCGCCGACCGAGTATCCAAGGACGGATCCCAGCGGCGATGGGGAAATTACGGGCGCCGAAGGTGACTGATATGACTGGGTCGTCCTTGCATACGGCGCTCCTACGTCAGAGCACGGCTACTGCGCCCCTACGTCAGAGCACGGCTATTATTCATGATAGCTGTCTTCACCGTGATGTGGCGCCCCTGGAGCTCCAAATGGCGCCATTTACTTTATGATGGCGCCCCTGCAAATCATTACTATGTCCCTATAGGTCGCCGTGACGCCCATTCGTCAGTTGTTATGACTGGTTACGGCGACCCATAAATTGTTATGGCTTCACAGTAATTCAGTACGGCGCTCCTGTGGTTAGTTGGCAGCACCCCTTCCCAAGCTCAGAAGGGCACTCTCTGGCAACATGTAAGCGCTTCCTCAAAGTAAGGCCTCCTGTCCCCCCCCCCCAGCAAAATCCTAGATCCGATGTTCAAAAGCGGATTTGTGATGCTCACAGTAACCGCCACTGCGGGTAACACAATTTATACAGAAGACTCCGGACCGTTTTGTCATATCAAGTACACATTTAGGCTGTTTGCAATGCAAATCTCGGTTCGGTACGGTACCGAATCGAGATGAGCCGATGCCAGTATCACATTTAGTACGGGGTGCCGAGTGCATCGAAGTATGCGTCTAGGTTAATATAGATGCCATTTTTCAGATTTAAATATCTCAGAACTAAAAATATGAAAATATTGTCCCATTTAGCTGTTCAAAACAATCATCTTATCTCAAATTACCTGTACTTATTACCCCCGACATTTCCGCAGTGGAAGGAAGAGGGATTGCGTGCCCCAATGATCCGGCGTACTATCCAATGGTGAGGGGTCAGACTAGGAGTGCCTCACTCGTCGCCATACACAATGATACCGGATACCGGACGCTATACACAATGATACCGGATACCGGACGCTATACACAATGATACCGGATACCGGATGCCATACACAATGACATGCTGAAACATCTTCCTCCAAGTGCTTTTGATGTACTTCTAGTGTCTTTTAATAACGTATGGGAAAAGGGAAGCTCTTCGTGCACTGGGCACGAAGCTACAATAATCCCGATTCTGAAGCCTGGGAATAGAGGTCTGGAAGCACTCCACTACCGACCCACCTCGCTCATATCGTCGTTATGCAAGCTGATGTAAAAGATAGTAAATATTCGTCTCACATGGCATTTAGAACAGCAGGACTTCTTCCCAAATGCCAGTTCGGTTCCCGAAAAAAAAACAGTGGTCCATGTTTTTGCTTTGGACACCGCTATTCGTGCCGGTTTTAGGGATCGCAAGCACGTAGGTGCCGTGTTCTTCGACGTGGAGGCCGCCTACGACACCACCTGGCGGCACGGCAGTCTGAAGTTGTGGGACTGTGGCGTTAGAGAACCCATGGGAGCTTCGTCAAACACCTTTAGCTAATCAGTGCTTCCGCGTCCGACCTGGTAACCAGACATCAGAAAAGTGCGTGCCGATGAACGGCGTTTCACAAAGAGGTGTGCTCAGTGATCCCTGTTCGGAGTACTAATCAATGACATTGGAAAGCGACTACCAGAAAATATCGGTCGCTCACTCTTTGTGGATGATCTCGCAATTTCGCTCACCGCCTCTCGTGCACCATCTTTGAACCGGCAGTTACAGCTGGTCATACACCACCTGGAAGATTGGAGTTACCGAGACGGGCTTCGATTTTCCGCAGGAAAAAAGTCGCTGTTCGCTTTTGTCGCCGACAGTCGTGCTAATCTGAGCTGTCACTTCAACTATATGGGAAAGCAATCCCACTGCGACCCTCCGCCAAGTTCCTCTTGACAATCGTTTGACATACGCTGACCACCTTAAATATCTGCGCCAGCGCTCCCCAAGGCGCATATACCAGTGGGTCACCTTGGCCCGCTAAGAGTTTGATTTTTCTTCGGGGCCCCTTAGTGAAGCAAAGTCGCAGGGATCTCAGAGCACTTTGGAGGGACTGGGAGACACTTTGACCCCCAGTTTTCCCTTTTGAGAATGTTCTGTGACAACGGCAATAATCTTGATGCAGTAGACATGTTTGTAACATTTTGTTTTACATGTTGATACGTGATTGGTACGTTTGTGATTTCACCTTGTCATGTTTTCTTTCGAGACCATCTACAAGTGATATCGCAACCTAATATGTATATTGTAGCATCGTGGCATTTTATCCTAGCCGTAGCAATCCAGCATTTCTGCACCATCGCACCAGAGACACCATTGGTATTCCGTTTAACGATGAGCATCACCGTTTAATTCATCCGACGTAATTATCAGCTACGTTGAATTGGAACCCACAGTTATAATACCGGTGCACAGTTGATGTCTGAGACGGCTGTGGTGGAAGGCGCTTCTCTGCTGCGCCGGGTCACCTGGTCGGTGTGATTCTGTAGTTTAAACCTGTGCCGTAGCTATTTAAGCACGATTTAGTCCCTAAGCTGCATGTGACATGCACCGACAATTATTAATTGTGAATGATCTTCATATCAATGGCCACGGTACAGTAGCGCAACGAGGGGGAAATTTCCCCTCCCTTGAGAGATGGTGGACCCCCGAAGAATCGCATCGGTGCTTTTAAGAATCGCACTCGGGTCCGACAAATTTATGTCGGGACCCCAAAAATTTGCGTCTTGGGCTCCAAATAAACCCAGCGGAGCGCCGAAGAATCACGTCGCGACACCAGCTAGATACAACGGGCCCCGAAAACTCACCGGGGCGCACGGAAATCGTGCCGGGGCTGGAAAGACGCGCTGGGGGCCGAAAAGCCTCATCAGGCCTCAGAATATTACCGTCCATGGCCCCAAATACATACAGCTGGACCAGAAAGCACGCGCCGGTGTGCCCCAAAAATCGCGCTGGGCCTCGAAGCGCCCGACAAATCGTGTTCGGGCCCCAAAATTCGCCCTAGGCCCAAAATACCCATCGAGACCTGGTGCTCTCGATGGCCTGGCGATCGATGGGGCCTGGCACCGTCGAGGCCGATTATGACTGTTTGGTTTCAGCGCAAAAACATCGGCACATCCATTTTTATTCAGAATGGAAGTTATACCATTCAGCGTAGAACAGTGTTAATGTGCCTAAACTTGTTTCATTTAATTAGGTATTAAATACACTGCAGTCTGCAAAGTTTTCAATGCTACCTGAGTCATCCAAAATGGAAGCAAGTAGGTTGAGGTAGTTGAAAATTGGTTGCAGTATCGGCACAACTTACTGGTGTCTTACAAACTTGAGTCGGATGGGCGCTAACTGTCTCTTCCTTTTCCCTACCTCCTCCCTACCCGGACTAATGCGTTATAGTCATGTCCAGTGTATGCACGTGGAACCAGTGGAGGGGCAGACCCTCCGGAATGGGAAACTTGAAAATTATAAAATTAGCTATGATACTATATGTTGGGTGCTATATCACCGATGAAATTGATGCGCCCTAAAGCCCAGATGACTGGCTATATGATAAGAAAAGACATTAATGTTCCACATATCCCCCTCCCACAACCACAAACACACATATATACACGTAACTACTATGTGATCCTCTCTACGCCTATGCTCGGTCATCCTTTAGCCGGGAATTTACGTTTGTCGTCAGGTTTTGCGCACCTCAGCCGGTCATTTGCCGCTGACAGCGGTCGGACGGGTGCGTCTGCGCAGCCGACACCGCCGCGACGCACTATTTTGTCTCAGCAGCGCTGGACACCGCGCGGTGGTCGGCCGTGCTACCATCTGCCGTCGGTAATGTAATTATTCCCACGCCATCTGGAGTTGTGCGCCGGCCAGCGGCGGCTCGAACCGCTGCCGGTACCTCCGTCCGCCGTCCGTCACCCTTCCTGCGGCCGTCCACCGCTCACCTTGCGGCCGTCCGCCGCTCACCCTGCTGCCGTCCGCCACCCTTCCTGCGGCCGTCCACCGCTCACCTAGCGGCCGTCCGCCGCTCACCCTGCTGCCGTCCGCCACCCTTCCTGCGGCCGTCCACCGCTCACCTAGCGGCCGTCCGCCGCTCACCCTGCTGCCGTCCGCCACCCTTCCTGCGGCCGTCCGCCGCTCACCCTGCTGCCGTCCGCCGCTCACCCTGCTGCCGTCCGCCACCCTTCCTGCGGCCGTCCGCCGCTCACCCTGCTGCCGTCCGCCACCCTTCCTGCGGCCGTCCGCCGCTCACCTTGCGGCCGTCCGCCGCTCACCCTGCTGCCGTCCGCCACCCTTCCTGCGGCCGTCCGCCGCTCACCCTGCTGCCGTCCGCCGCTCACCCTGCTGCCGTCCGCCACCCTTCGTGCGGCCGTCCGCCGCTCACCTGCTGCCGTGCCGCTCACCCTGCTGCCGTCCGCCACCCTTCCTGCGGCCGTCCGCCGCTCACCCTGCTGCCGTCCGCCACCCTTCCTGCGGCCGTCCGCCGCTACCTGCTGCCGTCCGCCGCTCACCCTGCTGCCGTCCGCACCCTTCTGCGGCCGTCCGCCGCTACTTGCGGCAATCCACCGCTCACCCTGCTGCCGTCCGCCACCCTTCGTGCGGCCGTCCGCCGCTCACCTTGCGGCTATCCACCGCTCACCCTGCTGCCGCCCGCCACCCTTCGTGCGGCCGTCCGCCCTGCTGCCACCTCCCACCTTTCCTGTGGCCGTCTGCCGACCGTCCTGCCGCCGTCCGCCCTGCTGCAATCTCTTAGTCTTCCTACTGCCGTCCTGTGCCCGTCCTGCTACCGTCCGCCCTGCTACCGCCGTCCATCCTGCTGCCACCCGCCGCTAATTCTGCTGCCGTTCGCCGCCTGTCCTGCTGCAACGCGGACTTTTAAATACAACATTTGAAGTTTGTAATATGTATCTTCGCTCGATCTGACTGTTTTTAAATGTTATACTTTGGATCCTCCGATATAATTTTCTGATCATCCCTGGAGGCCATACCAGGTTTTTAATTCTCAAGGAGATCACGGTCAGTCCGCTGGATATTGTAGGTCGTGCTACAAGGTGGGTTCTACCAAAAGCGCACCCAGGCTTTTCTTAGTGGGGGGGGGTTGAGGCACCAGTGCAGTGGTGCGACCAATATTTTGCTTGCAAAAGGGTCCGACTATACCCAAACTTTCTTCCAAATCGAAAGACCCGTATTTCGGGCACTGCCTTTTACCTTTGCAGGTATGTTCAACTTTTTCCCATCAAAGAAAGTTCTTCGAGAAGGGGTATTCGGGCCCCGGGCCCCGCCCCCTTTGGGTATGCCTATGGGTTCCACCTCGCGATTTTCATCGTAATCAGAGCAAGGTGTCGCTGCTTCCCCTTCTGTCACTCTGATCCATGGGCGTCGCTACAGGCGGGGCGGGGGCTCCGGAACAGTTACCCAGCCTGAAGGCATTCTGGACGAATCCGGGGACTTCTTGTTTTTTTAAAGCAAAATTGGGAGAAATCAAAGAAAAATTTCATTTTCCCCTCGACACCCCCAACCTCAAAGGTCCGGCGCTGGCCATGGGCTGAACAACTGAATTTTCTTCCTGCTTGTTCTCTCCTCCTCCTCCTCCTCCTCCTCCTCCTCCTCCTCCTCCTCCTCCTCCTCCTCCTCCTCCTCCTCCTCCTCCTCCTCCTCCTCCTCCTCCTCCTCCTCCTCCTCCTCCTCCTCCTCCTCCTCCTCCTCCTCCTCCTCCTTCCCTTACCTACCAGAGTGACTGGCCAACTGCGGAGAGATTCGGGACAGTTCCTTGCCCCCTGCCGGCGGTCACGGGTCACTTCACACCGAGCGCTCGTAAATACGCCGAGTGCAAACCGCACCAGGCATTCATCGAGAATGAGTCGGCAAACGTTTGCATGCCGGCGACTGTGTCGGCAGCAGCGTGCTCACTCGACCGTGCGCATCGAGCAAATAGTTCACCGGGTGTGGCGCTGCCCAGCTAACCGCAACGGCCGACCTTACCGGGCCGGCATTCACTTCCCGGACCCACTGCATCCGACCTTACCGGGCCTGCATTCACTTCCCGGACCCACTGCATCCGACATTACCGGGCCTGCATTCACTTCCCGGACCCACTGCATCCGACATTACCGGGCCTGCATTCACTTCCCGGACCCACTACACCCGACATTACCGGGCCTGTATCCACTTCCCGGACCCACTGCATCCGACATTACCGGGCCTGCATTCACTTCCCGGACCCACTACACCCGACATTACCGGGCCTGTATCCACTTCCCGGACCCACTGCATCCGACATTACCGGGCCTGTATCCACTTCCCGGACCCACTGCATCCGACATTACCGGGCCTGCATTCACTTCCCGGACCCACTACACCCGACATTACCGGGCCTGTATCCACTTCCCGGACCCACTGCATCCGACATTACCGGGCCTGCATTCACTTCCCGGACCCACTGCATCCGATATTACCGGGCCTGTATCCACTTCCCGGACCCACTGCATCCGACATTACCGGGCCTGTATCCACTTCCCGGACCCACTGCATCCGACATTACCGGGCCTGCATCCACTTCCCGGACCCACTGCATCCGACCTTACCGGGCCTGCATTCACTTCCCGGACCCACTACACCCGACCTTACCGGGCCTGTATCCACTTCCCGGACCCACTCACCCCTGATCCGACATTACCGGGCCTGCATTCACTTCCCGGACCCACTGCATCCGATATTACCGGGCCTGGATTCACTTTCCGGACCCCCTGCATTCGGCCTTACCGGGCTTGCATCCACTTCCCGGACCCACTGCACCCGACTTTATCGGACTTGCATCCACTTCCCGGACCCATTGCATCCGACCTTATCGGACCTACATCCACTTCCCGGATTCACTGTATCCGATCTTACCAGGGTTGCATCTGATCTTACCGGGCTTGCATCCACTTCCCGGACCCACTGCATCCGACCATACCGGGCCTGCATCCACTTCCCGTACCCACTGCATCCGACCTTACCGGGCCTGCATCCACTTACAGGGCCCACTGCATCCGATTTTACCGGGACTGTATCCGCTTCCCAGGCGCACTGCGTCCGACCTTACCGGACTGCATGGTGCATGCGACCATTTCCCGAACCACTGCATCTAACTTAACTAGCCATTCCCAGAGCACGGCATCTAACCCTATCGGCCCTGCACCCATTTATCGGGCCGCTGCATCCGACTTTATCATCCCTGTATCTCATCTCTGATCACTGCATCCACTTCTCCAGTTTTCAATTTTGAACTTTGCTAATTTAGAAAGTATTTACCCGCAATTGCTGAAATTTTTCCAATGTGAAACATCGCAAACCTCTATTCTTCAGAACATGAAACATCACAAATATGTTTTTTCTTCAGATCGTGAAACATCATAAACCTTCTCATGGAAAGACGGCACCCCCCCCCCCGCTCCTGACTAGAATTAAACACCTCTCGAGGGCGTTCTCAAATACACCTCTTTGTTTTTTTTTCCAGCTGAAGGTGTTCCTCTGAGTAAAAAAGGCGTTCCTACAAGGACACTCGAGTGCTCCCCTGAACATTATTTCAATGAATGGCACTCGTCTGGTGAACGGTGACGAATAGTCTAGGGGTAAGTTGCCCGTCTTACAATCGAAAGGTTGTGAGTTCGAGTCTCGCCTGTCGCTACTCTTCGCCCGCGGCCAATCGGCGTGAGAGATTGGCGCTCTACATGACTCAACGGTCGATGTGTCGTAAAACCAATAACCATTCGTCTGGTGAAATGGCGCTCCTCCAGGCTAGTGCCCCGAAATGATTTCGTGCATCGCCCATGAACCAGACGTATGTATTTTCACTACGGTACTAATATCAAAAGGAAGCAAATTCGTGGCTCGTAGTTATTACGCAGCTTTTCAACGTATTTCGAATGTTATGCTCTACCTGCTCTGCCAGCTGCATTATACCGAATTGTATGCTTATACTTCAACAGCATACATGAAGGAAGTTATTAGCATCATATATGCTACTTATGCATCGTGTGGCTGCATTTGCCAAATCATAAGTTCAGTTTGAATGAAATGTTGCACGTATATTTGACGTGGGTCAAAATCATGGCAAAACAAGTCTCAAACCGATTGAAACCTTCTAAGGGGATGTTATGGGTTCAACGTGCGCCTTTGCTAATGTTCTTGCAAAAACACAGTTCAAGCAATCGTTTACAATCATGGCAATAGTCCGACAACCATGGATGTAATCACTGGGGGGGGGGGGGGGACATATCCCCAAATTTCTGGAAAGTCGCGATTTGTCTCCCTCGATTTTTTTCCGTGTCCCCCCTCCCCCCTCACAGCCTCAGCTACCTGAGTTATCGCAAAATTATACTTAATAATTTATAAAGTGAAAATATATATGCAAGAGAATCACTAAAAATACTAGAAGCCGATCTAGCCAATCAACGGGCTTCACAGGCTATCTGTCGTCACAAAATCTCCGAATGGTAAATCAGCAAACGTTAGAAATTTCTGCTTCCAGGCCATTCTTGAATAACATGAACCTTGACCATCTTCCGTTTTCATTTGGGTGGAAGACCGTGCTCTGCTAGGCAACAAATTTGCATTATCGCAGAGCTTTATACGTCTTAGGTTGCATTCCCCTGCGCATATACTGATATATCTTGAACAAACATGACTCTGGGTGTCCTTGGGTATCTTCAAGACCATGGAGGGGAGTCATGGGCAGCCTTAAGCAAGTACGTCAAGTTAACGTCGCATTCGTATTCAGCGACGTGTTCGCCAGGGGCGTATTTGTATTGACATCGGCATTCAGCGACGGGTTTATGATCGTTCGAATAAATTACCACAAATGCTTCTGCTTGCACGGAACACGCTGGAAGCAACTACATAGGTCTCACGTTACCACCTTAACGGTCAAGGTCCAACGCAAACCGGTTTCTTTGGTTGCCTCCATTTTTTTTTCGTTTTCACCCAAACCTGCCCAAATCTGGTATCAAGCAATAGTCTGTGGTGAACCATCATGTAACATTTCAAACCGATGCATATTAGGGTCAACCTAGGTGAAAGGTTAGCTTGATTTATTAAATGGCGATATTGAAGCGATATCGACCGAACGCGAGGTTCGGTTGCTATCGCTTCAATTTCCATCAAATGGGCTTCATTCGACGTGGCTAGTTATGCGGTATCAGAAAGCTAAGCAATCGAATTATTTGTCAAGAGCAAAGGCCAAGCTGATCATCCGGTCCACTCATTATGTTTTTGTTTTCGCCCACACCCATTCAAATCTGGTGTCAAGCAATAACCAGTGGTGAACACTCGAGTAACATTTCAAACCGGGACATGTCAGGGTCAAAGGTTTGATTGAGTTCTTCGATGACCTCGCGTTTCGTCGCTATGGCTTCAATTAGCAGAAAATGGATGTCATTCGACGTCGCTTGTTATGCGGCATCAGAAAGTTGATATTCGAAATAATCTCGACGAGTCAAAATTCAAGCTGATTTCTTCGGTCGCCCCACATTTGTTGGTTTTTTTCTCGTTTTCGCCCAAGCCTACCCAGATCCACTATCAAGCGATAGCCCATGGTGAACCCTCGAGTAACATTTTGAAGCCGGGACATATCAAGGTCAAACCTTAAGGTCAAAGGCTAGTGTGAATTCTTCGAAGTCCTCGTGATTCCTCGCTATGAGTTCAATTTGCACGAAGTGGGTGTCATTCGACGTATTACAATGTTCCCAAATCGAACTAATTTCAAAGGTCAAAGGTCAAACCGATTTCTTTGGTCGCCTCGTTTTTTTCTTCGCCCTAACCTATCCACATCTGGTATCAAGCAATAGCCCGTGGTGCACCTCGAGTAACATTTCAAACCGAAACATGTCAATGTGAAACCACAAGATCGAAGGCTAGCTTAAATTGCTCGAAGTCCTCGCGCCTCGTCGCTATGTCTTCAATTGTCATCAAGTGGAAGTCATTCGACGTGCCGTGAGGTACTCTAGCCAACTGTTCAGAAATCACATACACTTTCAAAGTCAATGGTCAAGCTCATTTCTTCGGTCGCCCGCGTTTCTTCGTTTTCTCCCAAAGCTATGTTTGGTATCAAGAGATAGCCCGTGGGCAACCATCGAGCAACATTTCAATCCGGGACAGGTTAGGTCAAGCCTCAGGTCAAGGTTAGTTTTATTTTCTTCAAAGTCCTCGCGTTTCGTCGCTACGGCTTCAAATTGCATTATGTATGTGTCATTCGACGTTGTTTGCCGTACGGTGTCAGAATGTTTAGATGTCGAAATAATTTCAAAGGTGTCGAAGGTCCGCAGTGTGTACAATGATTGAGTGTAATAGGAATAGGAGGATCAAAACTGTCTTTGTTCGCAGCCGTTGTGATAGCAGGCACTCATATCCAATGTGACTAGGAGCTCCCCCAAGACATCCCGTCATAACCTGCTCGGACGGCGCTCTCATCGCTGGTTTTTATTTACACTGCCACATTGCTGTTCTGGACATGTACAATTTAGATCTTTTTTCCAACTGTCCACTTTCCTCCTAATGGTTCAACGGAAGACGTCAAATTTGGAAGAGAAGCCACATGTGAATGCGCACAATTGCATAACCAGCCGGAGTTCATAGCCACGAGAGAGCAATGTTGTAATCATGGGTGGATCCAGGAATTTTCATGTGGACACTTGTCTGGAGGGGCGCCATTTATTTGGAGCGGCGCGACTGCGAAAGCACCTGGAGGGGCGCCTCTGGCTGCAAAATTCGAGGGGACGGGATGCACTCGGCCCTTCCAGAAGGTGCGCCTTTCCTTCCAAGGGGTGCTTTTTTCTTTCATAGGGGCGTTTCTTACTGAAAAATTCGAACGGATACACTACAACCTTTTCAGAGGTGCGCCTTTTCCCGGTCTGAGGGACGCCACCTTCCACGAGGGGGGCACATGCCCTCAGTGCCACACCATTTATCCGCCCTGGTTGTCATTGCATCGAAATGTGTCCCCGTAAAACAGGAAAACATGGAAAAGGTTATTGTATGTCCATATTTACTATAATAAAGTAATCGTCCAATATTTTGTTTTTCCTGCTACAAGAGGGCAACGTTTAGCATACTTACAGCATGTCTATGGTGATGTGAAATCGGGCCCAGCACATACGACATGAAGCTAGATGTTCATATGCAGTGATAAAGAGTGAAACTTGCTAATTTGGCAGAACGTTGTGTCCGCAAAATATAATTTTAACAATTGTAAATCTGAAAACCAGACATTGAAAAAGAAGGGTCTGAATTCCAAGGATTTTGTTGGGGGGGGGCTACCCTGATATCCTGTCCAAGCTTACCGCGTCCCTGGTTTGTACCCTCCCCCCTCAATTTCGAAACCCCCAATTTCGAACCATCGAAACCATACACCCATGCCGGCAACCACTGGATATAGCGACATGAAACCGACGCACTGTCGTAGTGAGCTGAACAGGGAATTGTGTCAGTTTTACTGTCTGCTTTTTTTCAAGTGCACGTGCCACGTGACTCCGACAATCAGTGGGTGAAGCTTTCCACGTGACTCCGACAATCAGATGGGCGTTAGCTGGAATGAATGGCATGAAAAAAAACATTTGCCCCCGCATCATTTTCGAAAATCTTTAAATTAGAAATTGGCTGTTTGGGGACATGTTTTCATGATCAGGAATAGAGCTCGGTACCCAGACGAGACAACGATGTGAAGCACATATATTGCATTTGGTTGATGTAACGAATACGTTTCGTGTGTCAAACGCAAATTTGTGCGCACCGCAGGTTCGGCGCTGTTGTGACGGCAAGAGGGCAACGCCAGGATTCTGAAAGAAAAAGCGTTCCAATTACAAACTGATTGTAACCAACCAGTTGCGTGATTCCCAACGAAAATGGTATATATGACCAGGGGCAGTTCCAATATATTCATGGAGTGCATATTTTTCCTCGGAGGGATGCTTTCGGCAGCAAAAATAATTTGGTGGGGAGAGGATGCACTGGAGCCTTCCCGAGAGGGCGATTTTCTTGGTCGGAGGGGCGCCACCTTCCCATGGGGGACACATGCCCCCAGTGCCCACCCCTCCCCTTGTATCCACTCATGTATATGGATAGCACTGGATCATTAGATGTTCCCTTTAGAAATACTGTGGGCACAACTTGCCCCAAACCATGAAAAGGTACCTTTTTATCTCCTCATTAAACAGCTCGCAAACGCGTCGATCAGTCACCGGGTCAGTGACGCGTTTGAGCGGCTGACAATTCCGTATGCCTCGCGCGCTGTCTTGCCAGACGTACTACGGTGGTGATACGCAAATATCAAATGCAAATGAATATGCTGTGCCGCACCGGTCAGGTACAGACTGGCGATATCGATATCGTGACAAGGGGAGCGGAATTGGAGAACGTGACCATCATCATCATCATAGCGTGTATTGTAATCAATCTTACGAATCCATCAAAGCATGTTCTCAGATTGGTGCAAAAGCGCCAGTGTTTGGTGCTCTCTCAGATTGGTGCTTAAATCATGGCACCCATCTGAAGATGTGGAATGACAATGCAGTGAAAAATAAACAAATACACATTTCTTAATGGGATGTTTTCTCATTTATTCCTAACCGCCGCCGTCACAGATTGTCTGTGAAGCCACCGCTCAGTCAAGTATGGGTCGTGACCCCAATTTATTGTGACATTGTCAACTGGTTATCAGTGCGAGTTTAAATCAAACATATGGGTTTCGAATACAAGTTATAAAAATGGCAAATCACCACCCGACCGCCGTTACCGCTCGATCCGTCCCCATGTATCCCCATGTGTTATACCTCGGCTAGTCTGCGACGTTATGCGAGTCCAAATGAATCTTATGGAGACTTGCTTGCGAGAACAGTGTGTCCTTGTCCATGGATTATGGCAAAAGTAATGACCTGGTGTCACTGGCCACTGCCACAAACACTAATGTGTCTGTGTTTCGCCCCGCTCAATTGGTGTCGCATTCTCGCCGGACACCCTCAGCGGCGAACACCTTATTCGAGGCTATCTATCTATCTATCTATCTATCTATCCGACCGGCCGATCAGACTATCCGACACTATCTGACCGGCCAATCAGACTATCCGACACTATCCGACCGGCCGATCAGACTATCCGACACTATCTGACCGGCCAATCAGACTATCCGACACTATCTGACCGGCCAATCAGACTATCCGACACTATCCGACCGGCCAATCAGACTATCCGACACTATCCGACCGGCCAATCACAGCCGAACATCATGCTTGGGAACTGGTCTCAGTTTTACGCACCCAACGGATGGTAATCGCCTTGCTATCCTACACTTTCCAACTACCTCACATATTCCCACACGCATCATGCATAACGACGGTCTCCTACATTCACTCCAAGCTTTTCGCACCACTTTCGCACACAAGGCAGCACCAATGTCTTTATATCACCATCTTCAAATTCCAGCGAAATTTGGGAAAAAAATCCGATCAGGCATGTGTCGAAATATTACAATTGTCCTGGATGTCAAGATTACGGGGAATAGTTTAATTCCGACACAAGCAGTTACTAAGTCACAAAGGAGGGTATTTACTGGATTTAACCATGGGTGTAATCTCTGGGAGGCTCGGGGATATGTCTCCCCCATATTTTAAAAGTAGTGATTTGTCCCCCCCCATCTCTTTCGTATCCCCCAAGCCCCAGCTGGTGCGTTCGATGACAGATCGACCAATGCACTTAACCCCATAAATTTTGATTGAGACCAAAATATGCTCACAGGGTAGTCGTTGGCTCTGAATACGGCTGTGCAATCAGCCCAGATTCGGGCAACGGTTTTTGGGCTATCGCCTCCGGAACTATTTTTAGGTCAAATAACATGGGTTGGTTTGACGATGGATACCTCATCAATAAGAAGCGGAAAGGGTGGCAAATTATATATATATATATATATATATATATATATATATATATATATATATATATATATATGTCAGAAGAATAAGGGTCAACTGAAACATTCCTGAAATTATATATCAGTTTCATACATTTGACATCGTGACCTGATGACCTCGTGACCTCGTGACCTCCCGCGACACCTAGCCCATCGAAATTTACAAATTTGATGGCGGAAATATAAGTGGGCATGATTTCGCTGACCAAACAATTTTTTTAATGCGTTCTTATAAATATCCGATTTGGCCGTCCGCTCTTCATGACTTTTTCCGATTTTGCGTTTTCCGGGTAGGACAGATTTCGTCTAAGCTTTCTTCCATTGGAAAGCTACATGAGGTAGAACAATGACACACCAGACTTATGATTGGAAAACGTTGTTCTATGAAAACACATTTATACCTTTTTAATGTAGATCTTATAGTTTCCCTTAAAAACCATCACGAAGTTCAAGGTCACTAGTTACTGATAGGTCACTCATTAGTTTATTTACGCGTAGTGACGCAATTGTACTTCGGAACACCTGATATAACATCAAACATGGAAACAACGCAACCCGACCCTTTAAAATCAGGTTCTATTACTTACATATTGCATCTGGCGCGGTAGGTAGGTACCTATAACAAACATGAGGATCACTGTGTCAGCAATCAAGTGTTAGGCAGGTTTATCATTTTGTGCTGAAGAAAAGCATTGCGTCTCTGTGGACTGCTGATGATTGTGTTAAAGGCAAATAAACGCCAAGGTCTCGCGTATGTCTTCCCTCCCACCCCATCCGTACTTCGTACATATATCCGTACTCCCCATCCGTACACAGCTCAATACTCTCCAGCCCTGGTGGCGGTTCCGAGGGAGATAAAGGCGCCGGCGTTGATGCCGGCGGACAACAGAGGGGTTGACATCGGGAAGGAAACGATAAGAGGCTTGGCAGAGCCGGAGCAGTGTACGGGTCAGTTTTAGAAAACGCCTGGTGGAAAGAGGACGTGGTGATTTTGTTCCGACGTACATAAACGTCACAAGCAATTGTGATAGTCACTGTGTCCATTCTAATCGTTGCCATACAAAGCGAATAACATAAAAAAGTTGCTGAAGTATCGGTAAGTCCCATTGAAAACGTGAGCATCCTCACATCACCAGAGGTGAGGCTTTGTGTGTGAAATTTCAAATTTCACAATTTTTCAAACTATTTTTTTTAATATCTCCGATTTTTTAAAGATATTTTGCGTCCACAATCAACGTCAGAAATGAAAAGAATGAAAGGATACACCGAAGGGAAACTTGATGCAAACAAAATTCAGAACTCTGGCAGGCTTAGAAGAACAAAGCATGCCAAAATCGACAAAGATTTAAAATTCATAGTGCGGAAATGTTTGAACTCAAGACTCATCAATGAAAATATGTTCCGTTGGCTGCTGGCTACCTGTACTTGCTGAGAAGTCCCCGAAATATGCCATACTCAAAGCTCTACAAACTTCTGAATGCACACGCACTTTCAACATTAGCCTGTTTAAACAAAAAATTCCCATATTAAAAAAAAACATCCTAGACTAAAGCGATACGCCAGACGAGTTCTTTCAGATGCCGTCTTAAAATCATCTGTCAATTGATATTTACTGTCTAAAAAACATTTCCGTAAATCCAAGCTGTTTGCCCCGCTTTTATTACAACATGTCATGCCCTACTAGGCGTTGCAGTTACCAGTAATCACAAAAAAACGGTCTGAAAACGTCCTATTTCACCCATCCCGTAAAAACAAAACGTTAAAAATGTTCCATTTTTCGGAAGCTTCAAGAATCTCTTAACAATTTATAAGGTGCCCATGGCCCCAGATTTCATGTTCACCCCCAAATTTCGGTTCCGGTGAACTTCGAAATCGACGCTGTTTGTAACAATTTGGTTATCAAAGCGAAATCGACGCCGTTTTATCTGCTTTCATTTTCCTGACATATGTACCATTATGCAGCACAGTGTCCCATGTGGAACGTCCACATGGGCGGTGTCCCAAGAACGTGAATAATGAAGTCACATGACAGTTGTGAAAATGATGTTTCCGGGCATAGCCTACGTGCACTGTGACAGTGTAGAGTGGCTTGCAATTGGTGCTCGACTGTACTTTCATATAAATGATGCTCTGCAGGCGGAAAGAAAGCATAGTTGTATTTATTGTTGTGAAGTTAGCATGGTCGAATATGGTCAGACTGCATCGTTTTCATGTTTGATGGCATTCAGTACGTGTTGTAAGTAACCATCAGATGTTCTGAAGTAAGATTACTCTGCTACACGGATTCGATTGAACGTCCATGCAAATTATGCCTACAGGTAGAATGAAGGCATAATTGCACTTCTTATTGTGAGGCCAACATGATCAGATGTTTCCATTACCAGACCACCAGATTTTCCGAAGTAAAGTTACATCATCACACGTAGATATGCCTATGGATGACCTATCGGTAATACCTTTTGACCGGCGGTGGCAGTCCGCTGTGCCCAAGGTGTCATGCTGCGCTGTCAGTGCGGGGCACGTACTGATTGCCTGCAGCCGAGGTTATCCATGACCGAAGGCGTCACTTTGGACGTACCTCATAATTTATGGACGTATTAGGGGACGAGTTATCAATTGTTCAATCGGGACGGCTCTTCCGCTACCTATCATAAATGAAGTTTTCTGTAATTTATGCCCCTCATTAACTCGCTTTTACACCTGACAAAATGAAGATCATAGCACGGCATGATATCACACGTAACATCGACTCCTTCACAAGCAGTTGTCTCGTCGACTGACCTTCGTGCATATGCCATTGCTTGACTGACTATGATATGGGAGCCGCACAGTGTTAAAATAATGGTTTTTCGTTAGGTGTGAGATGTCGAAACGAGCACAATAGGATGTCAAAATTTACAGTGGAATTAGTGTCTTTTAAATGCTTTTGGTGTCTTTTAGACTCAAATTTGAGCCAATGGCGTACTCATGACTACTTTTATCATTGGTTTTGATATTTATAATTTAGGAAGAGCTGTATTCTGGATAGGAAGAAAACATATACATGCAATAAACTGGTGTTGTATGCCATATTACATTATAGGTAATCCCTTGACCTGAAATTGTGTTTGCAAAATGTTTGTGTATCACCATCCCTTATCGAGAGCATGAGCATGGTACTTATCAATGAGATACTGTTAGAAAGGAGACATAAGACTTCATAAGGACGCATCAAGAAGCAGGATGTCGATATTTCTTGGAGAAGGATGTCGATTGAGTGTTCAGAAAGTGGTATATTCCACCCTATTTCACGAATAATTTATCACTGGAGCCGCATGATCGACGCAGTCGATGTGCCCATAAAATCGAACACCCAACCTAACGGTAATGGGTGACGTTGAACTTTGTGAAGTTTGTTAAGGTAAACTATAAGACTTACATCAATAAGTTAAGCAAAACGGTTTTATATGGCAGCGAAGTTATTGTCGTTTGTATTTCTGCCATCAAATTGATCAATTTCAATGGGCTGCGGGTCACAGAAGGTCACGAGGTCATGGGGTCACGAGCATGGGTGTAACCACGGATTCGAAATTGGGTGGACAAACCAGGGACGCGGGAAGTTTGAGCAGGATAGACTGGCCTAGCCTCCGCCTCCCCCCCCCCGAAAAAATCCTTGGATTTCAGCCACTTCTTTTTCAATGTTATATTCAACCACTTTAATTAAATGTTCAATATAATTCAATTTTTCACCTTTACCATTGCTAAAAATTATATTTTGGGGAGTAAAAGTTCAACCAAAATTAGCAAGTTTCACTTCTTATCACTGCCTATGAACATCTAGCTTTATGTCGTATGTGCTGGACCCGATTTCACGATCACGATAGAGCAATGCTGTAAGTATGTTGAATGTTGCCCTCTTGTAGCAGGAAAAACATAAAATATTGGACGATGGTTTTATGGTAGCAAATATGGACATACAATAACCTTTTCCATGCTTTCCTGTTTGACGGGGACACATTTCGATGTAATGAAAACCAGGGCGGATAAAGGGTGTGGCACTGAGGACATGCACCACCCACGTGGAGGGTGGCGTCCCTCAGGCCGGGAAAAGGCCTGAAGGTTCCAGTGTACCCGCTCGAATTTTTTTCAGCCGGAGGCGCCCCCATGAAATATATAGGCACCCCCTTGGAAGGAAAGGCGCCTCTTCAGGAAGGGCCGAGTGCAACCCGCCCCCTCGAATTTTGCAGCTAGAGGCTCCAGGTGCTTTCACAGTGGCGCCGCTCCAAAGAAATGGCGCCCCTCCAGACAAGTGCCCCCATGACAATTCCTGGATCTACCCCTGATTACAACATTGCTCTCTCGCGGTTATGAACTTTGGCTAGTTATACAATTGTGCGCATTCACGTGTGGCTTCTCTTGCAAATTTGACAAGTTCCGTTGAACCATTAAGAGGAAAGCGGACAATTTGAAAAAGTTCTATATTTTATATGTCCATAACAGCAATGTGGCAGTGTAAATTAAAAACCAGCGATGAGAGCACCGTCCAAGCAAGTTATGACGGATTTCTTGGGGGAGCCCCTGGTCATATAGGATACGAATGCTTGCTATCACAACGGCTGCAAACAAAAATTAATTTGACCCTCCTATTCCTATTACACTCAATCATTGTACACACGCCGGACCTTCGAGACCTTTGAAATTATTTCGATATCTCAACATTCTGATACCGTACGGCAAGCCACGTCGAATGACACCCACATAATGCAAATTGAAGCCATAGCTACGACACGCGAGGACTCTGAAAATTAAACCAACCCTTGACCTTGAGACTTGATCTGACATGTCCCGGGTTGAAATGTTACTCGAGAGTTTCCCACGGGCTATCTCTTGATACCAGGCATGGGTAGCTTTGAGAGAAAACGAAGAAACGCGGGCGACTGAAGAAATGAGTTCGACCTTTGACTTTGCAAATTAATGTGATTTCTGAACAGTCTGCTAAAGTACCACACGGCACGTCGAATGATTCCACTTGATGAAAACTGAAGACATAGCGACAAGGCGCGAGGTCATCGAACAATTTAAGCTAACCTTCGGTCTCGGTCTTGTGGACATTGACATGTTCCGGTTTGAAATGTTACTCGAGTGTTCATCACTGGTTATTGCTTGATACCAGATTTGGACATGTTTGAGAAAACGAAAAAATAGGCGACCGAGGATCAGCTTGGCCTTTGTCCTTGAAAATTAATTCGATTGCTTAGCTTTCTGATACTGCATAGCAAGCCACGTCGAATGACGCCCATTTGATGGAAATTGAAGCGATAGCAACCGAACCTCGCGTTCGGTCGATATCGCTTAAATATCGCCATCTAATAAATCAAGCTAACCTTTAACCTAGAAGTGTGACCTTGACATGTACCGATTTGAAATGTTGCACGGTGGTTCACCACAGGATATTGCTTGATACCAGATTTGGGCAGCTTTGGGTGAAAACGGAAAATAAATTGGAGGCGACCGAAGAAACGGGTTTGCCTTGAACCTTGACCGTTAAAGTGGCAACGTGAGACCTATGTAGTTCCTTCCAGCGTGTTCAGTACAAGCAGAAGCATTTATGGTAATTGATTCGAACAATCATAAACCCGTCGCTAAATGCCGATGCCAATACAAATACGCCTCTGGCGAACTCGTCCTTCAATACGAATACAAATACGACTTTAACTTGACGTACGTGCTTAAGGCTGCCCATGACTCACCTCAATGGTCTTGAAGATACCCAAGGACACCCAGATTCGCATTTGTTCAAGATATATCAATATATGAGCAGGGGAATGCAGCCTAAGACGTATAAAGCCTTGCGATAATGCAAATTTGTTGCCTAGCAGAGCACAATTTTCCACCCGAGTGAAAACAGAAGATTGTCAAGGTTCATGTTATTCAAGAATGGTCTGGAAGCAGAAATTTTTAACGTTTGCTGATTTACCATTCGGAGATTTTGTGACGACAGATGGCCTGTGAAGCCTGTTGATTGGCTAGATCGGCTTTTAGTATTTTTGGTGATTCTCTTGCATATATATTTTCACTTTATAAATGATTAAGTAGAATTTTGCGGCGATGATACTCAGATAGCTGAGGCTTGGGGGACACGGAAAATATTGAGGGAGACAAATCGCCACTTTTCAGAAATGGGGGGGGGAGACATGTCCACCCCCACCCCCACCAGTGGTTACACCCATAATCACGAGGTGAAACGTGAAAAATGTTGATATTTTATCACGGATATGTTACCCTTTATCATTTTTCTTCTCAAAGATGCATACCATTTCACACTTACTCTTCATTATCGATGATATATCTATCGCCAAAATACCCTTGTTGTGTGACCTCAAAATACTGCCGGAGGCTATAAACTCCAAAACCGTTAGTCGGATCGGGCTAAAACTTGTTCAGGCGTGTTGAAAACACAAATCTACCCTGTACACCAATTTTGGTCCAAATGAAAATTTAGTGAGTGCAAAGTTTGACAATTTTTTTCGTCGATCTGTCGTGGAACGCAACAGCTACTAAACTACCGGTGTATTATCGCCGGAATATTCTACTTAATTATTTATATAGTGAAAATATGTATATATATATATATATATATATATATATATATATATATATATATATATATATATATATATATATATATATATATACCAGAGAATCATCAGGAACTACTACAAGCCGAAATAGCCAATCAACGTGCTTCACATACTATCTTTCGTCACAAAATTTTCGAGTGGTAAATCGGGAAGCGTGAGAAAATTTTTCCTTCCAGACCATGCTTGAAAAACATGAACCTTGACCATCTTGTGTTTTAGCTTGGGTGGAGAAATTTGCGTTGGAGATTACCAAATTTGCATTATCACAAGGCCTTGTACGTCTTAGGTTGCCTTCCCCTGCGCATATATCGATATATTTTGAAGAAACATGATTCTGGGTGTCGTTGGGCCATGGGCCATCTTCAGGGCCATGGAGAGGCGTCTTAGGCAGCCTTTGACGTACAACAATTTAGCGTCGCATTCGCATTCGTATTCAGCGACGAGTTAGCCCAGACGTATTCGTATTCGCATTCAGGGACGGGTTTATGGTCGTTCAAATCGGTTACCACAAATGATTCTGCCTCTACTGAACACGCCGGAAGCAACTACATAGGTCTCACATGACTACTTGGACTGCCTAGGTCCAATCCATCGGAAACCTGTTTCTTTGGTCGCCTCGCATTTTTTGTCGTTTTCATTCAAACCTGCTCGAATCTGGTATCGAGCGATAGCTCGTGGTGAATCCTCGAGTAATATTTCAAACCTGGACGTGTCAAGGTCAAACCTCAAGGTATGGTTAGCTTGAGTTATTCGATGGCCTTGCGTTTGCTTGCTACCGCTTCAAGTTCCATCAATTAGGCATCATTCGACGTGGCTTGTTGTGTGGTATCAGAAAGTTGAGCAATCGAATTAATTGTCCAGATCAAAGGTTAAACTGATTTCGTCGGTCACCTCGCTTTTTTTGTTCGTTTCCGCCAAAGCCTACCCAAATCTGGTATCAAGCGATAGCCCGTGTTGCACCCTCGAGTTAACATTTCAAACCTGGACATGTCAATGTGAGACCTCAAGGTCAAAGGTTAGATTTTTTAAAATAAATTCTCGCGCTTCGTTGCTATGGCTTCAATTTCCATAAAGTGTCATTCGACGTACCGTGAGATACTCTAGTAGACTGTACAGAAATCAAATTAATTTGAGAGGTCAAACATGAAGCTCATTTCTTCGGTGGCCTTGCATTACTTCGTGTTTACCCGAAGCTACCCAAGTTTGGTATCAAGCGATAGCCTGTGGTCAACCATCGATCAGCATTTGAAGCGGGGACATTGTCAATGCCAAACCATAGGTCATATGTTTTGTGTGAGTTTCTTTGATGGCCTCGCGTTTGATCGCTATGCCTTCCAGTTGCATAAAATGGGAGTCATTCGACGTGGCTTGTTTTTCGGTGTCGGAAATTTGAGAAACGGAAATAACTGGTATCAAGTCATAGCCCGTGGTGAACCCTCGAATACCATTTCAAACAGGAGCATCTCGAGTCAAACCTCAAGGTCAAAGGTTAGATTGAGTTCTTCAACGGCCTCGCGTTTCGTCACTATGGCTTCAATTTGCATAAGGTGGCTGTCATTCAACGTGACTTTTTGTGCGGTGTCAGAAAGTTAAGAAATCGAACTAAGTTAAAAGGTAAATCTGATTTCTTCGTCGCCTCGCATTATTTTAGTCGCCCAAACTTACCCACATCTGGTATTAAGCAATAGCAATAGCCCGTGGGGAACATCGAGGAACATTTCAAACCGGGAGATGTCGATGTCTAATCTCAAGGTCAAAGGTTAGTTTGCGAATTTTTCGAAATTCTTGCGCTTAGTCGCTATGGCTTCAATTTCTATAAAGTGGGTATCATTTCACGTGCCGTGGGGAGGCACTGTAACAGAATATTCAGAAATCAAATTAATTTTCAATGTCAAAGGTCGAACTCATTCCTTCGGTCGACTCACGTTTCTTCGTTTTCTCCCAAAGCTACACAAATTTGGTATCAAGCGATAGACCGTGGTCAACCCTCGGGTAAAATTTCAAACCGGAAAATTCAGTTTTCATCAAGTGGGTGTCATTCAGTCTGGCTTACCGTAAGGTACCAGAAAGTTGACAAATCAAGAAATGTTGAAGGTCTCGAAAGCCCGGTGTGTGTACAATTATTGAGTGTAATATTGTGATATTGGGATATTTTTTTTTTTTTTCTTTATTTGGTTGGTTATTGGTTTTGGTCGACCGTTGGAGTCATATTTTCCGTTGTCGCGGGCGAAGAGTAGCGACAGGGGGGACCCAAACCCCCACCCTTTTTTGTGAGACGAGCATATTACCTCTAGCCATATTCTTATATTTGAGATATTTCTGTTATCACAACCACTGGTTGTGATAGGCACTCATATCCTATTTTACTAGTAGGTCCCCCAATAAATCCGTCATAACCTACTCGGAAGACGTCTCATTGGTGGCATTTAATTTACACTGCCACATTCCTGTTCCGGGCATGTTTGTAGCCACGGTTTTGAAATTGGGGAGGGGGATAAACCAGGGGCGCGGGAAGTTTGGGCAGGATAGGAAGTAAACCCCTACCCCCAACACAAATTTTCCGGATTTCAGCCACTTCGCTTTCAAGGTCTGGTTTTCAGATTTACCGTTGTTAAATGCGAATTGGGGAGGAATGTTCCCCCAAAATTAGCAAGTTTCACTGCCTTTGTACACCTAACTTTTTCCGTATGTGCTGGTCCAGATTTCACCATCACCATAGAGCAATGCTGTAATTACATTAAACGTTACCCTCTTGTAGCAGGAAAACAAACACAAAACATTAGATGATATGTTTATGATAGTAAATATGGACTTACAGGAACTTTTCACATGTTTCCTGTTTTATGGGGGCACATTGATACAATAACCATCAGGGACGGACACAGGGAGTGGCACCGGGGCGTGTGCCCTCCCCCTAATGTAAGTTGGCGTCCCTCCGGCCGCAAAAAAGGCGCTCCTCCGAGAAGGTTCGAGTTTTTTTTTAGCCAGAGGCGCCCCTCTTCGAAGGAAAAGCGCCCCTCCGGTAAGGCCCGAGTGTGCCCCCCCTCGATTTTGTATTATCAGCCAGAGCCGCCCCTCCGAGCGAGAAAGGCGAGCCTGCTGGTACTTCCGCAGTGGCGCCCCTCCAAAAAATGGCCTTCGTCTAAGCAAGTACCCCCCCTCTCCCATTGACAATTCCTGAATCCAAACCTAATTCTAACATTGTTCTCTCGCGGTTATGAACTCCAGCTGGTTATAAAATCGTACGCATTTACGTGTGGCTTCTCTTGCATACTTGACAGCATCCGTTGAACCATTAAAAAGAAAGGAGACGACTTGTAAAAACCTTTATATATGTATATGTCCGTAACAGAAATGTGGCAGCGTATATTAAATGTCCGCAATGTGACATCGTCCGGGCAGGTTTTGACGGGTTTCTTGAGAAGCTACTAGTCAAATAGGATATGAGCAGGGGTGCTGTTTTGTACACTTTTGGAGGGGTATGTCCCCCCCCATGATCAATTTTGTCCCTCCAATAGCGAATGTGCCTCTCCAATATGAAATGGAAATAGGCATGCAGCAAAATGCATACAAGTGCGGGCTGCGATCGGAGCTGAAACGCTGACGGCCCCGCCGATAGTCCCGCCGATGTTCCCGCCCATGGCCCCGCCGATAGCCCCGCCGATGGCCCTGGAACTAAGGACGTCCGCCCGTTCACTCTGGCGACCTGTCATTCAGGACGGTTTCCAGGCGACTGACCACCACCGTTGACGTCGCGACTATGCCATGCAGTGTGGCCAGCGTACTGGTGTCCAGAGACACTGCGCCGATTGGCACCGTCTGCGCTGCTGAATATCCTTCCGCCATTGCTGACACCAGGCCTGAAGCCGAGGCTTCCAAGAATCCATCAGCTGCGGTGGCCAGTTGGCCCAGAGGAGCTTCCTCTGACAACAGCGATAATGCTGCCCAAGCTGCCTATGGCAGCCTTTGAAGATATAGTATTCAACAGCTCACGGTCGTGTGGGGCACCTCTTGCTGTACCCAGTTCGGAGTGCATCCGCAGGAGCAGCTGGAACGGCTTCTGGTCTCCGAGTTGCTGGCAGGGCAATAGAGCTTCCAGGAGGGCCGCTCGCAATTGCGCTAACCTACGCCTCAGGGCATCAATAAGGGTCACGAACCTGGGCGTCTGGGCCTGATAATATCCGCACTTGCGTGGTGATCGACAGAGAAAGGTTTGCCACCAGCAGGTCAACTTGGTGCTGTCTTTTTGGATTCCAGCCACCCGAAACGCACAGTCCGTCTGCGTCGGCTAGAGGTCTGTCTTCTCCGGACGAAGGAGAAAACTGGCAGCCTGAATGCGGCCAGCTGCTGGCTGGCAGATGCAGGAATCAGTGGCAGATGCAGGTGGAAAGGAACTGGGGTATGTGCCTTCCTCCCATGGAAGGTGGTCGCTCCTCCGGCCGTGAAAAGGCGCCCATCCGGGAAGGCTCGAGTGAACCCCTTTTTTGTAGTCAGAAGCGCCCCTCCGAGAGAAAGGGGCGCCTCTTCAGTGTGTTCGAATGGACTCCCCTCGAATTTGTCTGTCTCAGGCTCATTCGGAAGGACAAGACATTCCTCCAGGCAGGAGCGGGATCAGAAATTGTCATGAGAGGAACTTGGTCTCTTGAGGGGTGTCTCTAGCTGAACAAAAAAATGCGGTTGGGGTGCACTCGGGCCTTTGCAAGGATGCCTTTGCATTCCAAGGTGTGCCTTTGTCTAAAAAAAATCGAGGGGTTCACTCAAACACACTGAATGTGGGCCTTTTCTTTACAAAGAGCGCCTCTGGCTGAATAATTCGAGGAGCATGCACTCGAGCACACTGAAAGGGCGCCATTTACTCTGAGAGGGGCGCCTCTTGCTGAAATATTCGATGGGGATGCACTCGAGCTTTCCAAGAGTGGAGCCCTTTCCCGGCCAAAGGGGCACCAATTTCCATGGGGCATATGCACACAGTGCCACTCCTGTATCCGCCATTGCCTCCAAGAACTTTCGTAGTGACGCCCCTCCGAAGAAATGACGCCCCTTCAGACAAGTGCCCCATGACAATTCCTGTATCCGTCCCTGCCAGAAGCCTCCGGCGCTGGCAGGGCCGCCGCGCTGCAGACGTTCAACTGTTGTGTTTTGAAAATTACCTTTTTGCACATCCTCGTCCTTTTCCCGGGGCTACAACATGGTGTATGACCCATCACCCGATGCCCAATCTTCATAATGGGAATAATTATTTTCGGATATATTTTTGGCTACATGTGTGATAAAATACCTTTTTTTATATTATTCGTGACATGTACTATGACGACTACTTTACATATTTCGCAGGAACTTATAATGCAAAATAATGAAAATTTAAATTCAACATACGACAAATTATAACCATCTTAATTACGTTATGTCAGCAAATCAGACAGCCAGACAGAGAGTGGCGCACATTTTATGCATTGTACTGTGCATACCTACTGTTATTTCGGCCTTCTCGTTCGCAGAAAGGCAGTTGAACCTTGAAGTTTGACATTGACATGTCCCGGTTTGAAATGCTACTTGAGGTTCATCACGGGCCTGATGCCAGTGGTTAGGTTTGGGCGAATAAAAAATGTGAGGCGACCGAGGAAATCGACTTGACCTTTTCCCTTTGAAATTAGGTCGATTTCTTAACTTCCTGATACCGCACAACACGCCACGTCGAATGACACCCACTTGATGCAAATTGAAGCCATAGCGACGAAACGCGAGGAGTTTGACAAATTTCAAGTAACCTTAACCTTGGGGTTTGACCTTTACATGTCCCGGTTTTAAATGTTATTCGAGGATTCACCACACGCTATCGCTTGATAGTGGATTTGGGTAGGCTTGGGCGAAAACGAAAAAAAAAATGGGAGGCGACCGGATAAATCAGCTTGACCTTTAACCTTAGAAATCGTTTCGATTTCTCAACTTTCTAATACTGCAAAACAAGTCACGTCTAATTAGTTCCACTTAATGCATGGCGATCAAATGCAACATCAAAGAACTCAAAGAAATATTTGACCTTGACATGTTCCCGTTTCAAATGTTGTTCGAGGGTTGACCACGGGCTATCGTTTGCTACCAAACTTGGGTAGCTTCGGGCAGGAACGAAGATATGCGAGGCGAATGAATAGATGAGCTTGACCCCTGACCTTATACATTAATTTGCTTCCTGTACAGTCTGCTAGAGTACCCCACGGCTCGTCAAATGACACTCACTTTATGGAAATTGAAGTCATAGCAACGAAGCGCGAGGACTTCGAAAAATTTAACATAACCTTTGATCTTGAGGTCTGACATTGACATGTCCCAGTTGGAAATGTTACTCAAGAGTTCACCACGGGCTATCGCTTGATACCAGATGTGGGTAGGTTTGGGCGGAAACGAAAAATTGCGAGGCGACCAAAGACGTCAGTTTAACCTTTGACCAGGAACATTATTTCGATTGCCCATCTGTCTGATACCGCACAACAAGCCACGTCGAATGACACCCACGTGATGGAAATTTAAGCGATAGTAACTGAACGCAAGGCCATCGAATAACTCAAGCTAACCTTTCCTTGAGGTTTGACATTAACATGTCCCGGTTTGAAATGTTGCTCGAAGGTTCACCAAGAGCTGTCGATTGATACCAGATTTGGACAGGCTTGGCCGAAAACGAAAAAAAATGCGAGGCTACCGAAGAAACCGGTTGGGTTGGATTGGAACTTGACCGTTAAAGTGGTCATGTGAGACTTATGTAGTTGCTTCCAGCACAGGTTGCTAAGGGGCTCAGCCTCCGCCCCCGCCCCCCTGACTGCGCCCGGGGCTCCACCTACCAGAGGCCATCCTGGCTGCGCTCCTGGCCATTACATCGAGGATCAGCTGGACTGTGGACAGTAGCAAGAAGAACCGTGAAGCCTAGAAAAACCGTGGACAGTAGTAACAGAACATCTGCTGTAGAGTGCGGTCTGCCGAGTACTCATCAGCACGTCAGGTATTCTCCGCAAAAAACCGCCTCCACTTCGGGCGTTTAGCAGCTGTTCGCCAACGCACTCGAAACGTGACACTCGCACAACGGGCGCACAGTTGCGGCCTGGCAGTCGACGTCGGCATCCCTGAAGGCGCCTCTGGGTCCGCCGCCAACTTTATAGCCGGCCAATGTGCGGCGCAGCATCTTCTCTGATCCGTGACGGGCATCAGCAGCAGCGGTGCGCCGTCCCACGGCGCCTCCCACCAGTTAGGCGGCGCGGAGCGAACGATACTGAGCGGGCCGTGTGTGAGCGTGTCAGCGGACTGGGATAGACCGGACGGAATAAGCGCCAGCAGGTCAGCACTACAGCCTTTGAAGGCGGTCATGTGAATACAGGCATATATATATATATATATATATATATATATATATATGCATATATATATGTATATATATATATATATATATATATATATATATATATATATATATATATATATATATATATATATATATATATATACATATATATATATATATATATATATATATATATATATATATATATATATATATATATATATATATATATATATATATATATATATATATATATATATATATATATATATATATATATATATATATATATGTATATCTATACATATATATCATATATATATATATATATATATATATATATATATATATATATATATATATATATATATATATATATATATATATATATATATATATATATATATACATATGTATATATATGTATATATATATATATACATCTATATATATATATATATATATATATATATATATATATATATATATATATATATATCAGGGGTGTAGGATCGCAAGAATCAGTTGGGGTGGAGGTGGGGGCTCAGTCCTGGGTCGATCAACCTTCGGTACCCCCAAATACAAATTTCTACCCGGATTTGGGCCACTTTATTTTGTCATCTTGAAAAAAGCATTAATCTCATAAATATTATTTTCCTTTTTCCAGTTTTCCATGAGCCTAGCGTATCCGGGGACAATAATCAGGAGGTGGTTCATCGAAAAACTACTTCCGAATACGGAGAATCCACTCAGTGCCGAAACGACTTCTTCCCTTTCGCTTCGCATTGTGCCTAGCCCCGCAGTGGGGTCAGCCTCGTTACACGGCTGGCTAGGGAAATGGCGCTCCCTCGGGTCACCACAGCCGCCCCGATAAGGGGCTTGGAAGCACGGAGGTGTTTCCGGGGGCTCACGCAGTCCCCCTCGCCCTTCCCTCCATTCCCTTTCCAGTATCCATCCCGCTTCGACGTCCCTTAGTATGTCCTGCATCCAATCCTACAACAACAACACCTTCCCTATCACAAGCAGGTAGGCCAGCTTCCCCTGGTGTCTATCCGTGCGCTCAGTTGTATCGGGGTAGTCGCGCCCCCTCGGCCCGGCCCCCGGGGTTGACGGAGTCCTGGAGGCTGAGGTCCTCCGTCGCATGGTGACGGGGACGGGGAACCAACACGCCTCTTTGGTCCTGATTCCCCGGAGGGGCGGGCGTGTCCGTAGGGCCCCATATGGGCCAAGCGACCTGTCGCCTCAGGCCGACGGTCTGGGCCCCGGCCCAGTGCCTGCTGGCCTGGCCGGCAGGGGTCAAGGGGTGGGCGGCGCTGGATCCCGGTCGGGGTGGTGAGTTTCTCTCTCCTGGCCGCGTGATGACGTCGCCAGCCCCATATAGCTCCTCGGGCGCCTGGCGTCCTCCCGTCCGTGGGACTCAGGCGTCCCCCCAGTAGGGCCCCAGTGTGGTGGGACGTCCGGGGTGCTGAAACTAAGCACACTACATGGATTCGCTCAATTCAAAAACTCATCCTGGACCCCAAGGGAACCAGAACACCGACTTGTCCAGTGGAAGTCGCACCACCAACCCGACACCGGCAGAGGCATATCGCCCTGCATGTTCCCCGCGCAATCCACCTAGCAGAGACCGGTATCTTAGTCACACGAGTACCACGTCGACGTCAAGGAAATCTATACCACGCATTCTAATATGTAAATCCAATGACCCAGAAAAGACCCTATCTTCTCTCTCGCCCTTCCAGCATAAGAGAGGATGTGACCGCCTCGGGGCCGTCACACGCTGTGACAAATTATGGGACGAAGGGATAGAGGTAGAGTTTCCAAATCAAGAGGACGCAAGGAGGGCTTTAGGCATAGACAAGTTCATTTATAGCATACGAACCCCAGATGGCACTAGAGACATCGCCATCCCAATACAAATTGAACCACACAATACGAAGAACTTTTGCAAAGGAGTGATCAACTGTTATGATCTGAGAGACGTCTCGGAGGCTGAGATAGTTGACGGATTAACAGAATATGGTGTGGTAGAAGCGCAGATAATGAAGGCGCGAAGGGGAAGGGAACTCCAACCGACTAGCAACATCATCCTCACTTTCAGCTCCACTGACCTGCCATCAGCAGTGTAAGTAGGCTACATACGAGTAAAAGTGCGAGTCTTCGTCCCGAATCCAATGGGGGTGTTTCCGGTGCCAGCGGTATGGCCATACGACTCGGTACTGCCACGGCCGCCCCGCGTGTGGAAAATGTGGATCAGCAGATCATACTCTTGAAAAGTGCGAATCGCAGAATGTATGTTGTGTGAACTGTGGTAGGACACAAGTACCACACACCACCGCTGACCGATCATGCCCAACGTACATAAAGGAAAAAGAGATATTGTCGTTGAAAAGCACGATGAATATGTCCTTTCGGAAAGCCCGTGAGGCATACGACGAAAGCCATCCGAAAGTGTCTTACGCCGAGATGACTCGCAGTACCCTGACCAACTTCGCACAACAGCAGCCCACCAGCGCCATGCAGCTGCTTGTCCAACTTACCACTTTGCTACGTGCGTTTGGTTTTGCGTGCACACCTCCTCCCACGTGGTCGGAGACGCATGAGCTGCCACACACAGTTCAGTCGTCTAGGCCGGAGCAGGTCAAAGTTACGCCAACCCGAGAACGACCACGGCCTTATGAGGTCTCTGGGACGGAGGCACAAAAGGAAGGAGACGAGTGGACCCTGGCACAGCGTGCCAAAAAAAAACACGCCAAACCCCCGAACACCTCATCCACCACACCCACTATTTCCACATCCAAAGAAACCCATCCCACTCCCGCATCACCGCGATAAACCCTTGATCCTCCCCTCCCCTCCCCTCCAACGCTTTACCGTTCATCGTCGCGACGCATCCCTGTCACGCCTCCATCAGTGGCACGAAAACCGACGGCCAGTGTTCGCCAAGCAGCCCGGATCTGGGACCGGTTGGGCGTGCGAGCCGCAACGCGTCTCCAAGCGTACAGCCGAGAGCCCATACCTCCCAGCTGACCATTCAGTCGACATCGGCACCTGGAGGTTCTTCAGCTCCTGTTGAGACACTTCACATTCCACCACCCATCCCACCACGTGGGGGCGATGCTCCGGCATCCCCATCCCCAATCAGAGACAGGAAGCGAGCTCCACCTTGGCAGGTATCCCCTACCGGTGGAGCAAGCCCTAGGGGAAGGTCACGAACCCACTCTGGATCCACAATGTTGCGGTGACGGCTCTATTAGTCAATCCATCGTCTTAACTCGTTTTAACTGGATCATTTTACGGCAATTTTACAGTGGAACTGCCGGGGTCTGAAGACTTCCGTTTTTGATCTTGTGACCGTTTTAAATCGGCACAACCCTGCAGCCATCTGTCTCCAAGAGACAAAGCTAGCACCAGAGGATACAGTGAAACTCAAATGTTACAATGTATACCGTAGCGATGTACACTCTACAAACATTTCGCATGGAGGCGTGCTACTTGCCGTCCACCACAGTATACCAGCACGTGAGCTGGCCCTCCGAACACCTTTGCAAGCAGTCGCAGCGCAGGTGACACTTGACCACCGTCGCATAAACTTATGCTCCCTGTATCTGCCTCCAGGAACCTCATTCCCTACCGCGGAGCTGAAACAGCTACTGACAGAGCCTCCACCACCAGTACTGCTATTGGGAGACTTCAACGCCCACCACACTGCTTGGGGATGTTCAGATATCAGCGCACGGGGTCGAATCCTGGAGGCTTTAATCTTGGACCAGCCACTCTGCCTCCTAAAAACAGGTGCTCACACACACCTGGCGCTGCCATCGGGCCGGACATCAGCATTATACTTGAGCATAGCCAGCCCCGAACTGACTCAGCAGTTCGAATGGTCAGTTCATGATGACTGCCTCGGAAGTGACCACTATCCGGTATGGTTGACTTTTCGGACAGGCGTAGTTCTGGGAGTACGACGCTACGTTGGAACTTGAGGAAGGATGAGGACTGACTTTGAATATCGGGCACAGACGGCTTTTACAACAGACGTTGAAAATCCCTGTACTAGTGTCGAATATTTTACATCACGACTTCTCCAGTGCGCTATACGTGCATTCCACGCACCTCTGGAACTCCGCGCCGTATTACAGTTCCCTGGTGGACTGAGGAAAGCAAACAGGCTATCCGCGCCCGCAAGCGGGCTCTCAAAGAGTTCAGGAAGCGCAGCACTATGACTAACATGTTAGCGTTCAAAAAGGCCAGGGCACTGGCTCGATGAATCATACGTGCCGCAAAACGTGTGTCTTGGCGAGTATATATAGGGAAGATTAACCGAACAACACCAATGTCTGAGGTATTGTAGCGCATGAAAAGGATTTCCGGCCAGTTCGATTCAGTCCCATTGCCGGTCCACAATTTTAGAGGAAACAGCATAACTGACCCAGCCGAGGTAGCCAACCGCATTGCTCATGCTATTGCGAAGCGCAGTCAACATACTGATCCAAACTTTCTGCAACACCGTGCCCGGTGTCCGAATGATGTCAGTTTTAATACAGCTGAACAGTTAAACTACAACCTGCCGTTTGCTCAAACTGAGCTTGCCTCCGCACACAGCGGTTTGAAAAGTGTGTCTGAAGGACCAGACGGAGTGCACAATGAAATGCTACAGCACTTACCGACGTGCGCAAGACATGCTCTCCTAACTATTTTTTAACAGTCTGTGGACTAGGGGATGTTTCCCATCTGCCTGGCGGAGAGCAATCATAATACCGATATTAAAGCCCGGTAAAAGTGGCGATGACCCCACTCACTACCGCTCGATATCGCTCACCTCATCATTGTGCAAGCTAATGGAGAGAATGGTTAGTCTTCGACTGACTTGGTTCTTGGAGACCCAGAACATTTTAACCAACGACCAGTGCGGCTTTCGGAAAAACCGCAGTACGGTAGACCACGTTTTAAGACTGGACACAGAGATTATTACGGCTTTTGCGAAGAACAAGCACTTGGGGGCAGTGTTCTTCGACATGGAGAGCGCTTTTGACACCCCCTGGAGACATGGGATCCTGCTGAAGATCCATCAGTATGGACTCCTTGGAGCTTTGAGCATGTTTTTAAAGAACTTCATGACAGACAGACAGTTTTGTGTGCGTGTAGGCAACCAGACTTCAGGTTGGCCGCACCAAGTCGAGGGCGTTCCTCAGGGCAGCGTCTTGAGCACAACTCTCTTTTATATTATTATAAACGACATCGGCGACTCACTCCCCTCATCAGTCGGACGGTCTCTTTTCGCTGACGATTTTGCTATCTGGTCGCACAGCTCGTCAGCCCATCTCATGGAGGGACAGCTGCAGCTTGCAATTTCCCGCCTTGAGAAATAGGGACATACAAACGGATTTATGTATTCTATAGCGAAGACATCTGCAGTACATTTCTGTCGACGTCGGCGTAACTGCCCGGACATGGCGTTGAGATAGTAGGGGCAAGATGTGCCTACAACACCACTGGCTCGTTTTCTTGGTGTGCAGCTTGACCATCGTCTCACATACAGAGAACATATCAAAACACTCCGAGACAAATGTTTTAAAGCAATTGCAATATTGAAGTGTGTATCGCGTACGTCATGCGGCGCTGATAGAAAGACACTACACCTGTTGTATCGTAGTCTGATCCGCTCGAAGCTCGACTACGCATGCTTTATATACGATGGCGCGTATGCTACTACAAAGCGAACGCTTGACCCAGTACATCATGCTGCGGTGCGAATAATTACAGGGGAATTTCGCACTTCTCCCACGGTTAGCGTGCTAGCAGATGCGCACGAGCCTCCACTGTCTATGAGACGCGACATGCTGGGTCTTCGATACGCCTGCAAAATGCGACATTTCCCGACACACTCATCATATCCGGCGGTTTTTCTCATGACATGCATGCGGTCCTTCGTAATCACATTAGGAGAGGAACTCCCTACTGTGTGCGAATGAGGACGCTCCTGGGACGAATGGAAATACGACTACAAGGAATTCGGCAATATGAAGAAGTGTCTACTCCTCCATGGGAGCTGATCTCCCCCTCTATCGATATTTCCCTCGCTGACATGAGAAGGCGAGATGTTACAAAAAGAAGCTACACTTACACTCGTTAGCACATATATCTACAACGGAGCATAATTACGTCATCACCTACACGGCTCGAAGATAAACACCGGAATGGGATCCGTGAGATGATCGCCACAAGATTCGCCTTCGTGAGAGGATCCGTCACAAGATCATTCTCCCTGCCGCCACACGCCACGGTCTCCACTGCCGAGTTGATCGCCATCAGCGAAGCACTGGCATACATCGAGGTTGATGACGAGGTTTTACATGTTATCCTGACTGACTCTCTGAGCAGTCCCTTAGCATTGCGTAGTTTTAATCCCAAAAACGTCATTGTATGACACATTTTATTGCAACTCACTTCGCTCCATCGTATGGGAAAGCAGGTCTCACTTTGCTGGATTCCAGCACATGTAGGAATCCGTGGAAATGAGTTGGCAGATCAGGCTGCAGGGCGTGCGGCACACGCGCCATGTCGTCGCGCGCTTCCACTTCCTGCTAGTGACCACTACCCAACTATATCGTCATTCCTTTTCAGACAGTGGCAGGAAAGCTGGGACCGAATAGAACTAAACAAATTGAAGCGAATCAAACCACACTTGGCGCTGTGGCCCTCGTTATTCAGTCGAACTAGAAGGGACGAAGTGGTCATTTGTCGTGTCAGAATTGGTAACACGCTAGCAACACATAGATACTTACTGTGCGGTGACGACATGTGCTGGTGGCGTGCCCAGCATATGCAGAAGAACGCAGGCGGAACTTCGGATATGATGCAAATACTCTCAGATTAGTGGACTTACTGGGAAACGATTCCCGATTTATATATAACAGAGCAGTTTTGGTCTTCCTCGCGGAGATACGATTTCAAGTGATATATGCACCTGCCTAGGTGATATCCTACTCCCCCAGACATTTTGTATTCGAACGTGACAATCTGACGCGTGTCTAAGCAAGTTTGTTATGGGTGCAATATAACCCACGTGGGTTGACGCACCCTAAAACCCCAATAATCATCATCGCATTGTGCCTAATTTCATTATTATTTGTATGGTATTTACATATGTTGCTTTTAATTTATGTCGATCAAGATGGATTAAAAACAATACGAAAGGAAACAACATGTAACCATGATAGCAAACTCCACATTGCGATAAATGGTAAATGACCATTGTGATTTTCGATTTGAGAACACTTAAAGTAGGATTGCTTGCACTATTTCAATTTATCAATGAGGATAGTCACCAGCAATACTAAATAATACTTAGAAGAACTGCGAGAATACCGTCATCACTCATTGCACATTTTGGGCAATCTTACATGTACCTATGTTGAACACCAGTAGCAAGTCGTACTTGGCATGTATGCAGCAATCGCGGCACATTTATGCCTGAACGAAATACCGCGCCAAACGTTTCATTCTGGATTGTCAGACATTCAGATAATATGCATAGTGATCTAAGCGCGGAATTGGTATTTGTACAATTAAAGTAACAGCGTATGCCACTGTATCCCATACTGCAAGCAAAATTAGGCAGGAAGTTAAAACATCACAAAACATGTTTGTTTCCAATGCAGTTACCAATGTGATCCCGACGACTCACGGAAGTCTGATGAAAATGCACTGAGGCATGAACGGGGTTTTATTGCAGGTCTGGGGTACACTTATTTCGAACTTCCATACGGCTGTCAATAAACAACATTTTCAACAGCATCTTTTAATGACAAGTCTCCTACATAATCGATGTATTTATGTAACAGACTTGGCATGTTTCTGTTCACACGTGTAATTGTTAAAACAAATCAAATCCTTGCACCTTTTTCAGGATCATCAAGCACAAAAAATGCTTCAGAAATCTCACATCCTGAGTTGAATGGTGAAGATTTTGTGAATTGATATTCACTGGCATTGGCGTCGCCATAGGCGTAGAAACGTTAAAAGAAGTGGGAGGGGCCAAAACCCCTTTTGAATTTGATTCTTACCATGCATCGCCATAGCGTTAATGTTAACCTTTCATGAAAAGTTGGGGAGGGGGCTTGGCTTGGCCCCTGCCCACATGTTCCTACACTTCTGGGCGTCGCCAGGATTTCTAGGCTTCAGGGTAAAAAGCGTGCTGAGTTGGCATCTCACCGGGGAAAAAAAACTCACCAACCTACCATGATGTTTTGCGGATTTCGGAGTAGTCCAATATCAAGGACACTATTTCTGAGGTTGAAGGGGAAAGTATCTGCTGGCAGGGATAGAACTTGATATACTTTTTTGTGGGGATCGCCCCCCCCCCCATAATTTCAGATTTTAGCATTACGCCTATGGTAATCAGTGGTGTACCTAGCATTTTTTGCACTAAGGAGTGGGGGTGGTGGGAAAGCGGATTTCAAGGGGCCCACCTACCACCATTCAAAATACTTCCCGGATTTCGACCACCATTCTTTCAAAGGGGCCCATTTGTATTTTTATCAAATAAATTGTGATCAACTTAATAGTTTTGTGGAGGATGCTTAACCAACCACCATCGTTTGAGTCAACAGATTTCAATCTGAACTACCCCATCCTGTTCGAATGTTTTTTTCTTTTGTTATCTCTTGATATGTAGCTTCACACTGCTGAAATTATAACCAGTTTCAGCAGGGTGAAATTATACTCGATTTCATTCAATACACTTTAAAATGTAAAATATTCCAATTTCAGGCATTCCAGTTCCTAGCGCCCGGTCGCCACCACGCCAACGCTCGTGCACGTGTACACTCGCCTTGCGCATTCGGCGCATTCGCCGCACTTCGTCCGATTCTCCGGTTTCTTCGTCCGATTCTCTGGTTCCGGTTTCTCCGGTTTACGTTTTGCGAATTGCTGCCACATTAAAGTCTTGTGCCATATTTGAAAAAATTGACGTGTGGAATGCTTCGTATGGGTGTTCGCTGGGAAAATTAGATGAATTAAATTGAATGATTAGCTCTCTTCTTCCCACATGTTCTGGTGGTTACGAAATCCGGATACCCACTGAGCTTTGATGCACCCTATCTCTTTGGTTAAACATGCTCCCAACTTGGCTACCGAACCAAGGTCATAGCTTGGGATTCTTTTTTGGACCAGTTGCGTTTTTCATCGTATACGCATGTGTTTACAGCCCGTTTTTGTGTTCGGGACCCTGCACATCTTTGAGAACCTGTCTCTTTTTTTAGGGTTTTGTTGCTTTTTTGTGCACCGCCGATAATTTTGGAATACCGGCGTGTTTTCGAAGACCCCAATGTGTTTATTTAGGACCCTGTCTTTTGTTCATTTTTAGGACCATGTCGATTTTTAGGGCCCCAGCCTGTTTTTGAGGCCCCCATTCGGTCACATGGCCCCGGTGTGCTTTGAGGGCCTCATGTGTGTGTGTTTTTTTAACGTTCCCGATGGGTTTATTTAGAGCTGCAATGCATGCTTTATGGCCATGCCGCTTTTTCCTAGACTTGGTACGCTTTGCAGGACCCGGTGCATTTTCGGCCTTCCGTTGTGCTTTTAGGGCGCCGCTGTGTTGATTTAGGACTCCTGACGCACATTGTGGGACCCCAGCACGATTTTGGGGGTTCCGATATGCTTTCTCGGTGTCCTGGCGCAACTTTTCTGGCTCAGATGCGTGGTTCCGGGTGACCCGACGCTAGTTTTCTGGACTCAAAGCAATTTTTGGTGACATCGGAATTTTAAAAGACAGAATTCCGGTGTGATATTTTCTGGCCCCGGCGCCATATGTTTGTCTCCCGCCGCGATTTTTCGAGTTCTGGTACGTTTTTTCGGTATCATACGCGATTTTTTAAGGCATCTGGTGGTATGTTTGGGGCTCTGGAGCTATTTTCCTGGCTCGGACGTCCATTTTTTTCAGAATCTCTTTTATTTTGGAGGGATTCAGCTTCATTTTGTCACGTCCCAATGCGATTTTTGAGGGCCACGCTATGCCAATTCTTGCGAGCCCCGACGGGGATTTTTGATGCTCCTACTCGACTGTTTGGGACTACCGACGGGATTATTGGGTCACGAATGCAATATTTTGGGGGTTCGACGAGAGTTTGCCGGACGCGTTGTACTTAGCTGGTTCCCAGCGCGATTTTGGCGTCCCACGGTGCAAATTTTCGGGCCCGGCGCGAGTTTTTTTGGTGCCTGTTGTATTTATTTGGAGCCACCTACGCGAATTCTGGGGTCCTTACGCGACTTCATTAGGGATAACATAATTGAAGGTGAATAATACCTATGAGTCCATCCATCAAAATCCCCAGTGCGTTTTTTTTGGAAACTGGCGCGATTCTTGGGAGCCCATCCGTTCAGGGGGCTTACGCCCTTCTTGTGCACCACTGCGGCTACTCAACGAATGTTTTTATCAGCCAATGATACATACCATTCAGAGAAGAATGGCACTTCGGAGCATTTTCTTTCGGGTCCTGTTCTGAATATGTTCCGGTACTCTGGTCGATTCGATGGGGTCCCTTGGTGATTTTTTGTTCGGTGCAGTTTTATTTTTGTAAGCCCCGGCGCAATATTTTTGGACACCGGTACAATTTTCTGGGCACCAGGTGCGATTTTTGTAAAGCCCCAACACGTTTCTTTTCCGAAGCCCGACGCGTTTTTGCGGGTCTGGCGCAATTTTTGTAGCCGCAGAGTGGCATTCCGGGTAGAAATTGATTTTTGGGAAGCCAGCTGCGGCTTTTTAGAGCTCTGACGCGACCACTTGGCCCCCAGTGTGATTTTCAAGCGCAGCAATGAAACTTTTTTGTGTCTCAGTGCAATTTTTTGGGCCACGTCGTCATTTGTTATTTCACGATACATGCCTCCACGTACAGTGGCTATTATAAACAGTCTGGGGTTTGTTGGGTTCACACCTTGTTCATACTAACACTTGGGTTCCCATCGCGAGTTTCAGTGGCCTCGACACGTTTTTTTTTGGGCCCAAATCTTTCGGGAACTTTTGTCGTGATTGTTGGGACACCAGAGTGATTTTCCGTGACCGAACATTTTTTTTATCGTTGCCCAGGCTTCATTTTTGGGTAGTCCTGATGAGACTTTTGCGGCCCCGGTACGACCTGTGGAACCCCTAGCGTGATTTTCAGTGGCCCGGATGCGACTTTCGGTAACCCTAAGCTCAGCATGATTTTCAGGGGCCCAGGCCCAACTTTGGGGCCCCGTCGTGATTTTCAAGAACCCGGCACGACTTTTTTGGGCCCCCAGCCTGATTTTCAGGGGCCCAGGCGCGATCGCTTGAGGCCGCAGTGTGATTTTGAGCTCCGGTCCGACTTTTTGGGGCCCAGGGCATTTTTCGGGGGGCCGGCCTGATCTTTTAAGCCCCCAGCCTGATTTTCAGGGGCCAAGTCCGTCTTTTGGGGACCCCGTCGTGATTTTCAAGGATCACGGCACAACTTTTGTGGCCCCCAGCGTGATCTTCAAGGGCCCGGGTGTGAATTTGTTAGGCCCCCAACGCGATTTCTAGGGGCCCCGGTCCGACTTCTTGGAGCCCCTGCACGATTTTCAGGAGCACCGGCTCGATGTTTTGGGCCCAGCCTGATTTTTTGGGACCCGGTCGTCTGCTTGAGACCCAGTGTCATTTTCGTTGGCCCGGCAAGACTTCTTGGGCCCCTGACGCGATTTCCAGGGGCCCGGCCTGACATTTTGGGTTCCAATGTGATTTTCAGGGGGCTCGGCGCGACTTTTTCGGGCCCACAGTGCGATTTTCAGGCCTTGGTTAGAGTTTGGGGGCTCCCAGGGTCATATTCAGGGGTCCCTGTGCGGCGTTTTGGGGACTCGGCGGTATTACTCGGGATTCGGCGGTATACTGTGGTGGTACACTGTAAAAAAAAACTAGAACCCCTTGGGTGCTAATCCATGAAGCAAAAACCAGCCCCATACTGTACAAAAAAAGCGTATAACGCATGGTACTAAAAGAGGCTAATGCAGACACTGTAGTACCAATAATGCACTTCCATCAGAGCCTTGGCCCTATTTTCAGTATCAAAGAAGCACGTAAACACCTCGTGAGGAACCTTTGGGTGATTCAAGATTATACATAAACCTTCATGAAGTACATGCAAGCTTTTCCATGCTACATGTAGCATGCAAATTTCGAAATAATATTCTAGGTTGCATCCGTGATACTTGAGAAAGTAGCCTGAGTAGCACCTGGATACTTAGGCACGCTCATTGTGAATAGTGAATGGGCGTATTGTCCTATAACTATAACAACTATAGTTGTAGCACGAAGTGGTGCTTATTCGTTATAAATGTTATGAAAATCATAAACCGTAAAAGCATGAGTGACTGGTAATTAAGGTGCAATATTAGGTTCAGATTTATCTATTACATGTTAAGCAGCCCTATCACTGGTCTGATACACTCATGATAGAGGACATTTTCAGAGATGTATCGGTATAGATTGCACTTCATTTCAACCGTGGCTGTATTAAAATTGACTCATCTTAGCATGTATTCATGTGTGACCAAGGATGACCTTACCTTTTTTGTGCATATGATCTAGCATTTGATTTTTTTAAAAATTGTATTTGGGAGTCCTCATACCACAGAAACACTGCCATCTATCCAATTTCAACACTACATCTAATAGAGAGTAAATGATACGATTGATCTATGATGGCCCAGGGTAAAGTTACGGCTCACATAACTTGACTTAACGTGACCTCATGACACCTGACTCCACCCAATGCACGGCTCGCGTCATCGGTTCTAGTGGCAATATGAAAGAGGAACCCGAACTAGAAAACACGCATCATATATGATTTCACCCATGAAGTCATTTTGGCATGACCTGGCGCGACCGGGTCAAAAACATTTTCACCAGGTATATTCATTCATTGTGGTATATTCGTTTAGAGGTACTGAAAATTACAGACCGCTGGTTTTACGTGTTCGTGAGTTATCGCGAAAGAAAGCCAAAATTGGTGGAATGCCCCCCAGTAACTCGTGGGTTCCCATCGCGCCCACCAGTTACTCGTTTGTGCCAATCGCCGAAAATTTCCCCCGCTGACATGTTTCTGCGCAGCGGCAAGAGTACAGACTTCTGAAAAGTATTGGTCTCGCCGGGATCAGCTCGATGTGCTTCCTTCCATATAGCGCCATAAGCCCAATGCAAAATTTCGGATGTTATTGGTGATGCATTGGCAGCATCAAAAGTACACAAGCTCACCCATGTTCAGGGTACCAAACCAGCTGCGGGCCTTCCCGGGCAGATACCGCACCCGCCCACGGAGATAGATTGGGCATTCCACGGCAGATCGACCCGGGCCCGGCACCCTCATCTCTCAGATCTGGACCAAAATTGTTGTATAGGGAGCCCTTGAATGAGTACCTGTTTATGCCAGTACAATGCGCCTAAACCGGGTGTCAAGGACTGGCCACTTACTATATGGTTAGATCGCTCGATCTGGGTCATATGAGCACGCCAAGATATAAGTATATCAGTTCATATCGGGCCAGGCTCAGAAAAGGTCAAGATGCATTCTGAAGTAACGTGATTAATCCAAAAAGATAGGAGGTGCATTTTGATGTCCAGTTTAGATGGAGGAGCTGTGCATCGACTTCATATGGTAATATGCATTGCATAGCCTATGAAAACGACACGACATCGGCCAGCAGCCAGCACTGCTAGATTTAACAAACAGCAAAATATCTGCTCATACTCTGGATAACTCTGAATGAGGCCATTTGTGGGTCGAGATGTATTTGTGATATATTATAAATTGGAAGCCATGTACATGCTCTGCATTATCTGTTCCAAACGTAAATGTATCTTACATACGTAAATGCATCGTAAATTCGGCTTTCGTGAAGCCGAGGCCATCAGCTCTCGCCACGTCCTAACATCAATTTGATCAAATCTGTTTGCCACCCTGATAACTCATAATTGAAAGACAAATAAGATAAAACGGTTTTGCCCACATTGACAAGGAATACTGGCGGCAGCAAGGCGCGATTGTCAGTGCATTGCCGTACCGCTTCCAGTGTACGGCCGCCCGCAGTGTGCGGCAGCTCCCAGTGTGCGGCCACTCACAGTGCACGTCTTCCCTCGGTGGTGGTGGTGGTGGTAGTGGCGCAGGTCGCACCGTTGGTGGTGGTGGTGGAGGTAGTGGCGCAGGTCGCACCGTTGGTGGTGGTGGGGAGGTGTGGCGCGGTCGCCGTTGGTGGTGGTGGGTGTGGCAGGTCGCACCGTGTGGTGGTGGTGGTGGTAGTGGCGCAGGTCGCACCGTTGGTGGTGGTGGTGGTGGTAGTGGCGCAGGTCGCACCGTTGGTGGTGGTGGTGGAGGTAGTGGCGCAGTTGGTCGCAGGTCGCACCGTTGGCCGGCATGTTCGACAGAGGCTGTCGCCACCCACCCATGACGGATTGGAGGTGATCGCGCACGCTCCACACGTGTAGCATGCGCGCCTCGGCCACATCTGCTCCGCAAGCGCCCCGCTGGCCAATCGGGGCTGATGGCCTGCCGCGCTGACGCGCTGCCCGGAGAATGTGTAGGTCACGGGGTAAACCAGGGCTGGACCAGCGGCTCTCGTTAGCCCGGAGAATGTGTAGGTCACGGGGTAAACCAGGGCTGGACCAGCGGCTCTCGTTAGCCCGGAGAATGTGTAGGTCACGGGGTAAACCAGGGCTGGACCAGCGGCTCTCGTTAGCCCGGAGAATGGTAGGTCACGGGGTAAACCAGGGCTGGACCAGCGGCTCTCGTTAGCCCGGATAATGTGTAGGTCACGGGGTAAACCAGGGCTGGACCAGCGGCTCTCGTTAGCCCGGAGAATGTGTAGGTCACGGGGTAAACCAGGGCTGGACCAGCGGCTCTCGTTAGCAAGTATCCACGACCATCCGTCAGAGGATTCAAGTTAAACGGCTTTTTAACCGGATGCTGTATATTATATCGGATCCACTTATCCAACACATCGTTCTCATACTATGGGAGAGTCTGTATGAAGTTAATACATCGACATAGGAGTTTCTCTATGGTAATGTAATGTATATGCGCAAGTAAAAATAATATACACTAGCGAGGAGATAAGAACAACGCATGCCGAACAATATTTCATGAGATGCATTTGGACTTTGGTCAGCATCATCGCCCTATCGGCCTCCCGGCCCCGACATTCCGACTCGTGGAGACAAAACGAGACCATTCGATTCGGCTGATCACTGGCCGCCTCTAATCAAAGCGGAAATCCTGGTGAGCTGCGAGCCGCCCGGGTCTGACCTCGGCTGTCGAGCTGTGCCTATGTTGGCCAATCTTGTATCCAGCCACTTTTCACAACGCCGTCTAGTTTGCACAGGAAAATTGTATGCGACCTGCTGGACTAGCGGGTTCTTATCTGATGAGCTTCCGGCGCTTGATCATTGTTATTGTTATTATGAGCGTGTCATTGAATGCTAGGTCTAGGAAAATACTAGCTTTGCTGGGGCACCTCAGCATCGTTTCCGGCCAGCTCCGTTACGAGCTAAACCTTGGACACTTGCCGTCAGTTGCAGTTGGTGCGTTCCACGACAGATCGAGCAAATATTTTCACATTTTCCACTAAATTTGCATTTCGACCACAATTGGTGTACGGGGTGGGGTAGTCTTGTGCTCTAAACATGTTTGAACAAGTTTTAGCCCGACCCGACTAACGATTTCGGAGTTATAGCCTCCCGCAGTATTTTGAGATCGTACAACAAGGGTATCTTTGGTGATAGATATCTCATCGATAATGAAGAGGAAGTGCGACATAGTATGCATCTTTGAAAATAAAAATGAAAATGATAAAATATCAACATTTCTCACATTTAACTTCGTGACCCCCCATGACCTCGTCACCCCACGACCTTCTGTGACTCCTAGCCCGATGAAATGGATAAATTTGATGGCAGAAATACAAACGGGCATGAGTTGGCTGTCATATTTAAAAAAGAATACTGGGCTTTGCGTTTATATATCCCATATAGGCGTCCGTTCTCCATGGTTTCTATGATTTTCCGATTTTCGGAACGGATGGATTTCGAGTAAGTTGGCTCCCATTGGAAAACTACGAGGGATCGAACAATGAAATAAAGTGTGATATAAAAGCGGCTGCTTAGCAAACAGAAATGTTAAAAACTTATTGCTATAAGTCTTAGAGTTTGCCTTAGTATACTTCACAAAGTGTAAGGTCACCCATTACCGATAGTTTGGTTATTGGAGTTTATGGGCGCATCGACTGCGTCGGTCATGTAGCGCCCATATCATCGTTAGTCAAACAATGGCATATGCACGAAGACGTCCAGATTGAGCAATTGATGACTCGTCCCCTAATACTTCCCTAAGGGAGAGAGAGGTATGTCCAAAGTGACGCCTTCGCTCATGGGTAAGTCGGCTGCAGGCAGTCAATCAGTACGTGCCGCACTGACAGTGCTGCATGGCACCTTGGACACAACGGACGGCCACCGCCGGTCAGAAGGTATTACCGATAGGTCATCCACAGGCTTATCTAAGTGTGACGACGTAATTTTACTTCGGCACAACTGGTGGTCTGGTAATCGAAACATCTGATCATTCTGGCCCCACAACAAGAATTACAATTATGCCTTCATTCTACCTGTAGGCATCATTTGCATGGACGTACAGTCGCATCCCTATCGCAATGCAAACACACCCGTTTTTGTCACGGTATACATAGCGTGTCCTGGAAAACATGAACATTTTCACAAGCTTCCTGTGGTTTCATTGTTCACGTTTCGGGCACTCCTTGCATATTGCACATTATTGCACATTGCTGCACTGCACTAAGCAGTGTACAATCGAACAACGATGTGATAGAACAACGAAATAGACGTCAGATGATGAGAACTTGTTTTTTCAACTTACGCATTTGTAGCTCTCCAATGCAGCTCTTGTAGCTTCCTTAACAAGGATTGAACATTTTTTGTTATCACCATAGTGTCGTAGCTTATTTCGGTGTAACGGCTCAATTTTACTTCAGAACATCTGGTGGTTGCCTACAACACGTACTGAATACCATCAAACATGACAACGATGCAGTATGACCATATTCGACCATGCAAACATCACAACAAGAAGTACAATTATGCTTTCTCTCCACCTGCAGAGCATCATTTATATGGACGTACAACCGAACACCTATTGCAAGCCAGTCTTTGTTGTGACAGTGCACGCAGGCTGTGCCCGGAAACGTCATTTTCACACACTTCATGTGACTTCATTATTCACGTTCTTGGGACACTACTCATGTGGACATTCCACATGGGACACTGTGCTGCACAGTGGTACATATGTTAGGAAATGAAAACAAATCAAACGACGTCGATTTGGCTTTGGTAACCAACTCGTTACCAACGGCGTCGATTTAGAAGTTCGCCGAAACATAATTTTGGGGGTGAGCAAGGAATCTGGGGCCTTAGGCATCTTATGAATTGTTAAAATATGCTTGGAAATTTGGGAAAAAATTGATAATTTTAACGTTGTACTTTTTGCGCGATGGGTGAAATACGACGATTATGCGGTCATTTGCTGTGATTTTTGGTGACTGCAACGCCTAGCAGGGCACAAATTTGGTCATAAAAGCGGGTGAAACGACTTGGATTTCCCGGAAATGGCATTTTGAGATAGTGAATATCAATTCTCAGATAATTTTATCGGAACAGCATCAAAAAAAAACTCGTCCAGGCGCATCGCTTTGGTCGCTTTTGGTTTCTTTTTGATCTGTAAAACTTTTTGTTTAACGAATTAATTTTGAAATTGCAAGTGTATTCAGAAAATTGTAGGGCTTTCAATACGGCATATTTCACAGACTTCTCAACACGTACAGATAGCCAGCAGCCAACGGAACATATTTTCTTTGATGGAAAGTCAATTTTGAGTTCAAACATTTCCGCAAAATAAATTGCATATTTCTCTACTTTGGCATGTTTTGTTTTCCTGAGCCTGTCAAAGTTATGAATTTTGTTTGCATCAAATTTTCCTTTGGTGTATCCTTTTTATCTCTGATGCTTACTTTGAAGAAAACAAAATATCTAAGAAATGAGACAATAAAAAATGTTTTGAAAAAAATTAGCTTCGAAATTTCACTCACAAAACCACACCTCTGATAATGCGGGGATCGCTCACGTTTTCAATGAAGCTTGCCGATGCTTCAGCAACATTTATCGTTATTCGCTTTGTATGGCGACGATAAGGATCGACACAGTAGTGACGACCAACATTGCTTGTAGCGTTTATGCACGTCGAAAAAAATAACCACGTACTCTTTCCACCAGGCGTTTTCCAAAACTGAGTCGTACACTGCTCCATCTCTGCCAAGCCTGTTATCGTTTCCTTCCCCATGTCAACCCCTCTGTTGTCCGCCGGCATCAACGCCGGTGCCTTCATCTCCCTCGGAACCGCCACCAGGCTGGGGAGTGTTGAGCTATGTACGGATGGGGAGTACGGATATATGTACGGAGTACGGAGCTTTCGTAATAACGAAAGCTGGCCGGCCCACTGCTGTGACGAATGCGGCACACAAACTGTTGGCCTCGTTCTGTGGCTCGTCTCGCCGCCGTGTACCACGTGCCTGCTGTGAATGTAACGCATGTCGTACGTGTAGCCACACCACCAGACCGAGACGCCGACCCGCTGTCCGACGCAGCGCCACTTACTGCTGTCCAACACAGCGGTGCTCTCGGCTGGTCAGCACGACACCACCCTCCGCTACCCAACACAGCCGTGCTGTCTGCTGTCCAACACAGCCGTGCTGTCGCTGCCCAACACAGCCGTGCTGTCTGCTGTCCAACACAGCCGTGCTTCTGCTGTTCAGCACGACACCACTCCCCGGTGCCCAACACAGCCGTGCTGTCTGCTGCCCAACACAGCCGTGCTGTCTGCCGCCCAACACAGCCGGGCTGTCTGCTGTCCAACACAGCCGTGCTCTCTGCTGCCCAACACAGCCGTGCTGTCTGCTGTCCAACACAGCCGTGCTGTCTGCTGTCCAACACAGCCGTGCTCTCTGCTGCCCAACACAGCCGTGCTGTCTGCTGCCCAACACAGCCGTGCTGTCTGCTGCCCAACACAGCCGTGCTGTCTGCTGTCCAACACAGCCGTGCTCTCTGCTGTTCAGCACGACACCACTCCCCGGTGCCCAACACAGCCGTGCTGTCTGCTGCCCAACACAGCCGTGCTGTCTGCTGCCCAACACAGCCGTGCTGTCTGCTGCCCAACACAGCCGTGCTGTCTGCTGTCCAACACAGCCGTGCTCTCTGCTGTTCAGCACGACACCACTCCCCGGTGCCCAACACAGCCGTGCTGTCTGCTGTCCAACACAGCCGTGCTGTCTGCTGCCCAACACAGCCGTGCTGTCTGCTGTCCAACGCAGCCGTGCTTCTGCTGTTCAGCACGACACCACCCCGGTGCCCAACACAGCCGTGCTGTCTGCTGCCCAACACAGCCGTGCTGTCTGCTGCCCAACACAGCCGTGCTGTCTGCTGCCCAACACAGCCGTGCTGTCTGCTGCCCAACACAGCCGTGCTGTCTGCTGTCCAACGCAGCCGGGCTCCGCACTGTTCAACACAGCGCCGTTCGCCGCTGTCCAGAACAGCAGCGCTCCCTGCTGTTTGGGCACGCCGCCGCTCGGTGCTGTCGTAACCGGCTGCGCGCAGGCACGCATAACGTGAGCGGCCAAAGCGGTCGGTGCGCATCCGCGGACAGTTCACCTGGGAACCGCCGTGCCGCAGCGGCCGTTCCGGAGGTGCCTCGCGTGCGGCCGTTCTCACAGCCATCAATAACTCACAGACCCGATATGACACATATCGGGACACAGCTATACACTTATACACAACTATGGCAACTTTTTCGGAGGCAGAGCGGTGATTTGGTTGCGACTGGGAAGATCAGGGGGCGGCGCAGCGAGCCGACCAGACTCCGGCCCGTGTCTCCTGTCAGAACGATGCCGATAACGGACGCGTTGTGGGGATCGTGGCTGCACCCGACATCACGATCCGAATGAAGAAGAAGATCCTAGGGTTTTTTGCGATGCACTCAACTGCTAGACCATATGGCGTCACCAGCCTCTCACGCCGATTGGCCGCAGGTGGTCTAAACAATCCTGCTGGTTGTGGAATTCAAACGATCTGATGCATTTAAGTCATTTGTGTGATTCAACTTCGTGCTTGTTGTTATCCACATCGAATACACATGTGTTCCGTACGAGAAAAAGGAAACATGACACACATGACTACTTGCGGACCCAATAATGGAGTCACACGGACCATGGCTACTCATTTATTCGTGGTTCATAGACGATGTTAAAATTGGGGACGGAACATCAAGTGGCCATAATTACTTAGATTCGGTAGCTTACTGCCAACGACCCTGGTAATTGGCTAGACCCACTAGCAGATGGCCACGCTAGTGTGTGATCTTGCTAGATCAGCTTCCACATGGTGTCGCAAGCACACCATCTCGTTTGATCCGCCAGCACATGATCTCGCAATCATATAATTAATCCAGATTTGCAAGCACATGGTCTCACAAGCTCGTCATCTTGCTCGATCCGCTCGCAGATGATCTCGCGAGCACACCATCCAGCTTGATCCGCTCGCCGTCTCCACCGACGACATTGTGGCTAATGACGCTGTTTATCCTGTGGTGGTACTGCCAGCGCCGGCGGATGCCAACCCAGTCGGCCACTTCCGGTCACGGCCAGGCACCGGTGTAATTGACCGCTCGGCGTGTACCTGTCCCGTAGTTGGCGGTCGGTCAACACGACAGCGTGTTACAGATGACCGCCCGGCGTGTACCTGTCCCGTAGTTGGCGGTCGGTCAACACGGCAGCGTGTTACAGATGACCGCCCGGCGTGTACTGTCCGTAGTTGGCGGTCGGTAACACGGCAGGTGTTACAGATGACCGCCCGGTGTAACTGTCCCGTAGTTGGCGGTCGGTCAACACGGCTAGGTATTACAGATGACCGCCCGGCGTGTAACTGTCCCGTAGTTGGCGGTCGGTCAACACGGCTAGGTATTACAGATGACCGCCCGGCGTGTACCTGTCCCGTAGTTGGCGGTCGGTCAACACGGCAGCGTGTTACAGATGACCGCCCGGCGTGTAACTGTCCCGTAGTTGGCGGTCGGTCAACACGGCTAGGTATTACAGATGACCGCCCGGCGTGTAACTGTCCCGTAGTTGGCGGTCGGTCAACACGGCAGCGTGTTACAGATGACCGCCCGGCGTGTAACTGTCCCGTAGTTGGCGGTCGGTCAACACGGCTAGGTATTACAGATGACCGCCCGGCGTGTACCTGTCCCGTAGTTGGCGGTCGGTCAACACGGCAGCGTGTTACAGATGACCGCCCGGCGTGTAACTGTCCCGTAGTTGGCGGTCGGTCAACACGGCTAGGTATTACAGATGACCGCCCGGCGTGTAACTGTCCCGTAGTTGGCGGTCGGTCAACACGACAGCGTGTTACAGATGACCGCCCGGCGTGTAACTGTCCCGTAGTTGGCGCCCGGTCAACACGGCAGCGTGTTACAGATGACCGCCCGGCGTGTACCTGTCCCGTAGTTGGCGGTCGGTCAACACGGCTAGGTATTACAGATGACCGCCCGGCGTGTAACTGTCCCGTAGTTGGCGGTCGGTCAACACGGCTAGGTATTACAGATGACCGCCCGGCGTGTACCTGTCCCGTAGTTGGCGCCCGGTCAACACGGCAGCGTGTTACAGATGACCGCCCGGCGTGTACCTGTCCCGTAGTTGGCGGTCGGTCAACAAGGCTAGGTATTACAGATGACCGCCCGGCGTGTAACTGTCCCGTAGTTGGCGCCCGGTCAACACGGCAGCGTGTTACAGATGACCGCCCGGCGTGTACCTGTCCCGTAGTTGGCGGTCGGTCAACACGGCTAGGTATTACAGATGACCGCCCGGCGTGTAACTGTCCCGTAGTTGGCGCCCGGTCAACACGACAGCGTGTTACAGATGACCGCCCGGCGTGTAACTGTCCCGTAGTTGGCGCCCGGTCAACACGGCAACGTGTTACAGATGACCGCCCGGCGTGTACCTGTCCCGTAGTTGGCGCCCGGTCAGCACGGCAGCGTGTTACAGACGCGATGCAGTTGAGCTGAGGCGTGTCGTGACATGCGCTGTGGAACACAATCCAGTGTATAATTTCGCACGGCCGCTGGTGGTGCCTCACCGCCGACGGGCGGCATTCAAGGTGCAGGCGGAAGCGTGTCATCATTGTTTCACGCTGAAACGTGTGGAGGCTCGTTTGGCCAGATGTGGCAGATGGTCACCAATCTGTGGAATCACACGGGTTTTAATCACTTTTGCTAATATCTATTATGAATTCGGTTCGGTTTATGCGTTGGATATATAAATTTGAGAAAAAAACACATTTGTTCGAGCCTCAGCGTCGCAGAGAGCATAGTTTGCTAGGGTATCTCGCCCCATTCATTTTTCATACCAATTTCTGGCACTGGAAATACCAGAGTGTGGATGCAACTTGGCCACATTGCAAGTGAGACAACACATAATTGAAGCACGTAAGATAAACCATTAGGTTTCTGCGTTGGCGCAGGAACAGAGTGGAGGGGCGGGGTAGGCGACTGTGGTGACAAATTTTCGAGAAACTTAGCTACAAACCCTATGGGTATTGCATTGAAGAAACTGATGTAAAAAGTGGCGTGCCCTCATATTTTGAGCGCTCCTACTCCCTTGGCTTTCTGTCATATTAATGCAAAACTACATTATGGGTTTCATGGTCCTTTTCTTGAAAATGAACCATTAATCATGTGGCACATTGGTCTTTGTAATGAATGAATGGAATTAAAACGTGACTTTGGTTTCAGTTCTTTTCTTCGGACTTCTGCGCCTTGTTGATAACCCGTCAGAAGTATAAATATGGGTTGGGACATTTGGGACATTGGGACGTGGGACACGACCAGTGTTTTGGTCAAAATATCTGAAAGCAGTGGGGAGCGAAGGCAAACACCTTAATATATCTATATTTTAAGGTGTTTGCCTTCGCTATTTTTTCTGTCTTAATTTACAAGTGATCGATCCTCTATAGAGGATCGATCACTTGGAAATTAAGACAGAAAAATGTATTGATGCGTAAGGGAAAGCGTTCTTGCTGAGGGCGCAACCAGAGTTTTACAACCGGGTGATCAGTATTGAAAACCACGCTAAGTAAGAGATAAATAATCGTATGTATTCCAATCATACCAGACATTGCTAATCATGGCCCAAGATCCTAGAAGTGTAAGAAGTACCCTAGGTTACGATGAATCCTTAGAAGAAATATAAGGTTGGAACTGGGATCCTAATAACTTTTCGACACACGAATTTAACGCTGATAATTCATTCTGTATCCCCGTACAGAGCTTATAGTGGAGGAGTGAGAAGGTGAAATCATCCCAGCATGAAAGTAGGTTTACATGGAAAGTTCTTCAGTATTTCGCAAGCTGTTAACCATAACGAGTGTTATCATCAGGAGAGGGAGAGCCAGTGTATGGATTAAGAGCATGGGTGACGCCAGGTGGGAGGGGCACGTGACCCCTAAACTTCGTGAAGCTTAATGTTACGCCTCTTCATTGCATGAAAACATGGAAAGATGGACCAAAAATGCTCATGCCTCCCCTTATCTAAAATCCGTTGCGTTGCGAATGGGAAAGAGTGCGTTGGAGTAGGTGTAAGTGAATTTCAGAGATAAGGGCTTTTGCCGAATGTTAGCTTTTGTATTTGCGATTGTTTGCCTTGGAAGAACGTTTGTGCTTCGCAAATATTCGTTGCACCCACAACCCATTTCGCTGCATTGCCAACACTAAAAGTACACGAGGTACCATCCCCAACCCTACCATACTCTAAAGCAAGTCTAAAACAAAACATTCGAATCGTGACAAGTTTGTAGTACAGAACTTCCTCAGCAACTCTTGCATGCTCAAATATTCGTGCAGGAATCCTCGCGTGCTCTCGTTTTCTAAGAACATAGAATCGGCAGTGGCATACCACTGCCGGCACGTGTCGGAGTCGCCAGCGCCAGCGCGGAAGCCCCAAAAGCCAACGAGTGAAACGGGCCGCACAGATGGGCATCAGCAGGAATGCACGTGCGCCAGGTCGGATGAATCAGACGGGATTGTATCCTGGGCCAATCAGCCACTATAGCCTGGCAGACTAATTGCAGTTAGTTTCCGCCTGGCCTAAGCCGGCGTTTACACGGGGCGGCTGGATGGAAGACGGCGGTAAATTATCCCGCGCCATACGGTGTGCGCCGGCCGACCGAGCGGCCGCCGCTTCCCACGTGCGAGCCGGCGCGTCTGGGAGCAGCTCGCCGCCGCCGCCGACCCGTCAGCTGGCACCGGCTCCACCGCACCGGCCGCACAATATGGCGGCATGTGCACTCGGCACGCCGCCGCTGCTCGCTCCATCTGCTGTGGCCGCGATTCGGTTGGTAGGCTTGAGCCGGCGCGTCGGTACGGCCCACCTGCCGTGTCCGAGGGTCACGTCTCGCGGCCGGCTCAGATGGCGCGGTCAGCCCACCTGCCGTGTCCGAGGGTCACGTCTGGCGGCCGGCTCAGATGGCGCGGTCAGCCCACCTGCCGTGTCCGAGGGTCACGTCTCGCGGCCGGCTCAGATGGCGCGGTCAGCCCACCTGCCGTGTCCGAGGGTCACGTCTGGCGGCCGGCTCAGATGGCGCGGTCAGCCCACCTGCCGTGTCCGAGGGTCACGTCTGGCGGCCGGCTCAGATGGCGCGGTCAGCCCACCTGCCGTGTCCGAGGGTCACGTCTCGCGGCCGGCTCAGATGGCGCGGTCAGCCCACCTGCCGTGTCCGCGGGTCACGTCTGGCGGCCGGCTCAGATGGCGCGGTCAGCCCACCTGCCGTGTCCGCGGGTCACGTCTGGCGGCCGGCTCAGATGGCGCGGTCAGCCCACCTGCCGTGTCCGAGGGTCACGTCTGGCGGCCGGCTCAGATGGCGCGGTCAGCCCACCTGCCGTGTCCGAGGGTCACGTCTGGCGGCCGGCTCAGATGGCGCGGTCAGCCCACCTGCCGTGTCCGAGGGTCACGTCTCGCGGCCGGCTCAGATAGCGCCGTCAGCCCAGCTGCCGTGTCCGCGGGTCACGTCTGGCGGCCGGCTGAGATGGCGCGGTCAGCCCACCTGCCGTGTCCGCGGAGTCACGTCTGGCGGCCGGCTGAGATGGCGCGGTCAGCCCACCTGCCGTGTCCGCGGGTCACGTCTGGCGGCCGGCTGAGATGGCGCGGTCAGCCCACCTGCCGTGTCCGAGGGTCACGTCTCGCGGCCGGCTCAGATGGCGCGGTCAGCCCACCTGCCGTGTCCGAGGGTCACGTCTGGCGGCCGGCTCAGATGGCGCGGTCAGCCCACCTGCCGTGTCCGAGGGTCACGTCTCGCGGGCGGGAGATGGGCGGTCCCCTCGTGGGGGCTGGCGGCCGTCAGATAGCGCCATCAGCCCAGCTGCCGTGTCCGAGGGTCACGTCTGGCGGCCGGCTCAAAGCGCATCAGCCAGCTGCCGTGTCGGGGTGTTGGCGGGCGCGGTCAGCCCACCTGCCGTGTCCGAGGGTCACGTCTGGCGGCCGGCTGAGATGGCGCGGTCAGCCCACCTGCCGTGTCCGAGGGTCACGTCTGGCGGCCGGCTCAGATGGCGCCGTCAGCCCACCTGCCGTGTCCGAGGGTCACGTCTCGCAGCCGGCTGAGATGGCGCCGTCAGCCCAGCTGCCGTGTCCGCGGATCAAGTCTCGAGGTCGCCCCCGAGCATTGCGGACAACGGGGCCGACCCAGCGGTAGGATACGCACGTCACGCCTCGCGGTCGCCCTCGGACATTGCGGACAGCGCGGCCAAGCCAGCTGCCGAGTCCGTGGATCACGTCTGGCGGTCGGCGCGGGACATTGCGGACAGTGCGGCCGATCCAGCTGCCTGGTACGCAGGTCATGTAGGCAGAACGGGTCGGGAATAAGTGTTCCAGCGGCCGCAGCAGACGTGAGTGCAGCAGCTGGCTGCTGGGCTGCTGCTGTGGGGTAGTGACTCAGAGCTGCTGAAGTGATTTATTCACAATTGCATAGGGAAAGGTAAATTAACGGTCATCTTTCCTGGTCGTGGCTTGGGTAAGCCGTCAGGTGTTTCTAAATTAGGCTCGGGTCCGGTGGTGGATCCAAGGGACAACTGGGGGAATGTCCCTCTCTCCCCATAGGGATGTCGTGTCCCTTCGACTGGAAAACAAGGCGCTTCTCCAGGACGCTCGAGTGCACCGCCCATCAGCTCAACAAGTTTTTCAGCAGATAGCACTCCTCAGAGTAGAAACTACTGTGGAAATGCCTCCACTCCAGAACAAGTGCGCCTCTCCCGATCAAAATTCCCAGATCCGCCTATAATCGGGTCAGATGTATGTGTCATGGGCGGGTCAGTTGTTTGTATCAGTGCTCGGTTCAGCTGTCAAGTATGTCTGTGTTATGGCTCGGGTCAGTTGTGTGTGTCAGGGCTCGGGTTCATCCGCCAGGTGTGTCTGTGTCAGGACTCGGGTCAGTTGTTTGTGTCAGGGCTCGGGTTCATCCGCCAGGTGTGTCTGTGTCAGGGCTCGGGTCAGTTGTTTGTGTCAGGACTCGGGTCGGGTGTGTGTGTGAGGCACTGGTCAGCCACAAGGTGTGCCTATGTGCGACTATAGGATCAGGTGCTTGTGTGAGGCTCGGGCCAGGTGCCTATGTCAGACTCGGTCACGTTTGCCTGCGTCAGGGCTCGAGTCAGGTGTCTCAAGGCTCCGACCAGAGCTCGAGTCAGATGCCTCTGTCAGAGCGCTCGGGTCAGGTGCCCCTACCAGGGCTTGGGTTAGGTAGTCGTGCAGTGTTAAAATAATGGTTTTTCGTTAGGTGCGAGATGTCGAAACGAGTAGAGTAGGATGTCGAAATTCACCATGGAAGCGATGCTCCTTAGCATAACTTATAAGTTCTTCAAACACAATGTAGATCCAACAGCATACTCATTTGCGCACCTTTTCCTTTGCTTTGAGATACCTGATGTAACTATTTGATCGATAATGATGCAAAATACCTATCCTTACCAACTGATATTGTATAACAGACCACATCATAGGTAATTGTCCTACCTGGAATTGTGCTAAAAGATGTTTGTGCATCACAATCAGCAATGGTAGGTATCAGCATGATACTTATCAACAAGATACTGTTAGAAATTAGATATGAAGACCTCATAACGACTCATCACGAAGCGTGATGTCGATACCCCGTTGGGAGGGATGTCAATCCAGTGTTCAGAAAGTGGTATATTCCACCCTATTTCACGAATAATGTATCACTGTAGTCGTGTCAGGACTTGGGTGAGGCGTGTCAGGGCTGAGGGTCAGAAGTCTGTGCCAGGGCTCGGGTCAGGGCTCGGATCAGTTGGCATTCGCTGACCTGAGAGTGGGGCATGGTGCAGGCGGTGCCATCTTTCGTGCACTATCCGCCGGCGCGGGGTTAATTCCGGTGAACACCACAGTTCACCGGCTGCTAGCTGCTCACGGGTCGGAAAGGACGTCTCAGGCTACGGAATCCGGCCGGTGGTGACCTGTGAAGTGCGAATATGTACACCGGGTGTTTTGCGGAGACTTGCTGCCGGTCCCAGCGAGCGACGACCGTCGCGGCCGGCCTTCCCAGAAAGTTGAGCAGTGTTGAACTTTTTCGGGCGTTCTGTTCTCTCTGGTGGAGGATCGGTTGAATCAGAATTGCGAACTCGTGACGATTGCTGGTTGAGTTTGTATGGTTGGACGAACACCACAATCACCCCACCCCACCCCCACGGAGGCATCACTTCGTCTATCGACGCCATTGTCTTCCCACGACGCACATCGATTTCATCCGAATGGCGCGAACGACTTCCTGGAGCTGATTCGACGACGACGTTTATAGCAGAGTGTGGCCGGCGGCCAGGGCTGTCCAGTCACACACCAGTCCAGTCCAGTTACACCGCCACCATCCACATCTGAATCGCGCGGACCAATTCCACGCATGATGTAATGCATCTACGACTCGTGTGCCAACACTACCTGGCGCGCACGGTCCACTTCGCGACAGTGGATCCTGTTCGCCACACCAGCTGGCGGAGGGCCGGTTGCGGCCGGCTGCTGACGCGTGCGCCCGTCACTGGCGGTGAACGGCCGGCGGCTGGTGACGACGCTTCTCTGGAGAACGCACCCAGCCGTGGCACCGGCAGTTATCACCACAATCAACATCGGCGCGAGTTCAACGTTCCGTTGCACCCGGATGTGCGGCCGAGGAGGCGGCGACAAGACGCTGCGACGACGTCCACATCTCGGCCTGACGCTGCGCTGCTGGCGGCAGCGCACCGGGACGTGCGCGCGAAACCAAGCCAAACAACGTCGTGTCAAATCGAGAAGTGCACTAGATGCGGTCGCCGCCGGCGGTGGTGCGGTGTGGTGCGGATACTGCTCGTCCTCACCGTCGCCGGCCGGCACAGTGAGACGTGCCGGCAGGACGACAGACGAACGGCAGGTTGTGGCAGGACGCCAGATCATGGGAGAGGGCGACGTCACTGCACCTGTGCGCTGTGGTCACAGCAAGCTTGCCAGAACAGTTCAGTTGATAGTTGCTTAATGTCAAGGTTCATGTTTTTTTTTTCATTCGAGGGATTCGTAGCCCAACATGTATCGCACATACAAATGGTATTATAGCTATAGCTATGTTGCTTGGAACTCCGGCGTGCGTCATATATTCGAAGCATAGTAGGAATACGTTCATGTACATACTATAGCGTTACCGCTATCGCCTCGGTATTGACCCGCGCGGGCTCTCGCGTTCCGGTCCACTCGCCACACGTGCCTGCTCAGTGAGCGTCAATTCGCCCGCTACCTGACCCTGGAAGCTCATACCTCTAACATTAGCATTCTTGTGTCTAACCATACGCACTGCTTTGTTATTCCTCACCATGCCGACAGCGGTTTGCTGGTGCCACGTGTGACTGCGTCTCTCCTCGGTACTGGCACCATGTACATACAACTGTGTATGTAAATAATATAACTGTGCAAATACCGGTATACACAGTGGTGTACCGGGGAGTGGCAATGGGACTTTACAATCAAAGCTGTTGTTGCGAATTACCTCAGCAATGCTCAACGATGCGAAGTGGTGGACATCTTTAGAAACCTGTATCGAAAATTCCATGTCAGGTGGTCGCTCGGCAAAGTCGTTGGTTGGCTGCTTCTCATCGGCGGTTATCGTCTGTTTACCTGTGTGCATGTGTACGTGCGAGTGTATTTGTTTGCGTTGCTGGGTGTTTGTGTTAGCATGTCTTTGTTGAGCTTCAGCACATTATGTACCAGACCGACCGGGCCGAGTTTGTCCAAGGTTTCGCACGTGATGGTCTGGTCCCGTGGACGAACTATGATGGTGGTTCCGGGTCAAATTGATCGCGCGTGCACGTCCCACGTATGCGCGTCCCATGTATGCACGTCCCGCGTGTCGCCGACGGAGGCCATACAGGAATACATGATGCACTACTACGCTCATATCAGAAGTCGCACGATTCTGAAATTTTGAGCAGACATTTGAGCATATTTTGAGCCTCCCCCCCACGGGGAGGAGGCAACTGCTTTGGGGGTCGGCAGCTGAATCAGTTGCCACACACACACACACACACACACACACACACACACACACACACACATATATATATATATATATATATATATATATATATATATATATATATATATATATATACACACTCGTGCCGAGGTATTGCGCCACCAGCAGCGTTGTTCCAGTTAATCTGAAACATTCTGGCACCGGTCCCGAGCAGGTGCAGCAGCACCCCAGTGGCGTAACCCTCGTGCATAATACCAGGAAAGACCGTCTTCGTTCGAGGACTTGATCGCAGGCTAGGATTCTCCAATTTCGAACAAATCCGTATTGCTGGGAGAGGAGAAAGTTGGCATGCATTCAGAAGTCCAGCCCTGGGCTGATGGTTCTCAGTCACAGAGGGTGCAATGGCTTGCCAGCGTCTGCAGCTGACGATTTGGAGCACGGTAAAGGTTTGCAGTATAGATCGGTGTTGCAAATTATGTCATGCATTACACAAAGAAAGTTTGTGTTACAGTATGCAAGTATGCAAAGCTATGTTAATTGATGCTCAGTTGGCGCTGCATAACCCATGCAGTTGATGCACCCCATAACCCCAATAATAATGCTAAGTTGGTTGTACAACGCCAAAAGCTGGTGCCGTGCCTACCACACTGGATATTACTCGCTTTGCAGTTTGGCCCAACAATTCACCAGAAAGGACTCCGTGTTCTTCAGTGCCCTTACTACCAAGGACAAAGTCACGACCAACCGTTTGGAGATCGATCAGATGCGTGTATCTCTGGCTGCAATTGTCCTCTGAGCAGACAGTTCAGAGTGATGGCAATGCGTGTATATCTGGCTGCAATCGTCCTCTTAGCAGACAGTTCAGGCTGATGGCAACGCGGTGACGCGAAGGTGCTGTTGTCGCAAGCAGGGGCTGGAGCAACAGCATGCGAGGCCACGGCATCCGTGATCATTTGCCTACCGTGGTGCACAAGGCACTGACCAGGGCATCCGATCGTTATGGTGCGTCACATACGATGACTCGCAAAGCCGCACATGCCTTCATATCCAACATGGTTGAAGAGCTCCCCGGTCAACGAACACAGTACGAATGTCAGGGTCTGCACACTTGTTGATACATGTGTCATTTGTCACTGAGAAATTATCGTGAGAAATAGCGCCATTCGGCTCGTTCTGGTTTCACGGGCCCTGCTTTTCCACCATGGTTTGGCATCGCTGACCACTGATAATTGGAATGACGGACTGGATGATTGGATGGACTTGAGCTGAGGGACCAACGATCTCCCGAACCACTGGCTTATAGCTGACGGACCAATGGTCTCCTGAACATACATATCGGCATAGTGACCGACGGCAGTCGCTGGCAGTGGACAAGAGTAAATCTGCACCCGCAAGATTATTTTCAAATACTTTTGATCAGAGCCTGATTGAAACCGCTACTTGATTTTACACTTGGTTGCATTCGGAATTTCGAAAACCAATGGTCTAAATGAGCTCACAGTTTTTGATGCCCACTTGATGCGAAGCGCTTCAAAGCAGCAACGCCCCCTTTCGCCTCGCCATTATATTAACAAGTCCGCTGGTACTCTACAAGCGTAGTCGTTTTGTGATGATACGATAACGTGTGCCTATCTTATTTGGCCGTAGACATCAATCGGCCGATCAGTTTATCTTCATCTTTCCGCTGCTAGCCAATCATTTGTTATGTGCCATTCGTCATTGAGAAGTCCGCCACAGGCCAATTCCCGATCACCGACAGGGATCGACAATTTCCCCAGAAGGGACCGGACGTTTTCGCGCCATGTTTCTGGAGCGGCGCTTTTGACCGACGCTGGCGCGGTGTAGTGGCGTGGCTGATAGGACTAATCCGATAACGAAGCTGTGAATCACTCACCCGAATTTTTTTGCGTGTCTCGTTCAAACTTCAACAGTCGACTCTTGATGATGATTACCATTCGCATTTGAAGGTCCACTGGATTTACTTCCTAATGATAAGACTACTCGTACCAGCTCGGCGTCTTGCTGCGGTAAATTCGCTTAGCTATACTAAAACAGGATACTGGCCAGTATCTACACCAAGTCGTAATTGAGTCGTAATGCATGCGAATTGAGGATATTTTCAATTACACATACACATGCACAACTCAGCAGCTGCATGTCCATGGGGAGGCCCTGTGAGCGGATCTCTTCCGTTTCAAAGTTCTGCGTATTGTTTTTACATTTCGTGGAGACTAAGAGGTAACAAGGCATGACGAATCTGAACCATGGTCGGCAGAAATCTGCATTCAGCAGGAATTTGCATGTAATGAATTCTAAAAGGTTTTAAAAATTTTTTCTTCCCCGAAAAAAAGAACTTAACCCCCCATACACCCCCCCCCGGCGGGCCGTGCCGTGCCGGCCGTGCCGTGCCGTGCCGTGCCGTGCCGTGCCGTGCCGGGCCGTGCCGGGCCGGCCGCCACGCTTGGCGCCACACATTTGCACCAGTTCATACTGCGATTGGACAGACCCACTCGCGATTGCACGCCACTTACGCGGCGGATCGGAGAGCGGCGCCGGCAGAAGTGGGACACGCTGCCGACGCCGGCTCCGGCCACGTCGCACCTGTCGCAGCGCCGGCGCCTCGCGAACATCGATCATCGTTTCTTTGCAAGCCGGTCGAGAGCGGCCGGTCGGAACAGCTGCCGCCGCGCGCGAGGGCCTCGCGTCCGGCCGGCAGATTCCATTCCCAGGGAGCGAAGCGCGACGGCGACGCAGCGCTGCTCGCGCTAAGTGACCGGCCGGCGCGCCAGTCAGACGCCACTCACACGCAGTCTGAGGAAATTGTATGCGATTTACTCACTGCTGCGTTAAAGCGACCGACATTTTGCAGAGCCGTTTGCCGGCGCTGTTGAGATAATGGCCGCCGAAAGCGTCTTCTGCCATTTTAATGACATACACTTTTAGTGCATTAATTGCAAGGCTCTGCCCCGACAGCGAATCCCATTCCCAGTGGTGCTGAAGCACTGTGGGGCAGGGTTGGTTTCAAAATTGCTGAAATGTAACGAAAGATGGATTTTTGCTACCTGTTCCTCACTGGTGCAAATGATAGATGCCGATGCGGCCGATATTCATGTGTCGGAATTTTACCGGAAGTGAGTATCAGTGCTATGAAACTACGATGTCAACATTTTTTGGTTGTCCTCCGCGTTGTGTAGTTCCAGAGTCTGTGAAGAATCTCTTGAGCAGCGCAGCCATTGGAGTGGCAATGGGGTGATTTTCTCCTTTGGGGGCATTTTCTTCGTTTTCCAAATGTCAGTAGTCCACTTCCAAATGTTTTCCTAGCTTTGATCATGGGATTAACATGAGTCTCTTTTTGAAGATATTAACTGCGCTTCTGCCCTCCTACTATACTCTTTCCTCCATCTGGGGATACCCACCCACGGGCTAAAAAGAGGCACAGGAGATTCAGAGTATACCCGTTCGAGAGAAAGTCGCTGACAACTCGCAACGACAGCAAAAGTTCAGGTCACCCAAAACCGACAGCGAAAAAGGAGCCTTCAGGGTGTTCTCTTGAGAGAGGAGGCCTCGCGGTGGACGTCTCTTTGGTGAAGCGGTCCCGCGATAGTGGGCCGCTCTCGGATAGCATTAGCGTCCCTGGCTGTGCCAGCCGGCGCATGCTGCTTGAACTACTGAACCTCTGGATAGCTGTCACTCACCAACACCTCTGGACAGCTGTCACTCACCATGACAGCTGTCACTCACCAACCCACACCTCTGGACAGCTGTCACTCACCAAACCTGACAGCTGTCACTCACCAACACCTCTGGATAGCTGTCACTCACCAACTGCAGCGGCCGAGTGCGCCATGTGGTGTCACAGCGGCCAGGTGAAAACTGACGGCCGCCTTTGTGTTCTTTGCAGGGCGCATCGGAGCGGTGGGTGTGCGTGCACTCTGGACGACTTCGATCGTACTGGGGATTACCGCTGGTGCACACACACCGCTAACCAGTGTGTCTCGCTGTCATCTGTCACCACCATCGGAGTGGAGTGGCACGACGGAACGCTGGTCACCCGGCTAGTAGCACCTCGCAAAACCGCCTGCTGACGTCACTGACAGGTCTGCGGGCGTCGCTGGCGAGCCGTGACCCAGCGCCGATGCCGGCCGCCGGCTGCGCTCGAAGATGATGAAGAACACCACGGCGGTGGACGGCTACAGCTTCCGCCTGGACATCGACTCGTCCAGCACATACTCGGACGCCAGCACCGCCGAGCGCAGCTCGGTCTACAAGCGTCGCATCGACTCGCTGTTTCGTGAACAGCGTTCCGGAGCCAGCTCGGACACAGCCGCCGCCAGCAACAGCGACTATGAGGTGATGGAAATGGCACCCGAACAGCGCAGTCAGCAGTTCCAGCAAGTCCGCTCGGCCGTGCAGGCGCAGATCGAGAAGATGTTCGCCAGCAGCGGCGGCGGTGGCGTGCCGCAGAAGGCCGCGCTACCTCAGAAGGAGCCGGCGCCGGGTGGCCGAGAGCCACAGCCGCCGCCCGCGAGGACAGCTGTGGTTGCTCCGCCGACGGCGCCGACGCCGACGCCGGCGCCTCTGCCCGAGGAGGCGCCACGCCGCGCGCCCGCGCCCGAGCGGCGGTCGGAGCCGAGCCGCATCGGCGGCAGTGTCAAGTTCAAGGTGGACTACCTTGGCGCGCTGCCGATCGAAGACAAGGCAACACGACTAGAGGACCTGCAGTTCCCGCTCAACAAGCTCTACATGGAGTACAGAGCGCTGCAGAAGCGAGGCAAGACGCCATTGCCCGGCACACTGGAGATCACAGACACGGGCGTAAAGGTGCAGTACGTACGTGAGCTGCACCGCGGTGTGCAAGAGGTCTTCAACCCGTTCCAGACGATCGCCGTATGGGCGGCCGTCAAGTTCGTTGCCAAAAAGCAGATCGGCCTGTCCGGCCAGATGGAGCTCAAGTTCGCGTTTCTGCCACTCATCTGTGACCCAGAATCGCAGGAGAAGTTCACGCTCTACAACGATCTGCAGATTGAACTCATTACGGATGCGCTGGGCGTCAGCCACCCGCCCGTGTTCGCATGCGTGATGCGACGGCCGGGGCCAGTGAAGACGCTCGAGTGTCACGGCTTCGTGTGCGGCGCGCCCGAAGACGCCATCGTGATCGCCGCCAACCTGTACCAGGCCCTGTTGACGAGCATGCGCTCGGAGCCGGCGGCCAGCTCGCCGCGACTCGACACCTCGGCCGGCAGCAACTCGAGCGTGGACGACGAGCGTGCGCCGGACGAGACGGAGGCGCCGCGCCGGCCGCCGCGCCGCCGTCGAGCGCCGCATCCGCCAGACAGCCACGGAGGCCGCCGCGACGTCGGCAGCGACGAGCGGCGCCGCTCGCAGCGCAGTCGCAGCCGCGGCGGCCACGGCCCCGGTCGCAATAGTCACGGCTCGTCCGAGCACAGCAGCCGCAGCTCGAGCGAGCGCGGCGCCGAGGTGCGGCGTGGACGCAGCGCCAGTCGGGCGGCCAGCACGCGCTGCAGTCGCCGTCTCACGAGATCAGTCTCGGACCGGCACGGCGGCGTCGTGGTGGACGATTACAGTCGGCTTCCGCGCAGCCACAGCTTCGCCGAGCTCAACAGCCGGCTCGACATCAAGCAGCTGCTGGCGCAGATCCAGGCGCGAGATGGCATCCGCACCGTGGACGACGTGCTGCGTCAGGTGGTCAACCCGGGAGGCATGTCGTTCAGCGACCTGCGACCCGAGCACCGCGAGCTGCTCCTCCGGCTGGCGCTCACACTCAGCAAGGACGAGATGTACCAGCGCAGCAAGCACATCATGAGGAAACAGAACAAGAAACTGTCGATTGGGGAAAGTGATACAGATGGCAGCACCATCAGCAACGTACTCAAGGCCACCAAGAAGTCCTTCTCGCGTTTCAGCTCTCGTTCCGGCAGCTTTCAGTCGCCGACATCCTACCTGCGCGAGCGCACACCGCTGAGGAAGCTTTATAACGTGCGCGCCAACGAGAAGAAAAGTGCTGTGAGGAGCGACGATGAGGTGATTATGCGTGCAATGCACATCGCCTCCGGCGGCGACGGCAGACAAGTAGTAACTCGACTTTCGTCCTCGCACTCGTCGCGCCTACGGCCGGCACCCAAGACCCCGATGCCGAGCCGCTCGCAGTGCGTGCCACCACCAGTTATCGACTGCGACTGCGGCTGCGGCTCTGAATCGGAGTCGGTGTACTCGAGCAAGTGCTACTGCACTCTGCCGCGCAACGGCGGCGGCTTGACTAGGGCCAAGTCCACCTTCGACCTGCCGTGTGCCTGCGACACCGAGAGCTGTGCCGAGAGCGAGAAGTGCTACTGCTCGCTGAAGCGCGTCAGCAAGACCGGCCTGAAGGTGTACCAAATCAAGCTGGACTCGGAAAGCGACTCGACCAGCACAGAGGCGGCAGCTCGCTCCACGCCCAGCGGCGACCCACGCCGTGAGTACGGCTCGCTCAGCAACTTGTCTCGCGCTGACTCGCCCAACACGGCCTGGCGCAAGAACGCCGCGTCGCTGCAGAGCGGCTCGTCGGCACCGCTGCGCCGCGGCCGCAGCTCCAGCTCGCTGCTCACTAGTTCAACGGACATGATGCGCGACAAGAGCGGGGGCGCCACGTTCGCCGACCAGGCGAACGTGGCGCACCGGCGCAGCTACAGTCTGGCGCTCAGCCTGGACAGCGACGGCAGCCGGCCGCCGGCTCGCGCCAGCCGAAAGAGTGTCAGCATAGACAACCTGCACCACTCGGCCAACGGCTTCATCTTCAACCGAATGAGCTCGACGTCGTCGCTGTCGACCACATCGAACCGGTCGAGCCAGAGCGGCGGCTCCGGCGGCCGCTTTATGCTGGTCTCGGCGGCGGACCCGTCCGGCAAGATCGTGTACCGCGGAGCGTCACAGCGGCAGGCGACCAGCGAGGGTGGCGACGTCATGTCTATGAAAAAAACCACCGAGATCGCCGCCACCTTTTCCGGCCTCAAGCTGAATCAGACGACCGACCTACTCGGCACCGACAGCGAAGACGACGCGTACAGTTCGATGCAAAACGTGAGCGGCTCTAACACCAAGTCCAGGCACGGCTACTCGGACCAGAACATCGAGAACTCGCTAGGCTATTTGCCGTGAGGACTAGTGTGTTCTGTCGTCGAAGTCGCACCTCCCCTCCCTCTTCCCGAGTAAGTCCACACACACATCTCTTACGCCCGAGATTCCTGTCCCTTGCATCCCAGCACCCAGTTGTCACGACGGCCGCCATCGTACACTGCGAGCCGGTGGCAAGGAGAGACCATTTCATCGGACGCTCATTGGTAGAGAGCTGTAGGATTGGTGCGGGTGGGTGGCTGTCGAAAAGTAATACACGGAAGGCCCAGGCCCTTTGCAAAGAATCTGGCGTATTTTAGAGAATGGTGTGACTTGCTGTCACAATTGCGACCGGGTTGCATATTGTTGCCACTGCCGCGCTATTTTGTTGGTGAAATATGTGAGACTCTGGCGTGTGATCTGTAAAATATCACACTGTACAGTGCCCGGGTGCAGAATTTCCGCAACTGCAATGACTGTACCCCGCGTAATGCGTTGTGAGGGGCATGGCGAACAACGCCACACGAGATGATACCTTGCCGCGAGCAATCACTATTATTGTTCATAAATACTGCTAGCTATTTATCTATATATTTATAACGTATTATGTGAAGTGTCGCTTTGATGTTTCCAATTGCAGACTTGCAATTTGACTTGTCATGCGATTTGAGTTCACACGTCGAATTTTGGTAGTGCATCAGGAACAGTCAAGGTACAATGCAAACTATGTTTTAGCTGGAGGTTTGTACAATAACTGAGGACTCTTCCTGTTGTTGCTGTGCCGCCCTGGAATGCTGGTCATGTTACGCCGTTGTGTTGCTGTGCTGTCGGTGAAATGTTTGGTGTGCTATGCTGTTGCTGTGCTGTCAGTGAAATTATTGATAGTTTTACGCTCCCGCTGCGCTGTCGGTGGAATGCTGGGTGTGTTACGTTGAGTTACATGTTGGAGAACCATGTGTAATATATTTGTACGAAGCAAATTCCTCAAACATACATACAAGCTTTGAAAATGCAGAGCTTCAGTCGATAACAGACTGATACAAAGTAGAGAAACGGATGAGAGCAGGGGCGTCGATTTGTATCCTTTTGTGGGGGCCAGGGCCCCACCAATGTTGATCTTGGCTCCCCCAATGTTGATTTGGGCCCCCCCCCCCCCAATAATATATGCTATTTTTATGCTGATAAAAAAGTTGAAGGAAAAAAGAAGAAAAACACGTAGAATACGTAGAAAATGTAGTTGATGTTAACCAGCACATTTTGTAATGAAAAAAACAGATTTGGGTTAGATAGTGGACTGAATCTCCACCTTTTGCTACAAAATTCAAAATGGTGTGCACAAAAACCAATTGTCATTGTCAAACTTGCATACCATCCAGTCCCGTGAACAACAATCAGTTATCATTGAGAGTGTGGATATACAAACTATAATTAACTTCAACAGCCCACTCATCACACTATCAGCTTGATATTTACCTGGTACCTAGGCACCTAGGTACACGCTGCAGAAAGACTTAGACGAGCTTGTGAAGTGATCCAAAAAATGGCAAATGAAATTTAATTTTGATAAGTGCAAAATCATGCATGTAGGTAGGCAGCATATCAAGGCTCCATACTTGATGGGTGGCCAAGTACTATAAGTGACTCAGCAGGAGAAGGACTTAGGAGTTATTTTGAACACAAAATTGGGGGCATCAGAACAGACCAAAGAAGCCAGGAAGAAGGCACAAAGAATGCTTTGGGCAATAAATAGGAATGTATCATAGAAAAGTGAGGAAGTCATCAGGAAGCTTTACTGTGCATATGTCAGGCCACATTTGGAATACTGTGTCCAAGCTTGGTCCCCTAGTTATGAAAAATATTGTTGCCTTTTAGAGAGCGTACAAAAGAGGGCAACACAAATGGTTAATGGTATAGGCAACCTGGCATATGAGGAAAGATTGAAGAAATTGAATATGTTTTCACTTAGATATAGAAGGCTGAGAGGAGATTTCATCGAGGTCTTTAAATTTGTTCATGGTCAGGAACAGGGATATCTCGGAAATATTTGAATTTAACAGAAATTATGCTATTAGAGGTCAGGAGTTGTACTACAAACTGGATAAAACCCGCGCATTCCCCGCTGAGGGCGCTAGTGCGCTCACTATGTATGACGTTTCGGTCAGTCTCGACGACGTTTTCGCAAGCACTTACTAAATATGCCTTGGCTGTGCTGCCTAGTGGTGGAAATGTGTGTCAAAATGAAATGACGATTCGCGTAGCGGCCTGTAATGATATGTTTTTGTTGTATTATTTTGACAGTCCAACACATACATATTTTCTAAACTGGTATTATCATAATATATATATTGCTGTAGAATACAACCAAACTGAGCGAATGGCATGAACTTGTCATCTCTATACCTTCAATCTGGATAAAGTTTTCGTTCGAGGAAATAAACGAAGAACAATACCTGCCTTGATATGAATTATGACGACCGAATTTATGGGTAACTTTTAGATTGTCATACTAGATAATTATAATCATTTTTTCGATATATCAATAAATTAACGAATATTCATGTTTTGTGGGTGCTGAGGGAAGTGTCGAACGCTCTGTCAGCGTAGCGCTAGCCCCATCTATGCTTACTATAAAATACTTCAGGTTCGACATTATCTGAACCAATATAGGGAACCGACAGGGGCATGGTAGGCACACATGGTGGTATGCTTCACTGACGGGTCTGGATTTCGTTACGGGGGTGCGGGCTTATTTTTGAGGGGGCGCCCTTTTCATCCGGAGAAGCACCTTCGGCTAAAAGTTCGTTGAGTGTGGGAAATGGGAGGCATAAGGTGTAGGAACAGGGGGCAAGGGGCCATGACCCTCCACTTTCTATGAAAGTTTAACAATAATGTTATGGCGATGCATGGAAAGAATGAACTTAAAAATAGATTTCCCCCCCGCCCCCTCCACTTTTTGAGACGTTCCTACGCCTCTGAGGGGAGGGATGGGTGCATTCGAGCTTCCCACATGCCGAGGACGTTTTCTATTCGGAGAAGCGTCTTCGGCTGAAAAATGTGTTGAAGATGGAGGGGGTGAAGGTGCATTCAACCTTCACAGAAAGATCGTGCCTTTGCCGAAGGGGAAATAATGCATGGGAAATAAAAAGAAATAATGCATTATTTCGTTTCTTTGTTTCGAGCTAATGCTACCTGGACAAGCGACCATCTATGTCGGAGACCTTAATCGGGTTCCTAAGGGGAGGGAGGAGGGTGGCCGTCCCCTAGGGCCCCGCTGGATCTGTTAGGTAGCTTGATGCAATTCGATGGAGATATGCCCCGTTGTCATACAAGTGGGTAGAAACAAATGAAAAACGTTGAAAAATAGAACTTCGAAACGGAAGACAGATGAACAAATTATGTGGAAGAAGTTAGGCAGAACTCAGCAATGGTAGAATAGAACCTTCATGACGATGCAAATTCATTTAATATGCACCAGAAGCCTGATCAGAAGGGTACGAGTGCCGACACTCGATTCGTACATGTTCCATCCTTGTACATTGCGACTGTTGCAAAATAATTGTTGCCACCCATAGGGCTAGTCTTCGGAACATAATTTCGTCGAGCGGGAGGGCGCAACACATGAAAGCAATAAGCGGGCACAAGTGGGTTGGGGCCATGCCACTAGTATCCCATGTTATAAGTTTATTTTTTTTTTTTTAGAGGTGCAAAGGCCACATGGGGGTGGGGGTGGGGGGGGGTGGGCGGGTCATGCAAGTGCCCTCACAATATCATATAAAGCTTCACCCACTGCCACCACGTATTGTCAATTCACTAAGCTGATAATTGCAGTGCAACCTTTTATATCTCATGAAGATGGTGCTACAAGCTCCAGGTGTTTTGTCTTGCATATATTTGGAAAAGATTGTATCCGTTGAATTATAACCCTCGCAATGCTGATGACTCCCGAGTGTTAAAGTTGGAAATTGAGAGCTTATTCCAGCTCACCTCACCACACTCACAGACATTTCCTCGGGTAGCCCAGGCAAACCTTTCAACGCCAGATTTAACCCGATTTTATCAGTTGATTGTGATATGCTTCCATCGCTCATTTTCGCAAAACGCCTTGCTTACCTCGAGACGACGAGAAGGGGGAAATTCCATTTTCCTAAAGAGGAGAACGTTACTCGGCCTCTAACCAAATGCGACCAGTGTAGCAGACGCAGAAAACAAATGCACTCCTCTTCACTAAATGTATTCCACAAGGTACAAGCATTTATAGACACCAATGGTAACAGACGCAAACAGAACACATCAGTGCACACGCATATTTCACTGGCGGATCCAGAGGCGGGCGCGCACTGTATGATCCCGTGCCCGGTCCAGATCGGTGAACGACAATTTTCATATAACCGAGAAAAGTGCCGCATCGCGAAGGTTCATCCGTACCAACTTCAATCGGCCAAACGCCACCATCACGCCATCCCGCCGTCGCAATGTTCAGCGAAAGGTGTCCCCTGGACAGAAATGTTTTAAGCTGTTCGTGCATATCCTCCACTGCCCTCATCCCTGTTCTGGATCGACGATTCCACGGTAGACAATAATACCAAGCGAAGGATCAAATCAAATCAAGTAATCAAATGTTCGGTGAGAGGCGTCAATTACCTTGCCCTCCTCTGTTACATAAACCCTGGGATCAAGCTGCGAATTGGTCGAAAAGTATCCCAACAGCTATTTGGATACAATATTAATTTGATTCTTACGAGTGCCTATTTGCACCAACTTGAAATAATCTCAGAGAATGGAAAATCTGACGACTCTTACCACCTTCACGCCACAGCTTCAATGCTTTCCAGGAAAGACACCTATACACAAAACCATCAAATGTGTGCAACACAAGGCCATCATTGATCCTGCAGCTGGAACGACGTGCTTTGAACATGTGCTAGGCCTGTGTCGAGGCAGTCGCAGCACATTAAGAATATCAAGTGTCATAATAGCGCATGCCAACGACATGCCAGCATACTTTTGTCGTGAAGTGGCCTGTCACAGCCTATAATTAATATATGTGAGCCCTCTCTTCAGTTGTGCACAAAATGACACCGCTGTCCCACGACCACCGGGTGTCCCACTGTGGTCGGAGAGGTGGTTGTCGAGCAGCAGCTAATCTCGGCCAACCAGTTGGCACCACTTGCACGCCCATGCAGCAGATGCTGAAAGCACAAAATATGATTAGGCCTTGTTACCAAATATGCTCCACATTTTGCAAATGGATACAGGTCACTGTATTTGGGCTGGCAGACCAGACACTCTGAATTGTGCTGACAGGTGTTCATTTGCTGCACACAGAATCCCAACTCTGGACCTAGCCCCAGCCAAGGTCATGACAAGGCTAGCCCCATCTCCCAGCCAGGTAGACGTGCATGGGTGGCCAATGGAGGGCAGCCTCCCATGTGCCTGCTGGCAACACATTCCATATCACCATCAAAATGAGCATACCTCCAGCTGCCACCATCTGACATGAAACACCATCACATAATCAAACCACTTAGGGTGCCACTCAATCACAAAGCAATCAGACAAATATCACACATGTTCGCATTGAGATGGGAATGCTCGCCCATTTAGCACAGAGCAGGCATATGACACACCACCCCACCACAATTAAGACATGATGTCCTACAATAAGCTGCAATTGCGATTTTCACACTGTGCTCCTGACTGGGTTGGTGGGTTGTGAAGCACCAGTAAAAAACAGTGTCTCAATCAGTGCTGTGGCACTGCATTTGAGAGGTTCAGAGATCATTAGCATTATTTTTAAGGTTTCTGAGTAGAAAGATGTGGTAATATGGTAGCAGGATTAAATATCCAGATTCTACAATCACCTATAGATCATCAATAACTTTCCATCATCATACAAACACCAGTTGCAAATTGGAAATGCTGCAGGCAAACCAAGGAATGTTACTAAACGTCAAGACTGCAAAGTATGACAAATGGCTGACAACGCACAGCAGCCATGGACAAAAAATCCAATAGGGAGATCAAATGCACCACCAAATGCAAAAAAACATGAGGTAAGAAAATCAAGAGGCTTATAGCAAGAACCTTTTCTACATAAACACATCTTCAGTTTTTAAATTGAGTTTATTACATTTTGAAGGTTTTCTCCAATTGTTGTGATTTTCTTCTTCTTGCAAACCTTCAAGTCATGTGTGAAGTGTCAGTGGATAATCAGTCCACCCACACCAGGTACCTGTTGCTGCACCAATTGCTGTACCAGCCATACATCTGGCCTCCCGCCCTGCACGAACAAGATCTTGTTGAAAGTGCCACACTTTGCAGTCTGGCTAATCATGAAAGGAATGTTTATTGAATATGTAGTTTACATAGGATAAGTTCTGAATAATAATTTCCAAGAATTAAGAATATTAGCAAGAACTTAAAGCATATTCTGCACATCTAATAAAACATCAGTAGACGTGATACAATCAAGTATATGTACTTCAGTGCACTTTCTTAACCAGGGCAAGCAATGTCTTCAACACAAAAGCAATTTCTTACACAGACCAGTAATGTTTTAATTAAACCAGTAATGTTAATTTCTTACCAGATCAGTAAGAAAATAAATGTATGAATTTAACATCAAAATCAGAGGGAGAGAGAGAGGGAGATATATATATATATATATATATATATATATATATATATATTTATATATATATATATACATGTGTGTGAAAACACAGAGCAATGGGAGCATAGTTTTATTAACAACGTTTCGGCTCACGCCTTTCTCAAGCTATGGACAATTTACAGGCATGACGGCATTTAACACTTATCGTCTTTTTTCTTCTTTTGTTTTCTTCTTTATTCTTTCTCCTCTTCTCAGCCGAAACGTTGTTAATAAAGCTATGCTCCCATTGCTCTGTGTTTTCACAATCTGTCATTCCATCTTAACTAGTACAAATATATATATATATATATATATATATATGTGTGTGTGTGTGTGTGTGTGTGTGTGTGTGTGTGTGTGTGTGTGTGTGTGTGTGTGTGTGTGTGTGTGCGTGTGCGTGTGCGTGTGCGTGTGCGTGTGCGTGTGCGTGTGCGTGTGCGTGTGCGTGTGCGTGTGCGTGTGCGTGTGTGTGTGTGTGTGCGTACAGGCATGAAGATGTGTCTGCAGCAGGACATTTTTATCATGCTGACTAGGTGCGAATTCCCAACCCAGCCATTTGGTTTTCCCACCCAGCCATGCCCTTTTTGTTCTGCCTCTGCCAACAGGCTAGCAATGTGATGAGCACTGCCCTCCGGCTCATGACATTGCTCTCCCAAGAGCTGCGACACGCGCAGCAGCGACCACAGTGTGCCCTAGACACGGCTGCCCTACAGCTCTGATGTCGATGCACAATGGGACCAGGGCCAGCGGACTCAGGGATGAATTAAGGTGGTGCGACGCAGCGCCAACTTCAAAAGCCAGCATTGCACGCAGAATGGTCCACTCGGCCACGTGGTCTTCAATGATTGCTTATCGCCCCACTTGTTCCTGGGATAGAAACTCGCCCACTGAACACGCGGCGCAAAAGAAAACATGAAAAACACAGTTTTCAAACATTATTTAGTAGGTCCTATAGCGCCATTGCTATTGAACATCATCCGGTTATTTCTGCAGTCTTCACTCATTTGCTTCATAATATATATATCTGGGTTTCATAGAGGCGGAGATCCAGCAGAGATCAAACATTTCGGCACGGATCAAGCGCTTAAGAATCAGTCGAGGTTTCACGACCCCTTGGCCAACGCTGACAGCATACCATGTTCATGGTCCTTGAGATGCTATATAGGATCTTCTTTGGTGTATATATCCCGCTGATGACCTTAGCAATGCCCATCTGTGTTCAAATATATGGCTAGCTATTTCGTAATCGAAGTGATTGCTTGTTAAAGTGCATTCTTTGAATGTGCAAGGGCTTCCTCCCGCAGATAGATATTCTGGAGTCAACACATCCTGAGTCCAAGGTCACCAGAAGAGAACGTATTGGTGTAGCAAACGGGGACTACTCAGTCGTCTTTTCCCGGTTCCCAAATGAAGCACAAGTTTATTCAGCTAAGCTGTACTATGCTAGCAACGCCGTGGGATGATGACTGTTATTAGTTAATTGGATAAGTAAAATACAGCCTGCAATGGCACAAGATTATATATTCCAGGAATGTACACCAACGTTTCAGCTTTATGCCTTTATCAGGGTGGCAAGTACGATATGAATATATATATATATATATATATATATATATATATATATATATATATATATATATATGAAACGGAGGTTTTAAATTTTTCAGTCGACACTTGACACTACATCTACCACCTACTACAGGTTGGTGAAAACACACAGACGAAATATCAGAAAGCACATACACACAAATGTAAAAGTATCGATCAGTCGTGTGTAATCACCATCCGGTTAGTAGACCCTCAGAATTCCTTCAAAATTGGCACACCTGCAGTTCAGGATACATTGACGATCATGAGCATACAAACTACGAGGGATGTTCATAAACAGCTGGTATATTCGGCCCAAAACTGCTCCCGGTGCGGATATGCAGCGATTATAAATAAGCACGAAAGGAATATCAATCTGCACGTTAAGTTAGATTGATATTCGATTCTTACAGGTGAAACATCGTGAAAACGAGCATACTGGTAGAGATCGGTACCCTGACTATGATGAGGACAATCAAGAAGTCGTATTACAAAACACTACGGAGACATTCGGGGTCAAAGGTCAAAGGTCATCGAGATCAGACTCCTCGGATTTTATTCAAAATTGGTACACGGGTAGTCCTCGATGCACTGATCATCATGAGCATAAAAGCAAAGGGGGCGTTCATAAACAGCTGGATTATTTGGGTCAAAACTTCTCCCGGTGCGGATATGCAGCGATCATACATAAATAAGCACGAAACGAATATCAATCTGCACGTCAAGCTAGACTGATATTCGATTCTGACAGGTGGAGCATCGTGAAAACCATCATACTGGTAGAGCACGGTACCCTGATTATCAATCAAGAAGCCGTGTTGCAAAGCACTACGGAGATATTCGGGGTCAAAAGTCAAAGGTCAGCGAAATCGGACTACTCGGATTTTCTTCAAAATGGGTACACGGGTAGTACTCGATGCACGGATCATCATGAGCATAAAAGCTAAGAGGGGCGTTCATAAACAGCTGAATTATTCAAGGTCAAATGTCAGGATCCTTGTGGTCGAACACTTCAAATTCTCTTCGAAATTGGTATACTTGTAGTCCAGGATGCACTGATGATCATGAGCATAAAAGCTAAGAGGGGAGTTCATAAACAGCTGAGATGTTCAACGTCAAATGTCAGGGTCATTAAGGTCGGTCTCTTCGGATTCCATTCAAAATTGGCTCACTGGTAGTACACGATGTACTGACCATCATGAGCATAAAAGCTAAGAGGGGCGTTCATAAACAACTAAGATATTCATGGTAAAAAGTCAGGATCCTTGAGGTCGGTCGCTTCAGTTTCCATTCAAAATGGATCACTCATTTTATATTATATATATTTTTCACAAATGTGGCTTCTGGCGGCACTTGGAACAATCGATTTTGAACGTCCGGGAGTTTGTTGTGATTAAGCGAAAGCCTAAAATATTGAACATTTCTTGCAGACAGGGCATATTCTGTCCGGTGATCCCGCGAATGCATGATCTTTGCTCACGTGCCTGATGGAAGCATATTTCACATTATTTTCCTCAAATTTTTCACTCGTTATTTTTCTCAAATGGGGCTTTTCTCGGCACTTGGAACAATCAATGTTCAACTTGCAAATTGGTTGCGGTGATTAAACGAATATCTAAAAGATTCAAGATTTCTTACAGACATGAGCCTATTCTGTCCGGCAAGTACCATGCTTTTGGACGGCTCATTATTTTTAAAAGCGGCTAAATCAGGTCGAAAAATTGACGAATCAGAATACTTGTCCCGGGGAAGCTGATCAACGGAAATCATGTTTGGGTGTTATTTGAGTGCATCATGGAAGCATGTTTGCTTTTGGACCTAAAATTTTTCAATCGTTATTTGTCACAAATATGGCTTCTGGGGACACTTTGAACAGCCGATTTTGAACGTGCGGGACAGGTGCGGTGATTAAACGAAAATCTAAAAGAATGAAGATTTCTTGCAGACAGGAACCGGCGAGTACCATGCTTTTCGGACATCTCATGATTTTTTTTTAAGCGGCTAAATCGGGTTGAAAAAAATAACGAATCAGAATATTTGTCCCAGGCAAGCTGATCACGCGAGCGCATGTTTGGGCTTTGTTCGCGTGCCTGACGGAAACAGATTTGACATTTTGGTGCTCAAATTTTCACTCGTTATTTTTCAGAAATGTGGCTCCTGGCGACCCTTGGAACAATCGACTTTTAACATGCGGTTGCAGCGATTCAACGAAAGTCTAAATGATGGAAGATTTCTTGCAGACAGGGGCCGGCAAGTATCATGCTTTTTGGATGGCTCATTGTTTTTTTTACAGCGGCTAAATCGGGTTGGAAAAATGACGACTCAGAATATTTGTAATTTGTCAATCGATTTTGAACGTGCGGGACGTTTACGGTAATTAAACGAAAACCTAAAAGATTGATGATTCCTTTCAGACAGGGGCCTCTTCTGTCCAGTAAGTACCATGCTTTTTCGACGGCTCATTATTTTTTAAGCTGCTAAATCGGGTTGAGAAATTGACGAATCAGAATATTTGTCCCGGGAAAGCGGATCATCGGAAAGCATGTTTGGGAGTTGTTTCCCTCATGGAAGCATGTTTGACATTTGGGTCTAAAATTTTCGCTCGTTCTTTTTCTCAAGGGTGACTTTTCTCGGCACTTGGAACAATGGATTTTGAACGTGCGGGACGGTTGCGGTGATTGAACGAGTATCTAAAAGATTGAAGGTTTCTTGCAGACATGAGCCTATTCTGTTCGGCAAGTACCATGTCTTTTTAACGGCTGATTATTATTTTTTTAACGGCTAAATCGGGAAAAAAATTAACGAATGAGAATATTTGTCCCGGGGAAGCTGTTCATCGGAAAGCATGTTTGGGCGTTATTCGAGTGCCTCATGGAAGGATATTTGACATATGGATCTAAAATTGTTCACTCGTCATTTTTCACTGATGTGGCTTCTGGCGACACTTGGAACAATCGATTTTGAATGTGAGGGGCGGTTGTGGTGATTGCACGAAAGTCTAAAAGACTGAAGATTTCTTGCAGACAGGGGCTATTCTGTCCGGCAAGTACCATGCATTTTGGACGGCTCATTATTTATTTAAAGCCTCTAAATCGGGTTGAAAAATGGCGAAGAAGAATATTTGTCCCGGGGAGCTAGCTGATCATCGCAAATCATGTTTGGGCGTTATTCGACTGCTTAATGGATGATGTTTAACATTTCAGTATATAACTTTTCACTCGTTATTTTTAGAAATGTGGCTTCTGGACCAATCGATTTTGATCGTGCGGGACGGTTGCGGTGATTAAACGAAAATCTAAAAGATTGGACATTTCTTGCAGACAGTGGCATATCCTGTCCGGCAAGCACCATGCTTTTTGAACGACTCATTATTTTTAAAGGGGCTAAATCGGTTTTAAAAAATGACGAACCAGAAAATTTTCCCCAGGGATGCTCATTACGGGAAAGCATGTTTCGACTTTGTTCGCGTGCCTGACTGAAGCATATTTCACATTGTGCTCCTAAAATTTTCCTCGTTATTTTTAACAAATGTGGCGTCTGGCCACACTTCGAACAATCGAATTTGAACCTGCGGTACGTTTACGGTAATTAAACGAAAACCTAAAAGCTTGAAAATTCCTTGCAGGCAGGGGTCTCTTCTGTCCGGCAAGTACCATGCATTTTGGACGGCACATTATTTTTTAAAGCGGCTAAATCGGGTCGAGAAATTGACGAATCAGAATATTTGTCCCGGGAGGCCTTGGTCCCGGGAATGCTGATAACCGGAAATCATGTTTGGGCGTTGTTCGAGTGCATCATGGAAGCATGTTTGGCATTTGGGTCTAACAAATTTCACTCTTTCTTTTTCTCAAATGTGGCTTTGCTCGGCACTTGGAACAAACGATTTTGAACTTGCGGGACGGTTGCGGTCATTGCACGAATATCTAAACGATTGAAGATTTCTTGCAGACATGAGCCTATTTTGTCCGGTAAGTACCATACTTTTTGAACGGCTCATGATTTGTTTTTTTTTTTTCAAGCGGCTAAGTCTGGTTTGAAAAAATGACAAATCAGAATATTTGTTCCGGGGAGCTGATCATCGGAAAACATGTTTGGGCGTTATTCGACTTCCTCATGGAAGGATGTTTGACATTTTGTGTGTAAAACTTTTCACTCGTTATTTTTCACAAATGTGGCTTCCGGCCACACTTGGAACAATCGATTTTGAACGTCCGGGACGGTTCCGGTGATTAAGCGAAAACCTAAAAGATTGAATATTTCTTGCAGACAGTGGTATGTTCTGTCCCGCAAGTACCATGCTTTTTGGACGGCCCATTAATTTTTAAAGGGGCTAAATCGGATTGAAAAAATTACGAATCAGAATATTTGTCCCAGGGAAGCTCATCATCGGAAAGCATGTTTGGGCGTTATTAGAGTGCCTCATGGAAAGATGTTTGACATTTGGGTCTAAAATCGTCATTTTTCACATATGTGGCTTCCGGCCAGTGCCGTCCGAGCAGGTCATGAAGGATTTCTTTGTTAGTTAGTTATTTGGGTTTTAGGGCACTTCGACCAAAATATGTGATCACTTAGCGTCCATAACGTTCATTTGGCATGCAAAAATCCTATGGAGCTGTTACTGAGGTGAGAATATGGCCTGGAATCCTATCGCTCTCAGGTACCTGAATATGTTACCAGAATGAATTATTTCCGAGTCATCTGCTAACAAGTCGCGACATGTTAGATGTCTGATCCTATTTACATTGAACAATCTTCGCTCCCTTGAAAAGCGTTGACACGAGAAAGGCACATGGCGCACCGTAAGGGCTTGCAGACAGCGGGAGCACTTGGGTCTCTCTTCCCCGCAGAGGAGGTATTGGTGAGTAGCGTGTGTGTGGCCGGTTCGTAGTCTACATAGAATCACCTCGTCAATCCTGGATCTGAGATAACATGATTACCAGTCTCCAAAGTGTGGCTTTATTGAATGCAGCTTATTGTTGGATTACGCGTTCTAACTTCCCTGCCACTTAGCATTCATGTGCAGTGAGATTACAGAGATGTGGTCCCTGGCGGGAAGTGGGAGAATACGTATCTCTGCGCTGCGGAATCGGCTTGCTCATTTCCATAAATTCCGACATGGCTCGGAACCCAGCACAAACAAACGCCTTTCCCGTCTCGTTCCAGAGCAGTGAGAGCAGTGTCGATCAGTAGAGAGTCTGTAGGGTAAAATGCAGTAAGTGCCAAAAGGCTGCTAGGAGAGTCAGACAGTATGACATATGAAACGTCTTGTGATACCTCGATGAAGGAAAGGGCTTTAATTATTGCTATCAGTTCGCAGGTATACACTGATGCATACACAAGCAGAGTAAAAAATATAGCGGAAGTGCCACATACGAAGGCACATCCTGCTTCAGTGCTGGTCTTGGATCCATCAGTAAATATTGGTGTGTATCCTTGATATGTTTCCAAGTGTTCCAGTGTTTTCATGCGGAAAAGTTCAGATGTTGCATCATCCTTGCGCATCGCTGTGAGCGATAGGTCAGCTATAGGGTAGACCAGATTCCAGGGCGGTACGGCTAGTTTCTGCATGCGCATCACCAGACGAATTCTTACACCACTCTCCTCAAAAAGAGCACGAATCTGTACACAGAACGGCGAAGCTGTCACATTTCTGCCACTGCGGAAGAGTGTCAATGTATGTCGTGAGAACACCGCGTCGTAGGTGGGGTGGGTGGGGAACTGCCGTAATCTGCATGCATATCGTGGGCCGAGCAATTCACGTCTTAACGCTAGGGGAGGCTCGTTCGACTCTGCGAAGAGGCAAGCAATCGGCGTGGTTCTACACTGAAAACAAAATTACCCAGCTGCAAACAAAATTACCCAAGGCTCACGGGTAACTCTTTCACGGCACCCAATGATGGCGAGTAATTTGAAAATTTACTATCTTAATTGTGGTTAAGATATGCACATTCAGGGTCGTGGTGAGAGAGTGACTACCGAATCAGGGTTTATCCATGGAAGGGTAAATATTTACTCTTTTGCGATACACCTGATGCATGCTCCACTCAACTAATTACAACGACAGTCTCGCAGATCGCGGGTAACTCTTACAGGGCGACCCGTTAATCGGGTGTCGTTATGTGGTTACCCAAAACGATTACCCTCAAGCGGATGTCCTACCGAAAATGGTAACTCGCAGATTGGTAGTCAGTGTCAGCCGGCGTGCGTTAGCCATCTTGAATTGCCGTTGAATATCGCGCGAGGGGTGTCATGGTGTATGCTTCGCGAGAGGCATATGAAGTTCCAGAACTTTACACGCGGGCATGCATACAAATGTAAGTATTTATAGGTTTATAATTGACATCTAAATCATGGAAACATGTCGCATTTATATGGCTGGATATCCCTGGTGGTTCCAGGGGGTCTGAGCGCCCATGGTTTGGTGCCCTGTTAATGATGATGTCTCATTTTCTCTATTCACTCTGAAAATATGTCTTAAAAATAAACAACCCCTGGTTTCGTAAGATATATCCAGCCTCGTATATGTCTACCAGGTCACTGTGCCAGAAAGGGCACTACCCATGTTCACTACCTACAGTAGGGGAAGAGGGGGGTATCTGAACATGTTCTGTTTCCTGAACACCTACCTTTGGTCCTCTCCCACATCATGTTCAGTGCATAAATAACAAAAAGATGGTGGTATTCATAAATGGTGGACCTGTCTATAAAAAAAATTGAAAGTCTGATCACATAGTTCCACCCATTCTTTGTGTACGGAGGTTGCGAAGTTCACAGGAACTATTTTAGGCTTCCAAGAGCAGCTGACTTAATGAAACGATAAGGAAGTGGCTTTCATTTTTTTTTGCAATTAAACCAGCATTTTTTTAGTGGCTACTAGTAGCTTGTACCACAACATCTACAGTGAGGTAATCCTGAACAACAACATTTTCGTGTTCGGAATGCGGCACACCACTATAAAATAATTATATGTTTGGAAGTTGCTCTTTGCAAGTGGTTAGAGGATATTCATTGAAAGGAACTGTTTGAATATGGATAGCTTGATCATTTATGTGTTCAGTAAACACAGTACAATTACTGGTTCAGCCATACAGAAGCAGCAGTAGAGCTATTTGTTGCATAATGCCTTAAGTGTTCAGAACCCCCCCCCCCCCCTTCTTCCCCTATATATCTTAAATATTGGTCATCTTTAGCAGGCCTGCATCAAAGTGAACAGAAGGATCAGTTCATGTTGTATTTAATGAAGTATGTGAAGAGAAATGAAGACTAACTAAACAGCCAGGACATTTTTATGTTTGGGACCCAATGTTTTTGAAAGCCATCTTGGTTTAATAGTGGTATGCGATTTGACTCATGACGAGTGGGAGAAGGTGCACCATGAGTTTAGGCTTAGGGGCGCCAGTGCCTACCTCTTGCATTGGCTGGAGATAGAGTATGACACAAGAATTCTTCAAAATGATTTCTCCTATGCAATGTTTAGTTATGTAGCTAACATGATGTGACCACTCACTTACTGTACAAATGTTCATTTTTCAGTTGGCAGGCTAAATGACACCAAAAAGTGGGTTGTGAGTTAGGTAACATAGCCTGAAATTCAATGTTTGAAAAGGAAAAACATGAAACCTAACCTATCCTTACCTGTGATGTAAGAAAAAAAGCATTCTGAACAATCTTTTCTCATTTTTATGACAAAATAACATAGCCTAACCTGACCTAATCTAGCCCAGCATAGCCTGTTTTTGAACAGGTAATACAAAATTTTCCTCAAAAGCATGCACATGTTTAAAATGTTTTTCCAAACTTACCCTACAAACAAAACAAAACCTACCATAACATTATTGGGATGGGAAAATTTGGGTGATTTTGTGCTTTAAGGTATTTTATGAATTCTTAAAATTTCTTTTTCCAGTGCAATGCTTATGTATGTGGCTAACTTGATGTGACCACTCATCTACTGTGCAAATGCCTACTTTTCATTTTGCAGGTCAAATAATACAAAAATTGGTTTGTGAGTTAGGTAACTGCATAAATACAATGCTTAAAAAATGAAAAATGAAACATAGCCTAACCTAACCTATCCTTATTTTCCATGTAAGGTAAAAATGGAAAGAATATAAAATTCTGAACAACCTTTTTCATTTTTAATGAAAAAACTAGCACAACTTAACCTAGCCGAACCTAGCCTAGCCTGTTGTAGGAGAAGTATTCAAACATTTTCCTTTAAATTTTGGGACGTGTATCAAAGGTTCTCCAAACTTACCTTAGAAATAAAACAAAACCTACCCTAACATTATTGGGATGGGGAAAATGGGGGTAATGTTGTGCTCTAAGGTATTTTATGAGTTCTTCAAATTTCTTTTTCCAGTGTAATGTTTATGTATGTGGCTAACATGATGTAACCTCTCATTTACTGTGCAAATGCTTACTTTTCATTTGGCAGACCAAATAACACCAAACATGGAGTTGTGAGTTAGGTAGCAGCACAAAACATTGTTTAAAAAGAAACATAACCTAACCTAACCTATCCTTACATGTAAGGAACGTGTAAGTAAAGAACATGTAAGGAAAATATGGAACAAATATATAATTCTGAACATTTTTATCCTTTATAAAATGAAAAACTAACATAACTTAACCCAACCTAGCATAGCTTGGCCTTTTTTATGGAAGTAATCAAACATTTTACTGAAAAAAAATTGGGAACTATATAACATGTTTTCCAAACGGAAAAAAACTACCCTAGCATTGTTGGGATTGGGAAAATGGAGGTAATATAGTGCTTTATGATGTTTTATGAATTCTTCAAATCTCTTTTTCCAATGCAATGTTTATGTATGTGGCTAACATAAGGTGACCACTTATGTACTGTGGAAATGCTTACTTTTCAGTTGTCAGGCCAATTAACACAAAAAATGGGATTGTGATTCAGGTAGCAGTCAGTCATAAAAGCAATGTTTAAAAAAGAAAAGGATAACATAATCAAACCTAATCTAGCCTTATCTTCCATGTAAGGAAAAGTGGGGAAAGTATAAAACTCTGAACAATTCTTCTTTCATTTGTTTTCAAATGGCAAACATAACATAACCTAACCTAACCTGGCCTAGCCTAGCCTAGTCTGTTTTTTTTTAAAGAAGCAATCAATGAGTGTCCTCACAATTTTGGAAAATGTTTCAAATGTTTCCAACATAAAAAACCTACGCAAAATAGCGTGACCAAAACTAACCCCTTTGTTTGCTTCATGGAGATAAAATGTGTGGAAAACTTACCTCATCAATACCCTAAAGCACAATAGCACTGGTCAGTTTGTGCTTTAAGGTGTTTTATGAATTATTGGAATTTCTTCCTCCAATGCAATGTTTATGGAGGCGATTACCGTAATGTGACCACTCATTCCTTGTGCAAATGCTTGCTTTACAGTTGGCAGACAAAATAACACAAGACAGAGACTTCGAGTTAGGGAACAGAATATAAAATGAGGTAAAAAAGCGACATAACATAGCCCAAGCTCAATAATACCCTGCATTTTGTCTTGGGGTAAGAAGAGGCAGTCAAGAAGGCCCACCTGGGCTTCTAAGAACTGCTAAATTGAGTATGTTGTGTACTATTTTTGTGGTATTATTTTGTGGTATTCAGCAGTTATAATTCTTACTAACAGCTTAGAGAATCAATTTTTTCCTATTTGCACTGGCCACGCTCATATTAAATCCAGTGTTTCCAGCCTTTGTAAGGTAAGTGGATTTTGTTGATATACGTTGGATTGAAAAAATTAATGAACAAAGCTGATGAACATTTGGATTTTAACGGTGAAGGCATCAATAGATCACGAGTGCAGCAGGAGAATGCCAACAGTGATTAAGATTGGCACAAGTGTTCCAAATTGTAGTATGTTGGAAAACTACATAAACTAATGATTCCCCAGGGAAGAGTGGTACCAGAAGCTTCCAAATTGGCATGTGTCACAGTCTGTTACAACAGGCACAACCCATAGCTGATAGCGAGCAAACATGCACTGGAATACTCAGCATACAGTATTACAATACAGCACTCAATCAAGTATAGGAGATTAAGAGGTGATATAATTGAAATGTATAAAATTATTGAAGTGCTAGATCAGATTAAATTGAATGATACCCTTATATTTAGACTATCACATATGGGTCATCAATTCAGGTTAGACAAATCAAGGTGTAGAACAGATAAGCGACAACAGATCTTTAGTCAAAGGATTGTTGATCATTTGGATAGTCTGCCTGTTGATGTTGTGGGGAGTCCCTCTTTGAATGTGCTAAAAAATATGGTGGACAACTATTTTAGGTTGAAAAATCTTATATTTGAGTTCTAAGGGGTGGTGTGTGGGGTGATATCCATGCAAAGTGTGTGTGCACTGTACATGCCCCTTTAGGTGGGGTGGATGGAGTCTGAAATTTTGTTTTGATCATGCTGATAAATTGAGTATTATACTAGCTATATATGGTATATTGTACTACTAGTATTATATAATACTATATAGGGTGTACCTAGCAGTGGATGCAGCACCGTCCTTCTGGAATGTGATGCTGATGAGTTCGGCTATGATAGCACAATGGGGCATGATTGGAGGGGTAGGAATTGTTGAGGCGTGTGATATGCAATGTCAGTTCAATGGTGCTAGATAGGCTGGGATATATAGTTCCCTTGGAACTTGAGATAATGGATTGATGGGGGTGGGAGCATATACTTTTCTGGTATCTTTTCTAGACAGGCCTGACCCAGATGGCCACCTTTGACTTTTCATAATTCTAACATATATTGGTGGCTGTGTGATGTTAGTGGTGCATTACTGCAGCAAATTCGAGTGGGACCTGTAAAAGAAAAAACAATGCGCTGAAAAATCCGTGCTCAAATTACAGCTCCACAGTATGAAATTGGCATGGCATAGCCACAGGCGTTGATTTCTGAAAATGATTGGGGGACAAAATACATGAAGGGAATAGGCAGGACGAAATGGACTTGTGGGCACACCACATAGAATTCCATGTTAAATTTGAAATTATTGAGGTGGGGTGGGGCAAAGCCAACATTGAGAAGGCACTTGCCCCCTCGAAAGTATACCAAACAGCACTCTTGGGTAGAGCAGAGCTGTAACATTTGGGAAGTACAACGGTGGATTATAGTGCAATCTGTTCATGCATCATGTTGCTTGAAGTTTGTTTGTGGAGCAGGTAAATTGTGACAACACAAAGCTGAGTAAAAACGTGAATAGCAAACACCCCATTACTGAACAGTTTATGTCCCCCAAGAAGCACGAGCCTGACCACCCGAATCCAGCCCATATTCTTCTTCAAGGGTGTCTGTGCCAATTTGTTTTCATAAAATAAGTATGGTCTTCTGTCAGTCCCAGTTATTGAGCTAAGCATGTGAGGGATCCTTACTAGATAAATTGATATGCATTTGTGGGCAATGAAACCAAAAGTAAAAACGGATTGCCAAAATATTGTATGAACACCTGGGACTGGTGCAGAGGTGAGAGGTGGAACTTTCCGAACCTTTGAAGGCATCTCCGGTTGGAAAACTAGTGTTAAATAGAATAAGGTTGAAAGCGGAACATTGAAATGAAATAATAAGGTCTCTAACTGGAATAGGGACGAATGGAGCGAAGTCGAAAGTTGAATAGCATCGAAATGAAAGTCGAAAAGTAGGTGCAGGTTTACTAGTATTAAATGGAAGAATGTTCAAAAGGAATAGGATCATATGGAACAGGATCTAAAGTGGAATAGCATCAAATGGAATAGTCAAAAAGCAACTGGAGATACACGCTTTGGTCGAAGCGCCCTTAAACTCAAATAACTAACTAACTAACAACTGGAGATAGGAGAGACTGGGATGGCATCAAATGAAACAATGAAAAACTTAGGCCAGAGATACGGTAAATTTGTGCTTTGAGGCGTTTCATGAATTCGTATAATTCCTTTTTCCAATGCAAGACCTATCAGTGTGGTTAATATGATGTGACCACTAATTTCCGTTGCAAATGCTAACTTTTCAGTTGGGAGAACACCAAAAACAGAAGCATTCAGTTAGGTAACAACATAAAATATTGTTAAAATAAAAATGAATTATAACCTAACCTAATCTACCTAGCCTAGCCTAGCCTCCCATATAGGAGGAAACATCAAAAAAGGAAAAATACCAAACCATTTTTAACCATAATTTTTCAACTTGAAGAACGTAGCCTAACCTCAACTAACCTGACCGAACCTATTTTTAAAGAATATTGTCGAAAATGTCGTTGAAAAAAATCCTAATTTTAAAACCATTTTACAACCTAAAAAAATATAGCCTAACCAAGCCTAACCAAAAATAGCCCCTTTGTTTGCTTCACGGTGGTAAAATGTGTGGAAACCTTGTCTTGTGAATAATATAAAGTACAATATTGTTGGTAAATGTGTGCTTTAAGGTGCGTTATGAATCCTTTGAATTTAATTTCCCAATTCGGCCCTCATTAGAACAAATCCACACGATTCTCATTGGACTTGACCCGCACAAAGCATGTGGACCAGATAATATCAGCGCCCGAATCCTCCGAGAGTGTGCTGACCAATTATGCGTTCCGCTGTACAAAATTTGTATCCTCTCCATCAGGCAGGGAAAATTTCCGAACTGATGAAAAATGGCAAACATCACACCAATATATAAGAAAGGCAACCGGAAAAATCCGACGAACTACCGAGCCGTTTCACTTCTTTGCCGGTGTGGCAAGATTTTAGAAAAATAATTTACGATGTTTTGAGTGCTCACATTTTGCCGTCGCAGAAATACCCGTACATGCATTCCGAAACCATTTTCCACTACGACGAACCATTTCGCCTTCAGACGCGAAATGGTCAGCCATGTCAAATCTGGGGTACCGCATAACTTGCCGGAGATTTCACTTATTTCAATCATCCAAACGCTTGTGCCACCGCTGTCATGGCGGCATACAGCACACCAAGTCAACTGGTCACTCGAGGCCACCATTTGACCTCAGATCAACGAAGACTTTAACATTACACCCGATGGGAATATCACGGTGTATCGAATACAATTTTCTTGAATACATTTATCGGATGGATATTAGCGTCGAATAATCGCCCACCGAGCAAGGACGCAGCACATCCGAGCATGTGACTGCCATCGTCAGCGTTTGACCTCAAGTCAGGTTTAACGAAATTGAGAAAAAGAAAGTAGTCCACTTGGGTACCGTATGTGGGCCAAACGAAGCATTGAATGTAGACTATCTCAACACTGATGCATGCATTAGCAACATAAGAAGCAGCACACTGCGTGACCTGACCTCTATCGATAACCCATTTCATCAGGCAGCACTAGCGTCCCATTCAGCAACGCATTCAGAAACGAATTCGCCTCTGAAGGCAAAATGGTTCGTCGTAGCGGAAAATGGTTTCGAGATGCATGTACGGGTATTTCTGCGACGGTTGTCAAATTTCAGACGAATCGGAGAACATTGGTGAATTGGTTTCTGAATGCGTTGTTGAATGGGACGCTAGTGCTACCTGATGGAATGGGTCATCGATAGGGGTTAGGTCACGCATGTGCTGCTTCTTATGTTGCTAGTGCATGCATCAGTGTTGAGATAGTCTACATTGAATGCTTCGTTTGGTCCACATACGGTACCAATGTGGACTACTTTCTTTTTCTGAATTTCATAAAATCTGGCCTGAGGTCAAACGCTGACGCTGACAGTCACATGCTCGGATGTGCTGCGTCCTTGCTCGGTGCGCGATTCTTCGACGCCAATATCCATCCGATAAATGTATTCAAGAAAATTGTATTCGGTACACCGTGATATTCCCATAGGGTGTAATGTTAAAGTCTTCGTTGACCTGAGGTCAAATGGTGGCCTCGAGTGACCAGTTGACTTGGTGTGCTGCATGCCACCGTGATAGCGGTTACACAAGCGTTTGAATGATCCAAATAAGCGAATTCTCTGGCAAGTTATGCGGTACCCCAGATTTAACCTGGCTAACCTTTTCGCCTCTGAAGGCGAAATGGTTCGTCGTAGCGGAAAATGGTTTGGGGATGTACGTACGGGTATATCTGCGAAGGCTGTGTCAAATTTTCAGACGAATCGGAGAACATTGGTGAATTCGTTTCTGAATGCGTTGTTGAACGGGACGCTAGTGCTACCTGATGAAATGCGTCATCGATAGAGGTCAGGTCACGCAGTGTGCTGCCTCTTGTGTTGCTAGTGCAATCATCAGTGTTGACATAGTCTACATACAATGCTTCGTTTGGCCCACATACGGTACCCACGTGGACTACTTTCTTTTTCTTAATTTCATAAAGCCTGACCTGAGGTCAAACGCTTTCGCTGACGGGCACATGCTCGGAGGTGCTGCGTCCTTGCTCGGTGGGCGGTTCTTCGATGCCAATATCTTTCCGATAAATGCATTCAGGGAAATTGTATTCGGTACACCGTGATATTCCCATCGGGTATAATGTTAAAGTCTTCGTTGACCTGAGGTCAAATGATGAGCTTGAAGGTGACATGCTTGGATGTGCTGCTTTCTTGTGCGATGGGAGATTTTTGGCGCTAATGTCCATCCTATGAATGTATTTAGGAGGGTATTATCAGGTACCCTGTAGATGGCAATAATGCATGGTCAAAACAGTATTTTGCGAATATAGGTCAAACTATGAGATTGTAGGCCAGATGCTTCAATGTGCTGCATCCATGGGCCATAACTAATGTATGGGTATTTTTTTTCGTCGTGCCAAGTAAAATGTTGCCGAAATTATCGGGTACACAAGAATTTGGTATAGTTGCATTTTTGGGGAATTTTTGGCGAATGGTGATCAATCAGTGGGTCATCTTGATTGATGTGCTCTATGTACGTGCTATGTAGACTATGACCTGCAAAAATCAGGTATATCCAATGTGTCACCATGACTTTATTCGGTACCCCGTAAATAGATGTAGTGCATGAGTAAAACCAACTTCGGTGACTTGAGGTCAAACCGTGACATTGAAGTTCACGTAATTCGATGTGCTGCATCTTTGATGGATAGCGGACATCTAGGCGTTGGAATCATTCGGCTAAGTGAAATACTTCGCATTTTATACGGTACACCGTTTTTGACCCGAGTGACCTCTCTGGACCTCTGGAGATCGAACCGCTCGTCCTACTGAAGAATCGTTGTTTGCCTTACTTTTGCAAGTGACGAAGATCATATCATGAAAAATGAACGGATTCGGAGAGTATGCGAATAGGATGCTGAATGCGAATGCGAATGCGTTGCTAATATCATGGACATATGGACATTGAAATTGTGAAGGCGCGACCGTTTTGCTGAGGAAGCTACTCCAAATGTACCTTAAGGTAGGGGAGATTCAGTTGACTGGGCATGTAATTTTTAGTGTCGGTGAGGGTAGTACCATACTTGGTGGGCATTGGGTCACGGTCCTCCATTATTATTCAAGGGCGGATTTTTTAAAATAAAAAAGTGGTTATGGGAGCAGCATCTCTCAGAACTGGGAGTGTTTTCTATTGTGAGGGGTGCTATCAGCTGAAGAACCCGTTGAGTGGGAAGTGGGAAGAGCTGCACTCAAATGTGCAAGAGAGCACCTTTTTCCTGTCAAATAGGAGCCACATGTCCATCAAGGAGTGGGAGCACATGCCCTCAAATTTCCCCTAGGTCTGTCAGTGGCGTGATCATGGCATCATAATTTCTTTATTAAATGTGCGGATGTGAGTGGAACTAAAAGTTTGGATTGTAGGTTCCAAAACCTGCCACAAATTACCAGTGGCGCAGCCAGGATTTTCTTAAGGGGGCGTGACCCCAACAATGTCATGAAGTGGAAAACGCTTTTGCGCGGGAATCTCATCGATTTTTTCCCCGTTTTACGTGGTGAAAATCGCAACAATTCCTTGTATCATCCAGTATCTTTTTGTTTGCTAAAGGGAGGGGGCGGGCCCCCGGCCCCCTTCGCTGCGTCTTTGCAGGTTGTTACTGCCTGCCCAAAGCTTTAAAAAAATATACCCCAAAGTCAGCGTGCTGCCCCAACAAGACCCTCAGCTCTGCCAGAGAGCACAATAGGTACATGACGAATGTTTTCTTATTGGTATGTTTATATGTTTGGAATTTATTTTGCAGAAGAGACGGTAGAACACCTGCTGTGCTTCTTCCACGAGTTGGAGGTCATGCAGGGGTCGTACCTTGTGAAGTCAGCTCCCTGCATCGATGAAAACATGTTCGTCGAGGAGGGCGAGGAAGTGCTGAAATTCAACCTATCAACGCAGTATACCGGCTACTTCCTTCAAGCGTTAAGTTTACGGTGTTCCCGCAACCCGTTCCCACGCGCTTCCCCAACACGACTTTGGTCATTCCTGAATATGTGATGGAGACGAACGTGTTTGTAAAAGTGTCGAAAGATGTGTCCCTTTCTGGTGTAAGACGGGTTGGGGTAGTGCAAAGGGCTCTGCAAGTTGGAGACGTCCTTGGAGGCTCTCCAAGGGCGTTTTGTTTAACCTAGATATTGCCGCATAGAATTAATAAATGCACCGCATTTTCTGTGTCTCACGCGTTTGGAAATGTACGAAAGGGTTCAAGTGATCAGCTTGTATTGGAGGGCGACAGCATGTTAGGCATAGCCCAAAATATCTTCAGCGGATTGATGTTTATGGAAGAGCCAATGAAGAGAACAAGCTAAATGTCATTTATCATAATTTGTTTTTATGAGTAGCGAGCGGATTTTAAATCATAGAACAGCTATTGTGCGAAGCGAAGACTATGGAAATGATAAGCATAGGGTTAGGACTAGCACCGATGGGTAATATCAATCATCGCACTGGCAAGAGTAGTACCATGTAATGAGCGGGAGTATAAGTGATTAGCTTCGAAACTAGAGGACAAAATAATTCATCTAGGAAAAAGCGTAAGAGTATCGGAGTTGATCCAAAATTCGGCACAGTGACACTCCAATAGCTTACAGATTAATGGCAGGCATCGATGGACACTAACTGGTCAAGGGTAACTACAAAATGATGACCTGTGTGCTGCGAACTCGTGAAGAGAGCACCGCTGTAGGAAACTAAAAACGCAAGATTGACTTCTACATGAGGATACAGTACAAAAGAAAACCCCTAAGAAAAGAACCTTGGGATTTACGACGCATTCGACTGTTTAGTTTTACAGCGTCGCCGATCACTCGCACGGACTGGTCGCGGGTGGACTCGAAAATTCCGCCGGTTGCGGGATTTGAACCCACGGTCTCGAAAAAGAGTCGAAGGTCCTACCCACTTAGCTACCGTTACCCATAAAACATAACCACCAAACGAGGAGTAATGACAATAGAGTAACCCATGAAAGAAGGGTAGGTGCCGTAGAGAAACACTGCGATGAAGGGTAACAGCGAGGGAGTAACTCTGCGACCGCGAGTTATCATAAGGTGTAACTCTTGGATGGAGGGTAGTCAGTGGAGATTAACCCGCAAGTTAAGAGTAACTGATAAAGAGTAACCCTGGTACCAAGAGTAAAAAGAAAGGGTAAACCCGTCGTCCTGGTGTAACTGAACCCGCAATAAGAGAGTTGCATAACCACGGTCTGAGGGGGTTGGAATCGGCTGTGTGCCGACGCTCCGCGATTTGGGGGTTTACCCGCGAGTCGAGGGTAAATTCGTTTTCAGTGTAAACGCCCCGGCGACGGTCCGAAGAGACGCATGCTCTACGTCAAGAGTACGCTTATTGCTCTTGCAGGCACCATCATATACATAGCATGCATAGTCCAACTTAGATCGGATGAGTGACCGATACAGCATCATTAATGTCTTTCGGTCAGAGCAATAGTAGGTTCGTGATATACACTTCAACAAGTTTAGTGACTTAAAACATTTTTATATCAGTGTTTTAAAATGAAGGATTTCTTGGGGAGCTCCTGGTCATATAGGATATGGGTGCCAGCTATCATAACGGCTACAAACAAAAAGAGAGTTGATCCTCCTATTCCTATTACACTAAATCATTGTACACACACCGGACCTTCGACACCTTCGAAATTATTTCGATATCTCAACATTCGGATACTGTACGGATACCGTACCGTATGGATACCGTACCGTACCGCTCAATGACACCCTCATAATGCAAATTGAAGCCGCAGCGATGAAACGCGAAGACTTTGAAAAATTAAAACCAACCTTTTGACCTTGAGGTTTCACCTGACATGTCCCGGGTTGAAATGTTACTGGAGGGTTGCCCACGGGCTATCTCTTGATACCAAACATGGGTAACTTTGGGACAAAACGAAGGAACACCGGGCGACCGAAGAAATGAGCTGGACCTTGACTTTGGAAATTAATGTGATTTCTGAACAGTTTGCTAGAGTACCTCACGACACGTCGAATGACACCCACTTGATGAGAATTGAAGACATGGCGACGATGTGCTGGGACGTCGAGCAATTTAACCTAACCTTCGATCATTTGGTTTGACATTGACATGTCCCGGTTTGAAATGTCACTCGAGGTTCACCACGAGTTCACGGCCACGGGTTCACACGGGCCGTGTGAACGTACCAGACGTGGGTAGGTTATGGCGAAGAAAAAATGCGAGACGACCGAAGAAATTGGTTTGACCTTTGCCCTTTGAAGTTAGTTCCATTTCGTATCATTATAATACGGCGCAAGCCACGTCAAATGACACCCACTTGGTGTAAATTGAACCCATGGCGACGAATCTTGAGGACTTCGAAAAATTCAAAATAGCCTTTGACCTTCAGGTTTGACCTTGACATATCCCGGTTTCAAAATGTTACTCTACGTTTCACCATGGGCTATCGCTTGATAGTGGATATGGGTAGGCTTGGGTAGTGGATATGCTAATCCTCAAGCGAAAGCCCAAAAAATGCGAGGCGACCGAATAAATCAGCTTTAATTTTGACCGGTCGAGATTATTTCGAATTATCAACTTTCTGATCCCGCACGACAAGCGACGTCGAATGACATCCATTGTCTGCAAATTTAAGCCACAGCGACGAAACGCGAGGTCATCGAGGAGCTCCATCAAACTTTTGATCTTGACATGTCCTGGTTTGAAATGCTACTCGTGTGTTCAGTATAGGCTATCGTTTGATGCCAGATTTTGGTAGGTTTGAGCGAAAAAAGCGAGTCGACCGAAGGATCGGCTTTGCCTCTGCCCCTGAAAAATAATTTGAATTCCCACTTTTCGGATACCGCATAACAAGCCACGTCGAATGACGTCCATTTCATGGAAATTGAATCGATAGCGACCGAACCTCGCGTTCGGTCGCTATCGTTTAAAATCGGCATCTAATAACCAAGCTAACATTTGACCTTGAAGTTCACCTTTACATGCATCGGTTTGAAATGTTTCACGATGGTTCACCACAGGCTATCGCTTGATATCAGATTTGGGCAGGTTTGGTTGAAACGGAAAAATATGGAAGGCGACCGAAGAAACCGGTTTGCGTTGGACCTTTACCGTTAAAGTGGTCTTGTGTGACCTATGTAGTTGCTTCCAACGTGTTCAGTACAAGCAGAAGCATTTGTGGTAATTGATTCCAACGATCATTAACTTGTCGCTGAATGCCAATGCCAATACAAATACGCCTCTGGCGAACTCGTTGCTGAATAATAATACGAATACGTTAACTTGACGTACGTGCTTAATGCTGCCCATAACTCCCCTCCATGGTCTTGAACAGGACCTCCTCTAACATGTTAACTAGGTGGGATGCGTCCCATCTAGTGCCGTGAAATCTCACCTAGTGGAGTGAAAAATCCCACCTAGTCAGAGGGAGATTCAATGGAGAAAACAACGAAAAAAAAACCTTCGCATAGTTGCGGTAGCGGAAGTAATTTTTTCCTTGGAACGGTGAATTTTTACCAAGAAGGCAAATGGTATTAAATAGGCAGCACTTATACTGAGGTCAAAGCAACGAGGAAAGCTCAAATATTAAATGTTTCTGTCAAAAAATAAATGCATGCTACAATGCCAGTAATTGGGTCTGTTAACGCTGGTATTACAAAAACATGACATTCTAGACATTTACACACACCACAGAAGAGCGAGGCGACGCGGGCCCGGCCGCATGACATGAGTGACGAGAGCTAGATATGCATTTGTGGTCTTCTCTTCGATGTTGCTAAAATGAAGAGCAGACGAAACTAGATGCCTTTGCAAAAAGACAAGGTGTATAGCGTGGGGGAATGTTGATCGGTTTTCCTTCCCCAGGCGACACTACCACTTCCCCCCCCTTTCGCCGTGAAAAGGGGCAGTTCTCCCCCCCCCTGACAGGTTGCGGGGCCCCTAAGAACCGCACCGTCGTTCGGAAAAATTGCGCCTGACCCCCTAAAAATCCTGCTGGGGCCCCAAAAATTAACACCGGGACACCTGAAAATCACATTGAGAACACCAGGAAGTTGTGCAGGGGCCCCTCTAGATGTCGTCGGGGGTCGAAAATCGCACTGAGGCCCCTGAATATCACATTGGGGCCCCAAAAAATCGTCCAGTGGCCTCTAGGAATGACACTTTGTGTTCCCGAATGTGGGATCGGGGACCCCAGAAAGTCGCGCAGGGCCCCTGAAAATCACACTGGGGCTCAGAAGGTCCGACCGGCGCCCCGAAATAGCGCTCAGAGCCGAAAATGTCTGGCCGGGCCCGTGAAAATCTCGTTAGAGGCCCGAAATGTCGTGCCGGGGCCACTGAAAGTCACACTGTGGACGCCAAAAGGTCGGGCCGGGGCCCCTTGTAACCACGCTGTGGGCACCAAAAGGTTGGACCGTGGCCCCTGGAAATCACGCTGGGGCCCAATAAGTGTCGTCAGGGCCCTTGAAAATTACACTTGGAGGCCAAAAAAACTGACCGGGCCCCTGGAAATCACGCTGGGGCCCGAAAAGTCGGGTCGGGGCCCTGCGCTTGTGCACCTGAAAATCACGTTGAGGAAAAAACGTCGTGTCCTTGAAAATCGCACTGGAACCACACAAAGACAGGACGGGCCCCGGGATATTTCGTTGGGGGTCTCAAAAGTTCGCGACTGGGCCCCTGAAAATCACACAAGGGGCTCCACAGGTCGCACCGGGGTCCACAAGTCTCATCGGAATTCCAAACAAATGAAGTCGGGGAAACGAAAAACAATCCGGACATGAAAAATCACCCTGTAGCCCCAACAATCCCGCCAAAAGCCCCCAAAACGTATTGGGCTCCCAAGAACGTACGTAAACGTAAACGTAAACGTAAACGTAAACGTAAGCGTAACCGTTAACGTAAACGCAAACGTAAACGTAAACGTAAGAACGTAAACCTCGCACTAGGGATCGAAACAAATGACGCCAGGGCCCAACAAATCGCACTGGGACCTTTTGGGCCCCCAGTGTGATTTTCAAGGGCTGCGACGCGACTTTTTGGAGTCCAATGTAATCTTTTGTGTCCCGACGTCATTTGCTTGGATGCCTAGCGCGAGTTTTAGCGACCTCGACACTTTTGAGGCGTCCAACACGTTTTAAGTGCTTTTGGCGTCATTGTTGGGACCCCAGAGTGATTATCCATGTCCGGATTGTTTTTCGTCGCCCCGGCTTCATTTGTGTCCCAATGAGACTGTTAGGGAACGGTACGACCTGTCGTGCCCCTAGCGTGATTTTCATGGTCCGGGCGTGACTTTTTGGTACCCCCAGGCTCAGTGTGATTTTCAGGGGCCCCGGCCGGCTCTTGTTGGAACCATGTCCTGATTTTCAAGTGCCCCGGCACGACTCCTACAATTTCTTAGGGGCTTCTTGCAAATTATAGCTCTCCTCTCGCGTCTTAAGGGTCTGGTCCCATTTCCTGGAGCCTCTTTACCGGTTTTGGATGTCTTCTCGTGTCCTACCCTCCTCCATAGTCAATGGCCCCCTATCCAGTCTTGGAGGGCCTCCTCCTACATCCTGGGGCCCCTTTAACATGCGCACTGGAGGGGGGCGAAATCCGCCCACCCCTCCGATTTTTCGCAAATAACTGAAGATTTTACCGGTCGATATACGCGATTTTCGGTGTACCTGCTTACAAATGAACGGCGCGTTGTTTAAAGTACGAAAATGGACATCGCCCGAACATTTTTCAAGTTAGGGGCCGCTAAAGTCAAAAATGTTATGGCGCCAGACCACAAAATCGGCGCAGATGCGCTCCCAGTATACTGACAAACGGGAAGTGTTCTAGGCAACACTAGGGACTTGTTTGATGCATATTGATATGCTGTATAGTTTCAAGGTCATGTTAGGTCACCAAGGTCAAGTCAGGTCAGTTCATGACAGGTTAATGGAACCAAACTTGATCAACTGGAATGTTGCCATAAATGCACTACTGGTTGTCATTTGTACTGTTTGTCATTGCGTTTCCATACTTTATTCATGTACTTCACTCCTTCTTCACGAAGCCGATTGTCCGAGCTGCCCGACGGAGCAGTCGGGCGGGCGGCCGGTTCCGATAACTGGAACAGGTAACTGACCTGATAAAGTGGTGCTATATAGGTTACCTGTGGTCAAATGTTGGGTCTATCATCTGCTTGCATCATTAGTAATGTCCAAACATCATTGATGCCCATTTTTGAGCATTTAAACACAATCACAGCGATCCATAACGATGACAAGCCAAGCCACACAAAACCGGAAAATTTTGCCAATCTGACCTCATTTGACCTTGAAGATATTGACCTAAGGTCACGAAAATTGCACAGATAGAGTTCACTACCGTGCCCATCCACCCTGCAATTTAGTTCCTCCAGCTTTACTAGGGCCAGATCTTAGGGGGCGGAATCCCCCCTCCAGTGCGCGTAATTCTCAGAGGCCCTCCGGCGTGTTAACATGGCATGGGGCTTCCTCTCATGTTCTAGGGGCATTCTCTGCCAAATTAGGGGCTTCCTGCCATGCCTCGTGGGCCTCCTCCTTTGTCCTAACAAAGCCTACCCGTCTTGAGGGCATCTTCAATCTTGGAAACCTCACCTCCTTCCATACCTGCTCCCACTCCCATCTTAAGGTCCTCCTCTCATTTCCTGGGAACTCTTTCCGGTCTTCGGGGTCTCATTCGGCCCTGGAGACATCCTATTCCGTCTCGAGGGACTCCTCTCGAGTCCGGCAGGGGCCTCCTTTTCTCTTCTAGAGACCTTCTCTTTCGAATTAGGGGCCTCCTCTCATGTCTTGGGGGGCCTCCTGCTCTGCGTTTTGATTAGATCTTTGCGCATTTTAAGGGTGGCTTCTTATCTCCTGGTTGACTCCTCTTCTCTCCCATGTGCCTTCTCTTCCAAATTGCAAGCAACCTTTCCTATCTCAGTTCCCTTGTCATTTTCTGGGGAACTTCTTACCCGTCTTGGAGCCTTTTTTTCTCGCCTGGGATCCATCCCTCTTATCTGATGGCCTCTCTCTCCTATTTTAAGGGCCTCCTCGTTCATCATGGGGTCTCATTTCCAATCTTGTGTCGTCCTCTTCCAATTAGGTGTCTCCTGCCACGTTTCTGGATCATCCATCTCTATCTTAGTGGAACCTTACCCGTTTTGGGGTCTGTTTTTGCGTCTCCGAAGCCTCATTTCATATCCACTGGCTTTTTCTTCCGTCTTAGGGCCTCCCCTCATTTTCTGGGGCCTCCTTTCCCATATTGGGGCCTCCTTTGCAATCCTGGGGGCCTCCTTTGTAATCCTGGGGGCCTCCTTTGCAATCTTGGGGCCTCCTTTGCAATCCTGGGGGCCTCCTTTGCAATCATTGGGGCCTCCTTTGCAATCCTTGGAGCCTTCTTTGCAATCCTGGGGGCCTCCTTTGCATTCATGGGGGCCTCCTTTGCACTCCTGGGGCCTCCTTTGCAATCCTGGGGGCCTCCTTTGCAATCCTGGGAGCCTCCTTTGCAAACCTGGGGGCCTCCTTTGCAATACTGGGGGCCTCCTTTGCAATCATGGGGCCTCCTTTGCAATCCTGGGGCCTCCTTTGCAATCCTGGGGCCTCCTTTGCAACCCTGGGGCCTCCTTTGCAATCTTGGGGGCCTCCGTGCCATTTGTGGGCACTCTCTTGATTTCTGGGGCCTCCTATCCTCTCCTAGGTGACTCCTTTTTTCAAATTAGGGGCCTCCTCTCACGTCTTGGAGGCCTCCTCACCTGTGTTTGGAGCCTCATTATCCTCTTAGCAGGGTGCTTTTGTGTCATAGTCCCAAATCTTCTCTCCCAGGGTCCTCCTTTTCCAAAATATGGGCCTCATCTGGCTGGTCTCAGTGGTCTTCTCTCATTCCTGCGGAGATCTTCTTACCCATCTTGGGGCTCCCTCTTGCGTCGGGAGAAATATCTCCTATCATTTCTTATTTTCTATTGTAGGGGCCTCCTCTTCCATCTTTGGGGCCTCGTTTTCCAAATTAAGAATATCCTGCCACCCATCGGAAGCCTTCTTGTCTAACCTGGGTGGCTTCCTGCCCGTCTCGGTGGCATCCTTTTCGTCCTGGGGCCTCCTCCCAATATCTGTCCTACGTCTCTTATTAGGACCTGATTAGATTTCACGGGAGCCTCGTTGCCAGTCTTGGGGCCTCCTTGACAGCATGATCTTCTGTCTCGTCGGCCTCCTTGCTCACCTTTTTTCCTGTGCATTTCCTGATAGGGGCCTCCTCAAATTTCAGGGGGGGGGGCGCCCACCCAGTCTCACGGCAGGAGGGGCGACTGCCCCCTCTGCCCCCCCTTCTCTTTTGATGATCTCCTTCTCTTTTGTGTAAATGGGGAATGTCCGGTCATACGAGGTGTGAGGGTTCTGTCCTCTGCCACAGTTCGCACAATAATGCATCTCAGAAGTACATGACTTGCTTGTGTGCTGATCCGATGCGCATTTGCCACACACAGGGCGATTTCAGCAGTACTGGTTGGTGTGTCCATATCGTTGACCCTTAAAGCACCTCATGGGATTTGGAATAAAACTCGAACTTTCACACCTACGTAGCCTACACGGATTTCAGAGGAAAGATCTGTGGTGCTGAAGGTTGAAATTATGCTGTTCGTTAAAATCATTTCCAACCCTTGCCTCACCTTCATTTTCCTTTCCTCAGTCACCCTAAGCTCCGACAGGCCATCCACAATTTCCTCCTCCGGCACATCGCTCAGATCGAAGCAGTTTATGAGTCCTCGTGACGTATTTTTCGTCTTGTGGGGTTCTATGGTAATTTGAATACTCTCATCGATTTTCCTGACCTTTCCGAACATTGTAAACAAACTCAGATATTTTCAAGGCGTTTTATGCGTCACCTGCTAGTGCGAATCGTACATCTAAGGCGCCGTCCTTCAATTTCTCACATCATATAATCTTACCGAATCGGTCACACCCGTCTCGCCTTTGGAAGGGCGACATTGAGGCGAGACTTCTCGAATGTCCTCGCAACACAAGGATGCGTGGGGCCGAAGACATATTTGTCTGGTCCCTACGAAAGGGACCAGGATAGTTTTTTTTTTGGTTGGTGGATGCCATGTGTTGTTTATTTTGTTTCGGCTCCTCGGGCGTCCCACCACAGAGGGGCCCTTCTGTGGGGACGCCTGAGTCCCACGGACGGGAGGACGCCAGGCGCCCGAGGAGCTATACGGGGCAGGCGGCGCCTTCGTCCGGCCGGGAGAGAGAGACTCACCACCCCGACCGGGATCCAGCACCGCCCACCCCTTGACCCCAGCCGGCCGGGCCGGCAGACACTGGGAAGAATCCCAGGCCCCCGGCCCGAGGTGACCAGCCACTTGACCCGTATGGGGTCCTACGGGCCCGCCCGAACCTCCGGGATATCGGGACCAAAGAGGCGTGTTAGTCCCCCGTCGCAACTAGCACCGTGCGACGGGGGACCTCAGCCTCCAGGACTCCGTCAACCCCGGGTGGGGGGGCGATGGGGCACGACTACCCCGATAAAACTGAGCGGGTTAGGGTTGGGTCCTGCCGAAAGTTGGCCTCCCCAAGCAGGTGGGCTAAATCCGCCGGTGATGCCATATTATACTGATTAGGTATGAGCAAGAAATCCCACCTAGTGAAAATTCCTTAGAGGAGGCCCTGGCGCAGTGAATTAAGAAGCCTGCCAGGCCTTCCAAAAATAACATGGAATCCTTACCCGCCACCTCCACCGATCCCACACCAACCCAACCCATCACTGCACCATCCAGAACTCCCCCACCCACACCTACTCCCTCCACTTCCAAAACCACACTCTTTCACCCACCCCCTCCAGTCATCTCAGGAGGGAGCAGTGTGGCCTCCAGCCGCGTCCCAGTGACGCCGGCCACCGCTATATGACGACCACGGACGGTTGCGGTCCATCCCGGGGCCCCTGATTTAGGTGTCTCTGGTCGAGCAAGCCGCGTTGGGTCACGTGGCACCTCGCCCTACGCGCGGCCTGCTGGTTCTCCACGGGCCGACGTCCCACCTTCGTCGGTGCCTTTGACCCCTCAGGCCTTGCCTGCGAGGGCTTCGGGTGATGTGATGGGGCCGCTCCGTCCCTCCTCGCGAGGGCGAGAGACTGTCCCACCGCTGGTCCCCTACTGAAGGACGCAAGCGGGTCTCCCCTTGGTTAGGTTCGCTTCGTGGTGATGGAACCCTCAGGTCCTGGCCACGGGCGCATTCGGCGTCCGCCGGTACCAATATCCACTCGGGTAGATCCTAGTCTTACCACATGCTAGTCAAAACTAGGTGATATTTGTATTTAAATCTGTACGTCTGAACAGGACCACCACTTTTAACTTGTAGACACTTGTATGACAATTACACGAAACGTTTTACAATGAAACTGTAAAGGTTTAAAACCAGTGCCATAGATCTCCAGATCGTTTTAAATCGCCATGGCCCTGCGGTGGTGTGCATTCAAGAAACCAAGTTTCTACCTGAATACACGGTTTCATCAAGACGCTACACATTAGGAAAAACGTGGTGGCAGATAGCATAGCACACGGTGGAGTATGAATTGCAGTCCACAACAACATCCCCATAAAGAAGATCATTCTGCGTACATTCCTCCAGGCGGTGGCTGCATGTCTGCTTTTTGGCCGCCGACTTATCACGGTGTTCTCTATGTTCTCTATTCACGGTGTTCTCTATACTTATATCTTCCTCCTGTAAATGTGTTTCCCACCATTGAACTCGGGCACTTGCTATAGGAGTTCCCCACCGATTTTGCTTTTGGGCGATTTTAACGCCCCCCACACGTTGTGGGAATCAAATGACGTCAACACCCGTGGTCGTCATCTGGAGTCTTTTATACACGAATCGCTATGCATTTTAAATACACTTCTCACACTTCTCCACGCCTTCAGGCAACGCCTCCGCAATAGGCCTTAACCCTGTCAGCCCACAGCTGACCGAGTGCCTCGATTGGTCTGTAGACTCCGATCCATTGAGAAGCGATCATTTCCCGATCTGGTTACGATATCTGGATGGTACAGATTTATGCCCACGTCCGCGACGATGGAATTTCAAGAAGGCGGACTGGGGTAAATTTCAGGAAAAGACTGAATCCGCATTCTGCTTTGAAGCAGGGTCTCCACCACTTCCAGTAGCGGTTATCACTGCACGTCTGTTGGAATGTGCCTCTGCAAGTATCCCAGAGACCTCTGGATTTCTTCGCCGCACCCCTGTCCTGTGGTGGACAGAGGAATGCGGGGACACTATCCGTGCCAGAAGACGCGCGTTTCGAAACTTTAATCATAACAGCACCATCGTCAACTTAGTTCAGTTTAGTTCAGTTTAGAGTTCAGGCGGACTCGGGCTGTCGCCCGGCGCACTATGTGGGAGGCCAAACGTGCTTCATGGCGCGAATACGTCGGCTCACTGAATCGCTCTTCACCAACCTGCCTGGTTTGGTCTCGCATCAAACGAATCTCTGGCCGATTCAGTGCAGTCCCGCTTCCCACATTGACAATTGGTGATCGTGAAGTGATGCACCCCGTTGACGTAGCCAACGAAATTGGAATTGGCCTGGCCAATGGCAGCAACGTCAACAACAGCCAACCACAATTTATACGCCACAAAGCCCACTGTGAAGCAATTCCGATGGACTTCTCCACCCCGGAGCATCTATCGTACAACCGTTGTTTTACCCATGTTGAGATGGTATCAGCTATTAACACACTACGTAGTGTTGCCGAAGGACCCGACGAGGTGCACAATTAGTTGTTGGGACACCTGCCTTCCTATGTGGTCGCAGAGCTTTCACTCACCCTTAACCACATATGGGAAAACGGTGAATACCCTTCCAGGTGGAGCCAAGCTACAGTGGTCCCCCTCTTGAAACCTGATAAAATTGACTCAAACCCCTAGATTATCGTCCAATCTCTCGGACATCCGCATTAGGTAAGCTTATTGAGAAACTCGTCAACGGGCGCCTATCCTGGTTTTTGGAAAACCATGATATTATTGTAAACACACAGTGTAGCTTCCGCAAAAAATAGGAGCACCATCGACCATATTTTGACCCTGGACACGGAAGTACACCTCGCATTTCATAGGAGGCGACATCTGGGCGCTTTAATTTTTGACATTCCGAAGGCCTTCGACACCACGTGGCGTCGGGGAATTCTTCAGAAAATTCACCAGCATGAGATTCGAGAACAGATGGGCACCTTTTTGCAAAACGTTTTAGCAAATCGTTGTTTTCGTGTATGAATCGGAAACTGCCTCTCGGATTGGTTTGTCCCGAAGAACGGAGTCCCACAAGGGAGTGTCCTAACCGCGACCCTTTTCGGGATCATGATAAATGATATTGGGGATTCACTTCCTCGGGGCGTGGGGAAATCGCTATATGTGGATGACTTCGCAATGTGCCTCACGGACACCGCTGATGGAAAGACAGCTGCAGCTAGCCGTCAGATGTTTAAAGAAATGGGCCAGTACGCATGGTTTCCGGTTCTCCACAGCGAAAACGGTCGCCATGCACTTCTATCGCCGCCGTCGCTGCCCCAACATTGATATCCGGGCAGACGATACCGGTCCAACCGGTAGCCAAATGTCTGGGGAAGAGTTCGACGCGTGTTTGACATATCGGCATCATCTAAAACGTTGCGTGATAACTGTGTGAAAACCCTGAATATCTTGAAATGTGTGGCTCGTGAGACCTATGGAGCAGACCGGACAACGCTACTCTTGCTGTATCGATCGCTAATTCGATCAAAACTTGACTACGCATGTTTTATTTATGACGGAGCATGTTTGACCAGCAAACGTACCCTGGATACAGTTCACCACACTGCGCTTGTGATCATTACAGAGACCTTTCGTCCATCTCCAACGACGAGTCTCCTCGCGGCTCACAAATTTCCATCTCTCTCTGCGCCGTGAACAGCTTGGAATGCGATACGCCTGCAAACTGCGGCAACATCCGAATCACCCAGCTTATGCCCACATATTTTTCCACCGCACACTGGCGCTGTTCTCAGATGAACGGCCTTTGAATGCCGTCCCGTATGGTGTAAGAATGCTGCGCCTGTTTCATGAGAGCGGTCTCCGGCTATGGAATATGCGACGCACCGAACGCTTTCCGACTCCGCCGTGGGAACTCATAACACCTGAAGTGGACGCATCCCTCGCTGGAACAAAGAGAACAGATATACCACATGAATCCCGAGCACTTGCCATGGAGCACATCGAGAGTTACAATGGATTCGTTGCAACGTACACCGATGGATACAGAACGGAGGCCGGCGCTGGCAGCGCTTTTACTGCCGGTACTGTTGTAAGATGTTTTTCACTTCCATCGCATGCGTCTGTGTATTCCTCTAAGCTTATTGCAATCTTGAAAACTATATGTTCCATTGAAGTGTCAGATGATCCACTACAAATTATTTTAACGGATTCCTTAAGTAGCCTTTTAGCGATGAGGACGTTCGACCCATCTAATCCCGTTTTACGGGACGTTATATCTCGTCTTACCGCTGTGCATCAGGCAGGTAAAAGAGTAGTGCTGTGTGGGATTCCAAGCCACGTGGGCATCTCTGGGAACGACCTAGCGGGTGCTGCTGCAAAACGTGCGTCGCTAGCTCCTTGCTTGCGAACCTTACCGCTCCCTGCCCGTGATCACTTCCCAACCAGTTCTACGTATGTGCCCGCAAAGTGGCAAGCTTCTTGGAACGCACCACCTGATAATAAGTTGAGGGCGATCAGGCATCGTCTCGAAAATTGGAGTTCGTGCCCACGTATGAATAGGCGACACGAAGTAGCGTTGTATCGCTTGAGAATAGGGCACACATATGCCACTCACTCGTACTTGCTAACTGGTAATGAATTATCACGCTGCCCGAAATGTTACGAACGCCTATCTGTACGTCATGTCCTGCTCTCCTGCCCCGGCTACGAGGATGGGCATAGACGCCACTTTGGGCGCGTTCAGTCACTGTCACTCGGTGAAGTTTTAGGCGACGATTCGGGTATTGACCAACTTTTTGATTACCTCGCCTATAATCTTCAGTAATATATGCACCACGCTGAACAGGTTGAATCATGCCATGACGTATTTTACGTACTGTTTGTTACTATGAAAACGGAATGGCAGTAATCTGCGAAGTATAGCTCACATATACAATATATCGAAGCGAAAATAGCTTACTGTTATGGGCGCTACATGACAAATGAAATCGATGAGTCATAAAGCCCAAATAACTAACTGGGGTTGCTGTGCGACTCTGGTGGTCTCACGGTGCCACGGTACGGCGAGTTGTTCGGTACCACACGCTACGGCTGCCGTGCGACTCCTATGGCCTCACGGTACCTCGATGGGGGACGAGTAGTCTAGGGGTTAGATGCTCGTCTCACAATCTAAAGATTGTGGGTTCGAATCTCACCTGTCGCTACTCTTCGCCCGCGACCAATCGGCGTGAGAGATTGGCGACGCTATGACTCAACGGTCGACATGTCGTAAAACCAATAACCAACCAACGGTACCTCGATACGGTGAAGAACCTTTCCTTCTTTTACGATGCATTCAATTGCTAGCGTCGCCACCCTCTCACGCAGATTGTTCGAGGGTGGACTTGGTAATCCCGCCGGCTGTGGGATTCGAACCCACGATCAAGAGGCCAACACCCTACCGACTGAGCTAACGCGACCCCCCCCCCCTCGGTACGGCGAGTGACTCGGTGCCACATGCCACTGCTGCCGTGCGATTCCCGTACAGCAGATCTCATTGAATTGGCACACATTTGAGTACCGAAAACGCAATACGACTAATATCACATGAGAATGATCGGTTGTATTCGGTGCAGGAGACGTCTGGTTGATGACTAATTCTGAGTCATTGGTCCGCCACAGATGGGTTACGAAAGCTAAACGTTCATACCAGTAAGCAGGGTTGCTCCTGATGCATTCGTCTTGATCCTACAGAACAATCAGCCACAGCTACAGATGGCAAACGCCGAATGAGATATATCCACATCGGACATTTACAAATGTATACAGTTCTGCTCGCAACCCGCACCTCCCTGGAACGGTATGCGCGCAAGGATGGGCATGGGTCACTTCCGAAGTAAGATGCATCGGGTTCCACAATCATAAATCAGCGCAGTCTATTCTATTGCCCGTCGCAACGTCGTCACGCTACTTCACTGGTACACGCACATACGCACACACATCACCAAACAGACAGCAATGGAGAACACTGCCCACATGCTGACGGTCGCGCACTGTCCGCCCGTCACACTGCCGAGTGTCTGACAGTCGTCCGCACGGCCGGCGCTCGTGGTATCACACGTGAGCGGGGACGGGGACGGGGGCGGGGACGGGGACGGGGACGGGGACGGGGACGGGGACGGGGACGGGGACGGGGACGGGGACGGGGACGGGGACGGGGACGGGGACGGGGACGGGGACGGGGACGGGGACGGGGACGGGGACGGGGACGGGGACGGGGACGGGGGCGGGGGGGGGGCGGGGGCGGGGCGGGGGCGGGGGCGGGGGCGGGGGCGGGGGCGGGCACAGCGATGTCGGCCCGGCCCGCATCGCTCCCAGCGGTCGCGCCGTCCGTGGTGGACCAGCACCCCTTGGCCAGTTTCGCACGGGGTGGGGAGATGACGCTCGACTCTCAGTCGCGCTTCCCGGTCAATGGCGATAGAAGATCGCAGCTAGACGAGTGCGTGTCATTTCACGCTTGAGTAAAAGCATGGAGTTTAGAGCAAGTTTGTGCCGACTGCTGACCTCAAACATCGGGTCAGTCGAGACCCACGTGTCACCGAGACGGCGAGGGTCACCAGGTTAGGTGAAACACACGAGCATGTGCGCGAGAACCGGGGCTACAGGGCGCGAGGGGGTTGCGCTCCCTCTCCCAACGTTTGAGGAATTTAGCATTGACTCTATGGGAGTTGCATCGAAAGAAGACTTCAAAACCATCAACTTCGAGACAGTTCTCGAGCCCACGAGTCGCCAGGATGGCTAAAGTTTACGGGTCATCAGGTCAGCCGAGATCCCCAGGTCACCGAAACAGTGCGGGCTACCATGTCAGCTGGTGCCCGCGAATCGCCAGGATAGCAACGTTCATGAAGTCACCAGGACAGCCGAGGCTCAGGTCAGCTGAGACCCACATCTTGTCAGGTCAGCTACAGCCCGCCGGTCACCACAGCAGCTGAGGCCCACATGCCATCAGGTCAGGCGAGACCCACTGGTCACCGGACGTTGGCTGTGAGTAACGGGCCACCGGACGCTGGCTGTGAGTCACAGGTCACCCGGGCCGTCGAGACTCGCCGGTCATATGCACTTGGGAGGCACATGACGTAGCAGAGACCTGTACGGTCGACTGCGACTAGAGCTCGATGAACTCCCGCAACAGCATGGTGCGGCTCTTCTCGACACGACTCATGTGGTTCTCCAGCTCGCCACGATCGGTCGTTTCTGCGCGCTCCACCTTCCAAGAGAGCTCCTCGATGTCCGCCTCCAGCTGTGCCTGCTGGTACTCGAACTGAAACGGCAACCAGTCGTCAGCGCTCGGACGAGGTCGGGCACTCGGCAGTCGGCACCCATACCTGAACTCGGAACTCGGTCATAGTCGTCCCTGTCACACAGTCCCTCCCGTCCTTGTGATCCAGCAATCCAAAACGATATGATCTCCAGAAAATTATCCTCCTCCATTCTGGTTGGAAAGTGGAGTAATGCTTCTGCTGGACAACGGACTGACAAGTCTTACTTATCTTTATATATCGTGAATAATGGCCACAAACATCCCCATGTTTGTGGCCAATATCCACCGACTCGTTCTCGTAAATACAAGCGAGGGTGAAGCCTAAGAGAGCATACTTCCGTGTATATGGTACGAAGTTCATCCGGTGGAATCCATGGCAGGATAATGAATTATGCCTGAGATTTGCCACTTAGCAACAAAGTGGACAAAGCTGGACAACACCTCATAGCGAAGTTTTAGCCAGTCGCAGCCACTACATGGCCAAAACTAGTCCCATCCAGCAAGCATAAACCATGGTTTTACCTGGCTAAAACCACTTAGTGGTATACAATTCCCAACCATGCTAAAATAGTACACATCGCATTCCTCCCGTTTCCATCACATACCACTTCACACAGTACCCACCAGAGCATTACATTCACATAGCCATGGACATAGCTTAGGTAGCTGACGACACTGCTTACCGAACAAGATATGTTTCTTGTTCCCGATATTTACGAGAGTCCCTGCTCATCCCATACTCCTACAGAGCCAGTCATCTACCTCAGAACAGGGAACTCGATTCCGGAAAGGAAACTCACTCAAATCCAGTCTACACTGCTGGATTGTGGATATTAGCCCGTGTCGAGAATTTTCAAAGTGGTGTTATCAAAAACGGCTACTGTTTTTATTTTGCCTTGATATGTGCGTAACAATTTGGCATAAAAATTAGATCGCTGGGCAATCGGCATTTTTTTCTCAAAATGCGTTTGAAAAAGACTGTTTTCGGCATTCGGCGCCATATTGGCTGTGAGAACCAATCCAGATAAGTGGGTCAAATAGCACCTCTTTTTGATCGTTTCGACGAGCTGAGTCGATTGAAACAACGCAGTATTGTCGAAAAATCGATAGTTAAGAAAATATCGGCTATCTTATGTCTTCTGATACACTAGCAAATGTCCATTTCGGGGCATACAAGGAACTCTGAGGTTTAAACAAGTAAAAATCATGATACAGCCGCCGTTTCTGCACTTACTCATTTGAAGACTTCAGCATCACTCACTGGGCATAGAAATATAGACAAAGCTTCATATTTATTCGCTGTTTGAACTACATAGCAGCATGATTGAGGGAGGCTGCTTTGTACGCATGTGCATCACATACCAAATACCTACCTATTCGTTGCATGTTAGACATTCAGATAGCCTTTCCACATCACGTTCAGACGAAAATCAGATACGTTGGTGATAAAAATGATTAAAATTCGCCGTGATTATTGAAATTCGCCGTGATCACCATAGGACCATCGATGCCTATTTTTTTCCCAAAGGGACACATGTCAGACATCAATCAATTAGCACTGGTATATCCAAGGCAAACATCGCGCGAAGGTGCGGAGCACAACTGACTGGGCGGCATAGAGCACCCCAGTTCTATCTTTCATGGAACTCACAGTCGTTTTGGCATATTAGCCACGTCCCTCTTAGTTTTTAGCACAGGCAAAAGCTGCCGGCGCATGTAGCCAGCCCAGATGTAGCCGTCCCTCCTCTCCTTCCCGTACACGGTTTTTGCAGCAAGCGACACCTGTTTCACGCATCGTTCAACTGACTGACCGTGCACGGGAAACTGTGGAACTGACATTGTCATGTCCACATAGCCATCAAGTTCGGAGCTTGGCGTGTGGCACGTGAGGGCCGGTTCGAAGGCGCCGTCCTAGGACATCAACTCTTGCAGACTCTCCGCGGTCTCATTTAGTCTCGGAGTTCTCCTGGGACGAACGCTGGGGTATCCACGATCATTTTTGCCGCGGATGCACCTGATACGTTCAACAGCGAACTGGCGCTCTGCTCTGTCATCGCTACAGAGAAGTGTCTGGAGCACCATTTCGCTGTGAGCATACCAGGCACTGGAGTGGAGGTACGGCATCACCATGCTCACGACTTCCCCATGCTGCAGCCGAGTGAGCTGCAGCTGGCGCAGCACATGCCGCGGCCCATCCAGCCAGTTGTGCTGCACCTTCGCGCGAAACCACATCGGATAGTAAACCCCCACAATGAATTCAACGATACGCCGGAGGTTTTTGCATGCAGAGTCTCCCAGGCCATGATCTGGCACGTACAGCCTCAGCATTGAGTTGGCCGTAGTGAGCCACCGGCTGTGATCCCAGCCAGATCAGAGTCGATCTCCATCAGAGCCAGATCGACAGGGACATACCCCTGCCGTATCGCTCGGCACATCTGGTAGCCGTAACTTTGATCATGGCTGAGGTCTTTTGCCACATCTGATGGTAGAGACACCAGCTCCTCCTCTGTGATCACTTTTTCGAAGTCTGTTATGGGGAGGTGTGAATGAAGTGAAACCCAAGTCGAGTCTGAATGTTTTCTAATGCGTGGTCGTGCTTCAGGCTTACCTTTTACTGTTTTAGCATTGAAATTGCAAAGTAGTATTTATATCTCCGAATGAGGAAGCTGTGAAAACAGCAAATGTGCCATACTTTCACCTTTTTTTCTAAAAGTAGATGTGGGACTACAAATTGGCCAGATGTCCGCCGATGGGAGATATAAAACTACCTTTATTTTCTAAGCTATCGATTTTTCGACCATACTGCGCTGTTTCAACCGACTTAGCTCGTCGAGACGATAACAAAGAGGTACTATTTGACCCACTTATCTGGATTGGTTCTCCCAGCCAATATGGCGCCCAATGCCGAAAACAGTCTTTTTCAAACGCATTTTGAGAAAAAATGCCGATCGCCCAGCGATCTAATTTTTATGCCAAATTGTTAGGCACATATCAAGGCAATATAAAAACAGTAGCCGTTTTTGATAACACCACTCTGAAAATTATCGACACAGGCTAGTGGATATACGCTGCTACACATATACTAGGTGACACATACATTGACACAGACACACTGACGCACGCTGGACGAACACAGGCGGCGACAAGGAGATACACTTGGGCACAACTCTACGTACGTCGATACGACTAACGTTCAGGTTTGGACACAGGAGTCATGTATATACATACAGTGCATGCATGCTAGCCGATGGTTGGTTGGTTATTGGTTTTACGACACGTCGACCGTTCAGTCATATAGCGTCGCCAATCTCTCACGCCGATTGGTCGCGGGCGAAGAGTAGCGACAGGTGAGATTCGAACCCCCAAACTTTCGATTGCGAGACGAGCATCTTACCCTAGCTACACGATGTGCACACCACGATGCAGGTGGGCACATCTGGAGAATGGTGAGCACACATGGACACATGCGGATAAAAATGGATCGCTGCAGCATTTTGAACCAGGTGATTAATGTGAACAAGGACTTGAGGACAAAAAGAGCCTGGTGACTGATAATATTGCACACATGGGCCAGAACCGGTGGACACAAGTAAGCGCATGTGGATACACGGAGAATAATATGATCTTGGAAGCCGCAAATGACCACCAGAGAAGACTGACCAGAGCCTTGCGGGGGCCAGATTCCAGGTAGTAGGCGTACGGGTACGTGTACTGCAGGGTGTAGCGGCACTTGGCCAGTAGCGCCGCTGCATCTGAAGAACAGCCACATCGCACTGTTAGCCGATGGTTGTTCAGCAGCCATTGCGAGGTGGGGCTAGCTTCACATGAGCGGGAGACACAAATACGACCCAATGCAGAGTGCAAACTGCTGCTCCTGAACCACACCAGTCCGTTAGCCGATGGTTATTCACCAGACACTGAGCATTTCACCTGAGCGGGAGACATACACACGACAAACACTGCACAGTGCACGCTGACGCCCCCGACTAGAGTACCCACCAAGCTTAGTCAGTGTTAACAGCAGAGGAACCCAAATAACTAACGAGAGCAGAGGACTAAACAGATGAGTCGTACACAAGCCCCAGCAAATATTGTGTGTGCAGCGCTGGCTGAGCCGTATGGCCGTGGGCATGGTAGGGCCTCTGCAGTCCGTGTATCTGAGAGTGAGTGATTTGGGTTTTAGGGCACATCGACCATGGTAGGTCATTTAGCGCCCACGTGTATCTGAGAGCGTCACCAGCCAGCCGTCACACGGACACCTTCCCTAACATCGGATACCTACCCAACAGGTACTGCCAGTCTATCCAGGTCCCGCTGGCATCGTTGACTTTCTGGTTGATCCGATCTACGATCTTCTGCCGCGTGTGAGCCTCCAGAGCCAGAGACTTGGAGTGGTTCTCCCACTGTCCAACGGTACCCATCAGGTCAATGGACGGAGCTGGGGCGCGCAGGCAACAGGAAGAGGGTTTGTGCCGAGAAACGTGGGTTTAAATAGGGGTAACTATGGCATAGTTCAATCTCAAGTGCATATACTTGAATTGCGAAACATATCGAAAGTATTTAGTTTTACAAAAACACGTACAATAACCATATGCTCATATCACAACAAAGAATATATTCGTATTAGCACTGGATATATTTCGGCTACGGGCCTTCGTCAACAGTAAACATTTTGCTTCAAAAGCCGAAACCCCACACGCCATGTGTACCTCGTGACAACGCACAGTGATTCGCCTTCATTTTCATTTTGCACAATATCTACATACCTGCAAAATACATACACACACGGAACATAAGCCCACATCAAGATGAGCTTATGATCCATGTGTGTATGTATGTGTCAACTTGAGACACAGGTGTGTATGCGTGCCTGTGTTTGTGGCATGCATACATATGCATGCATATTGCATTTGCAATATCGCATGCATATTGTGGTTATGTGCTGCACATGTGATTTCTTTAGGCGATGTAAGGAACCGGTTTCATCAGGGTCCAAGATGCTGTCACTGTGTATAATGATGGCTTGCTGTTCCTAATTTCTACTGATTAGCTCATTTTGAGCTCTGCAACATCCGTGCAGACTTACAGAGTGGATATGCTGAGTGTGCTAGAGTCGATATTGCTGCTCGCGTGAGTGATTTTGAAGTGTTCACCAAATGAGGTGTTAGTGATTTTATTTTTGGCGTCTCTTAAGTGTTCATTAAATCTGCCTCTCGCCATGCGCTTTGTTTTCCCTATATACGTGATGTTCAACGGTCGGCATAGCTGGCAGGTGATAAGGTAGACGGTGTTCTGCGTATGACATCTGCCCTTAAGTCCTGCTAGACAACAGTGACACTTTTTGCTCCCAGCAATCCATGGGTGTGGATTGAGAGCGGACTTGGTCAGATTTCTGATAGTGTTTTTCCACGCTGCCATGTCATACATAGCGGTAGCTTCGAAGTTTTGATAACCGCTGTTATTTTTTTGGCGAGCTTATCATCTATGTACGGGCGCATTTCAGGCAGTACAGCGCAACTCAACCCCAAAGACAACGCAACATTCCTCAGCCTCTCGTATATAGATCAGCTCACAAAAATAACAGCCGCTATCAAAACTTCGAAGCTACCACAATTTGTGGCGTGGTAGAGTGAAAAACAATATTATCAGAAACTCTGACCAAGTCCGTTCTCAACCCACACCCATGTCCTGCTGAAAGCAAAAAGTGTCACTGTTGTCTGGCAGGACTTAAAGGCAGATGTCACACGCGGAACAGTCTACCTCATCACGTGCCAGCTATGCGACCCTTGCACATCACGTAAATAGAGGAAACAAAACGCATGGTTAGAGACAGATTTAATGAGCACTTAAGATACGCCAAAAACAAAACCAACAATCCATTTGGCGAACATTTGAAAATCACTCACGCGAGCGGCACTATCCACTCCAGCACACTCAGCATATCCTCTCTGCAAGTCTGCAAGGATGTTGCAGAGCTCAAAACCAGCGAATCAACAGCGATTAGGAAGAGTAAGCCATCATTAAACAACATGACCGCATCCTGGACCTTGGTGAAGCCCGTCCCTTACACCGCCTGAGGCAATCACACATACAGCACATAACCGCATCCATACACACAGACATGCACAATCAAGTGTGTCTGAAGTTGACACATAAATACACACACAGATCATAAGCCCATCCTGATGTGGGCTTATGTTCTGTGTGTGTGTGTGTGTGTGTGTGTGTGTGTGTGTGTGTGTGTATGTATTCACAGGTATGTAGATATTGTGAAATGTGAAAATGAAGGCGAAACACTGTGCATTGTCACGATGTACACTTGGTTGGTTGGTTATTGGTTTTACGACACGTCGACCGTTGAGTCATATAGCGTCGCCAATCTCTCACGCCGATTGGTCGCGGGCGAAGAGTAGCGACAGGTGAGATTCGAACCCACAATCTTTCGATTGTGAGACGAGCATCTTACCCCTAGACCACTCGTCCCCACACGAGGTACACTTGATGTTTTTTTTGCTTCTGCAGGAAATTTTGTACCGATGACGAAGGCCCGTGGCCGAAATATAACCAGTGCTAATTCGGATCTATTGTTATTGTAATATGAGCATAAAGTTGATCTACTCGTGTTTCTTACTCATAATCATGCTCAGCAAAGCACTGCACCTCATCGTATTTAGTTTTGATGTAATTGTGAGCATAAATGGACTACTTGTTTAACTGCTAGGATTGAAAGCAAAATAAGATGAAACGCTTTGGTCATATTGACAAGGAATAATGTATGTTTGCATAATTATTAATTGTATTGGACTACAACTTTTCGATCGTAGACTATTTTCAAGGTTAATGATCTTTCATACACACCAGCTCACGAATGAAAATCAAATGCTGAAATCACACCCTGAATTAAAATAGCAGCTTCGCATATTTTACCACATGAACAAAACCGACATTTAACATGCTCTAAGAGAAATAGCATGCACAGTGAGCACGTTTTCTAATTTCCAAGAATCTCAACAATTTTCTACAGCCATCGCCACCGTCGCATTCTCTCGCCTCTCGCTTATTTAGCGCTGTACTGCCTGAAATGCGCAGAAATGAGCGAGGGGCGAGAGAGCGACAGTGAGGGTGGCTGTAGAAAATCGTTAGATACTTATGATACTGGAAAATGTTCGCCATGTGTATGTTGTTATTTCTCTTAGCGCAGGTCAGATGTAAACTGTAGGCCTTGTTGTTCAATCGACGAAATATGCGAATTTGCTATTGTTAGTCCGAGCGTTATTTCAGTGTTATTTTTGTTCATGAGCGGGGTGCTGGAGCGGGTGTATAAAATATCATCACCCAAGGCATATCGAGTCAGGCTGAACAACAGCGTTAGCTGCTGGGGTGTCGTTTAGCTACATATATACGACGCGTGTGACGATTGCCATCGATATCACTTTATTTGTGCGCGCACCAATTTAGCCAATTACAGTGCAGTATTTTTTTTGTGACAATAGCTAAATAGCTTTCGCCGAAGCGGCTTCGAAATCCATCGATCAATCGCCGAGTTTGATTCAGCCAAATTCATCGGGTGAAAATGATATAGGAGGCACACGTGCTGCCACGCCAGCCAAGCTCCCGTGGGAGGGATTTGATATGTAAATATAAATACAGTTGTTATGTAGAGTTGCGTTCCACGAAAGCTATTCCTTCTATCGTTATAACAATTCCGCACTGTAATTGGGTAACCTGGCGCGCGCACGGATAAAAACCTGGTGGTGGTGGTGGTGGTGGTGAATTTGTGCTTTAGGGCGCGTCGACTGCATTGGTCATTTTGCGCCCATGGATAAAAACCTGATATCGATCACAATCGTTTCACGCGTCAAATATGTAGCTAAACGACACCCCAGCAGCTGATTGCTATTGTCCGGGCCTGGTCGCTACCCTTGAAAATAATCAACGATCGAAATGCTTGAGCCTTTAATACAATCAATACTTACGCAAAAATACAATATTCCTTGCCAATGTGCGCGAAGACGTTCCATCTTATTTTATGTTCAACCGAATTTACCTTTGACAGCATAACAGCCGAGCATCAGCACACAGATCATAGTAAGGGCTCAAGATGCAACAGCATTTATAATTGACCGAGAAGAGAGTACGGGACGACATTGGGATAGCAAGATGCAGCGTCGATATGAATGATGGAAATGAAGGCGTACACCTAAAATGATACGAACGTGCTTAAAACGTCAACTTTAAAAAAAAAAGTCTTAAAACATTAGCGATATTTTATGGGAAGTATGAGTTAAAAACAACTTTGCCTCTCCCTATTTACGCTAAATGTTAACCCGCTGATGGATATGGCGGAGTCCGACAAATCGTTAGTGACGCGGTGGGATAGGATGCATAACGCAGAACAGCTTGTCTGTTAAACCTGTGCTGCTAGATTGCAGCAACAGCTGGTCTTCACTTAATCCAGTACAGCGTGCAATGTATCGATTCCCATGGGCTCATGCATCCACTCAACCTGACTCGAGTTACCCAAGCACACCAGGGGACCCACGATCACTGCATTTAACTTCTCAGTGAGAAAAAAAAACAACGTCAGGCACCATTCGTTAAGTTCCCCATCGGCAACTTCAAAACAATCTCTTACTCTCCAGACGTACCCGTTCGTAGTAATGCAGGTACTTTTTGAGCGCTTCACGGGCCTTGGCATGAGCAGAATCGCTGGCGATATTTGGATTCTCCTTGTAGCGTGAGCACTCGTAGTATTCGGATCCGTGGTTTTTCCAGTTGCCTGCCAGTAGCGGTCGCTACTGGTCACGGTGACAATGGCGCCATGCAGCACTAGCTGCTACATACTGTGGATAACTACGCTGACAAAGAGGAATTAACGTAATCCTATTTCTGTGGGAGAGACGAATCCCACTCCTCATATCTTCAAAAATGTGTCCAATGCCTGTTTGCATCTGCCAAAAGCAACAAGCCTTGATTTCTTCTCCTTGCCTGCCTTTCTTGATCAGAAACACAAGCTATCGTAGCTCCATGGAGGAATTTGACTATATCCGGTGCACTGCATTCTGTCACATTCCCATGTAGGGGAGCGGGGAAGGATGTGCCCGAGGATACGCCCGTGGAGGTGCCACCTTCCCATGTACGGGGAGCGGGGAAGGATGTGGCGCTGTGGAGGTGCCACCTTCCCATGTACGGGGAGAGGAGAAGGATGTGCCCGAGGATATGCCCGTGGAGGTGCCACCTTCCCATGTACGGGGAGCGGGGAAGGATGTGCCCGAGGATACGCCCGTGGAGGTGCCACCTTCCCATGTACGGGGAGCGGGGAAGGATGTGCCCGAGGATACGCCCGTGGAGGTGCCACCTTCCCATGTACGGGGAGCGGGGAAGGATGTGCCCGAGGATACGCCCGTGGAGGTGCCACCTTCCCATGTATGGGGAGCGGGGGAGGATGTGTCCGAGGATATGCCCGTGGAGGTGCCACTTTCCCATGTACGGGGAGCGGGGGAGGATGTGCCCGAGGATATGCCGGTGGAGGTGCCACCTTCCCATGTATGGGGAGGGGGAGGGATGTGTCCGAGGATATCCCCGGGGAGGGACTTTTTCTGTAGGGGAGCAGGATGTGCCCGAGGAAACCCCCGGGGGGGCTCCTTTTGGGGGGGAGGATGTGTCCGAGGATATGCCCGTGGAGGTGCCACTTTCCCATGTACGGGGAGCGGGGGAAGATGTGCCCAAGGATATGCCGGTGGAGGTGCCACCTTCCCATGTATGGGGAGCGGGGGAGGATGTGCCTGAGGATATGCCGGTGGGGTCCATTGTACTATAACGGCGCTTCTTTCTGCATGAACAGACGTGACTTTGTTCTGTCATGAATATTTGGAAGGACCCGATGCATGTAGATTCAAATTTGCAGTCATTACACGGAGAAAAGGTTATGTCACTGGGTTTGCCTATCATGACCTTTGGTGACCTCGGTATGGTAGTGAGTGATAAAATAAGGTGTGATATGTGCTCTAGGCAGCAGTGGCTCCCCAATGATGTTTCGCTGTACTTCTAGCATGCATAGTTCGGAAACTGGTTTCCAAGACTCCACAATTCTTTCTTTCCAAAGCCAGAGCTTTCTAATGGTGTTTTCCATTTTATGCTACCTGTAGTTTGACCTGATCCACCCTGTCCTGACCACGTCTTACTATGATCAATATAAATACAATTACTCGTCTTGGATCTTGAGAAACGGAAACGAAAGAAAACAAATTCCGATAAAAACCACTTCCAGAGATTTAAGTCGAGATCCGTATTTTAACCTAATATGACGAAATTGACTAAATAAGGACGGTGGCTTTCAAAAGCCTCTCTCACCCCAGGCCCGGCGAAGGTGGATTTGACTGCCGGCCCGACAAGGGTTAAGATGAGCATTACGCACTGACCGGTACTGCGACAATTCCATTCACCCACACATCCAGTAGAACTCGACCGGGACTGCAACAATTCAACTCACCCAAACACATCCAGCAGAACTCAAACTTGCAGCTGAAGCACTGCATGTGATTGCATCCCCCGTTCTTCTCTATGCATATATGGCACTTTGGACACTGAAACATGGTCAACACAGTTAATACGCGGTGAAAAACAATGCCACTTTACGGTGAATTTTCCTCTAGATTCCAAAAACGGTGGACATTTTTCCAGTCATGCTGGTTTCAGGCAGGCCACATAGGCTGAGATTAGCTCCGTTTCACATTTCACCCAGTGTCAGCATCGCGAACACAACACAGTGATGTGGTTCGACAGCTTAGGGACACAAAAAAGAGCTACGGTGTGTACATACTGGTCGAGTACACATGAAGCGAATGCTTACAGGAACTGGCTGGTTTGGAATTAGGATAACGTATGCACTTACCAATGTAACATGAATGTGAATAGCGTTTGACTCCCGACAAATACTAATTATGAACGTGCTAATTGTGTGGTACGCTAGTACTGGAAGCCGAACAACATAAAAATATATCAGCGTCTGAACACCACTAACAATGAATACTATTTATCGCATCGTGGCCTGCTATTCTTTTCATGGAAACCGCACACTGCCCAGCGATCAAACACTCGCAATAACACCAGCATTCCAGTGAATCGTGTTGTTTCACATCGCCCCTTGAGCCCCGCGCCTTCAATTGTCCGTACTTCCGTCTTCATGCGTATTGGCTTAAATATACGGTTCGTGCCATTGCCAACCGTAGAATTTAATCGTAGATAATAGAAAAAAAAGCATTCGCCCCATTAATGAACATGACAATGGATCAGCCTTTCAATGAATTCCGGCTGAATCCGCGCTGGTAAGTAAACCCGTGGCTACCAGGCGTCCGTAGATTTAGCATGTACCGGTGCCGATATAAGACCAAGCCGAACAACTCACGTCTTTGGTGTTGGCCGATATGTAGTTTGCCGTTTCGCTGTCATCTGCACACTTGGTAAGCCACTTCTTGACAGTCTCGCAGTCTGCAGGCGCATGATAATCGATCCCACACCGGAAGCTGGCGGCAGGACCACCATTAATGTGGCGTCACCAATTGCACGTGTTCACAATACGCGTTTCGACGAGTGTTAGAAGTTATCCCAATTTCTTGTTCTGAACCCAGACCAGATTCTACCCACAATGAGGAGACGGCTGACACTCCAATTTTGTTTCACATCGCCACTTCAGACCCGTGCCTTCAATTGTCCGTACTTCCGTCTTCACGCGTGTTGGCTAAAATATACGGTTCGTGCCATTGCCAACCGCAGAATTTAACCGCAGAGAATAGAAGAAAGCGAAAGAAAGAAAGCGTTAATGAGCATGACATCATTTCATATGATTGCGATACAGACATACAAACCATCGCAAAATACGCTGAAATTGGCTATACGCAAAGCGACAGAAGCTTGTTACGTTGCCGCCTTGGTCTCGTTCCCGCTTCATGGCTGTATTGCTCATTTAGTGCTTACAACAGGCAGTTGCAAACAAGCATTTTTACAACCAGCCCTAACACGGCTGACACATCCACTTATTGGTTATCAACACGTCCTCTGTGGGGTTTATTGCCGGTACCTTCAACCAGTCAAACAACAGTCTCTGCATAGCATGGCGTGTTGACTCGTACAACTAATGCATAGCCTAAGCATTGCCTCTGTCTCTTGGACGAGCATCAGCAGAGCTGCATTGTTCTGAGCGGTCACATTACCGAAACACTACCGTCATTGTCCACAGGATGGCCAGAGACACTAACGTCACGCCTTACTCACCAGAAGGAAGTCTTGCACCTGCTGCAGACAACCCGCTTGGCCTTGGGCTCCCACGCGCGGATAATGACCGGACAGTTGGGGCCAGGACAGAATCTGCAGCGATGAGCACACAACACCGTCAGACAGTTCCACCACACAACTGGCACCAATATCAGTGGATGAGAACGAAAGACGGCACAAAAACCCCATCACCAGCTGTGCCAACAAGGCTTTTATAGGAACCTACTGAGAAGCATTGAAATACTCGGGGTTAGTCGCGACCACAGTAACGATGCAGACATCAATATGGATGGAGGCGGCGAGAGGGGGAGGGGTAGGGAAGTGAAAACGATGGATTGGAAACATGGAGGAGACGTGAATGGGCAGTGTTGGAAAAATGGTCCTTTTTTGGAACTTTTGTCATCTAAAGAATTATACACTCCCAAAAAAATCCACTCCTTACATTACGAGATATATCATGAAGTACCTTGCTTAAACAGCAATCTCAACTAGCTGTCATAATCCAATAGTATTATTGGATTGCGCTGAAGCAGAGGGTGCAGCATGCTCCAAGGGCCTATAACATATGGTAATCAATGGCTGATAATGGAATCCACTTCTAGTTCTGGTGCTCTTCATCTTGACTAGCCAATGCTCGTCTCGCAATCGAAAGATTGTGGGTTCGAATCTCACCTGTCGCTACTCTTCGCCCGCGACCAATCGGCGTGAGAGATTGGCGACGCTATATGACTCAACGGTCGACGTGTCGTAAAACCAATAACCAACGAACCAATCTTGACTAGCTATGTTATGTCCTTGCCACAGCAACTTGGCACCATCATTAAGGATAATGCACAATTGTTATTTCAGGTGATCATGAGAGCTGCAGTAACATTCCAAGAGGATGCAGAAGTGGAACAGAAAATTAGATGCAAGCAAGACTGGAAGAGTGCCAGCTTGCTAGCATGTGCAACAGATGGCAGCAGATGTTGAAGGATCACTCTGCAGTCTGCATACAACATTAATAGCAATGTATTTGTTCCATGAAATGGTGCAGGTGGTATGTAATTGTCTGATACATGTGAATTAATAAACAGCCATGCCTTCATGTGTACATTATTCATTTGTGAAAAATGCTGGAACCAGTAGTGTTCGGAAGAATGCAAGGCCAGAGAGAACTAGAGAACTAGAGTAGTCCCTACACAACTTGCAAAGCACAAAAGCAATCACTTCCCCAAAATATTTGTGGACACACATTATGCTTTGTCATGGTATGGGAATGTTCAGGAAGCTGTAGGAACAAAAAAACAAAATAATGGAGTTGATTGGGGGATGAGGTAGGGTGCACTTCACAATTTCCTGAAACATTTAATTAGAGCACAACAATGCTTGTGAGTTACTGTATGGGTGCACTGAAGGGGACCAATCCCTTATTCCTGAAAAATATATTGTCTCACAAAAATGAAAGCTTTATTTCCAAAACAAAACAAAACAAGCCGAAAGGTTCTTCCATCACAATCCAACACATTAAGAACACTATTCCTAGGTCATGGATGTTCATTTATGAAAATGATTGGGAGGGGGAAATACATGAAAGGCAATGGGCAGAGTGGAATAGATTGGGGGGCACACTCCATAAGGTCCCATGTTAAAAGTTGAAGTCATTTAGGAGGCAAAGCAAACATTGAGGGGGCACTTGTCCCCCCCCCCCACAAGTATATAAAACAACCCTGTCCTAGGTTGTGCCATTGGATGCATGGGCACCAACAGAGGGATACAGATGTGCAACGACGAATTGTGAAATTGAATTAAATTTCAACAAACCTCAATTGGGCCTCAGTTCCTACGTCGGCCTATACTACACGATATAAATTAGTAGTCTCACTACCTGGTCCTTGAATTATCCGACAATATCCCATCACACAACTCACAAGGCTTATCCCAGCCAATAATTTAAATGGCGAAGATATTGATAATAGATACGTAGGTCGTTCCTACCAAGGTTGGTGATGCCTACAACGAGCCTCTTTCGTCTCTTTCCATCCAGTGGGCAACTCAGTGCTTACAATACAAATTCCTCGCCAAGTGAAGGAAACCTCTATTCTCGGCTCGCCTAATGAAGGGAAACCATCATTCCCAGACTGGCCAGACCCGAACGGCGCTTCTTGGATTCGATGGATTTGAGGCTCTCCAGCTGCCACTCGGTTGGTTATTGGTTTTACGACACGTCGACTGTTGAGTCATATAGCGTCGCCAATCTCTCACGCCGATTGGTCGCGAGCGAAGAGTAGCGACAGGTGAGACTCGAACACACAATCTTTCGATTGTGAGACGAGCATCTTACCCCTAGACCACTCGTCCCCTAGCTGCCACTCCGATAGGAGCTTTTTTAAACTACGGCCAAGAAAGGCTATACATAATGCATTCCTTTCTGTTTCCTTGAACATTGAGATGTTCTACATCAATTGACATCAACAAAACTGATCGTTTTGCATCCTGGAGCAGTCCCAAGCAATAGAAGAAAAAAGATATCCGATGGATTTTACGCATGAAAATAACCTAAATGGCTCGAAAACGGTCTTCAAATCTCGTTACATTTCGCAGTTAAATGGACCACCATAACCAGAAATTTCAGCGTCTTTCCATTTCATGACCTACATTGTTTAAGTACAAGACAAACTGGTGGCAATAATAGTGTTTATGCCGCTCCGACAACTAATTTCTCCCACTCCGGGAAAATGGAAATTTAGCCGTCATGTTCTTATAAACTGCGAAATGAGGGGTGGTTAAGAGCCGCTTACTGGTCTTTCGTCAACTCCAGCTGACTGCACGGAGGCTGCTGATTGGAACAAGACGGTGGTGACGCTAGTGACGACAGTGACAACAGGACGGTGGTGACGCTAGTGACGACAGTGACAACAGGACGGTGGTGACGCTAGTGATGACAGTGACAACAGGACGGTGGTGACGCTAGTGACGACAGTGACAACAGGACGGTGGTGACGCTAGTGACGACAGTGACAACAGGACGGTGGTGACGCTAGTGACGACAGTGACAACAGGACGGTGGTGACGCTAGTGACGACAGTGACAACAGGACGGTGGTGACGCTAGTGACGACAGTGACAACAGGACGGTGGTGACGCTAGTGACGACAGTGACAACAGGACGGTGGTGACGTAGTGACGACAGTGACAACAGGACGGTGGTGACGCTAGTGACGACAGTGACAACAGGACGGTGGTGACGCTAGTGACGACAGTGACAACAGGACAGTGGTGACGCTAGTGACGACAGTGACAACAGGACGGTGGTGACGTTAGTGATGACAGTGACAACAGGACGGTGGTGACGCTAGTGATGACAGTGACAACAGGACGGTGGTGACGCTAGTGACGACAGTGACAACAGGACGGTGGTGACGCTAGTGACAACAGGACGGTGGTGACGCTAGTGACGACAGTGACAACAGGACGGTGGTGACGCTAGTGACGACAGTGACAACAGGACGGTGGTGACGCTAGTGACGACAGTGACAACAAGACGGTGGTGACGCTAGTGACGACAGTGACAACAGGACGGTGGTGACGCTAGTGACGACAGTGACAACAAGACGGTGGTGACGCTAGTGACGACAGTGACAACAGGACGGTGGTGACGCTAGTGACGACAGTGACAACAAGACGGTGGTGACGCTAGTGACGACAGTGACAACAGGACGGTGGTGACGCTAGTGACGACAGTGACAACAGGACGGTGGTGACGTTAGTGATGACAGTGACAACAGGACGGTGGTGACGCTAGTGACGACAGTGACAACAGGACGGTGGTGACGCTAGTGACGACAGTGACAACAGGACGGTGGTGACGTTAGTGATGACAGTGACAACAGGACGGTGGTGACGTTAGTGATGACAGTGACAACAGGACGGTGGTGACGCTAGTGACGACAGTGACAACAGGACGGTGGTGACGCTAGTGACGACAGTGACAACAGGACGGTGGTGACGCTAGTGACGACAGTGACAACAGGACGGTGGTGACGCTAGTGACGACAGTGACAACAAGACGGTGGTGACGCTAGTGATGACAGTGACAACAGGACGGTGGTGACGCTAGTGACGACAGTGACAACAGGACGGTGGTGACGCTAGTGATGACAGTGACAACAGGACGGTGGTGACGCTAGTGACGACAGTGACAACAGGACGGTGGTGACGCTAGTGATGACAGTGACAACAGGACGGTGGTGACGCTAGTGATGACAGTGACAACAGGACGGTGGTGACGTTAGTGATGACAGTGACAACAGGACGGTGGTGACGTTAGTGACGACAGTGACAACAGGACGGTGGTGACGCTAGTGACGACAGTGACAACAAGACGGTGGTGACGCTAGTGACGACAGTGACAACAGGACAGTGGTGACGCTAGTGACGACAGTGACAACAGGACGGTGGTGACGCTAGTGATGACAGTGACAACAGGACGGTGGTGACGTTAGTGACGACAGTGACAACAGGACGGTGGTGACGTTAGTGACGACAGTGACAACAGGACGGTGGTGACGTTAGTGACGACAGTGACAACAGGACGGTGGTGACGCTAGTGACGACAGTGACAACAGGACGGTGGTGACGCTAGTGACGACAGTGACAACAGGACGTAGTGACGACAGTGACAACAAGACGGTGGTGACGCTAGTGACGACAGTGACAACAGGACGGTGGTGACGCTAGTGACGACAGTGACAACAGGACGGTGGTGACGCTAGTGACGACAGTGACAACAGGACGGTGGTGACGCTAGTGACGACAGTGACAACAGGACGGTGGTGACGCTAGTGACGACAGTGACAACAGGACGGTGGTGACGCTAGTGACGACAGTGACAACAGGACGGTGGTGACGTTAGTGATGACAGTGACAACAGGACGGTGGTGACGCTAGTGACGACAGTGACAACAGGACGGTGGTGACGCTAGTGATGACAGTGACAACAGGACGGTGGTGACGCTAGTGATGACAGTGACAACAGGACGGTGGTGACGTTAGTGACGACAGTACGGTGGTGACGCTAGTGACGACAGTGACAACAGGACGGTGGTGACGCTAGTGACGACAGTGACAACAGGACGGTGGTGACGCTAGTGACGGCAGTGACAACAGGACGGTGGTGACGTGGTGACAACAGGACGGTGGTGACGCTAGTGACGACAGTGACAACAGGACGGTGGTGACGTTAGTGACGACAGTGACAACAGGACGGTGGTGACGCTAGTGACGACAGTGACAACAGGACGGTGGTGACGCTAGTGACGACAGTGACACAGGACGGTGGTGACGCTAGTGACGACAGTGACAACAGGAGGTGGTGCGGGTAGTGACGACAGTGACAACAGGACGGTGGTGACGCTAGTGACGACAGTGAAAGGGGGAGGTGACAACAGGACGGTGGTGACGCTAGTGATGACAGTGACAACAGGACGGTGGTGACGCTAGTGACGACAGTGACAACAGGACGGTGGTGACGTTAGTGATGACAGTGACAACAGGACGGTGGTGACGCTAGTGACGACAGTGACAACAGGACGGTGGTGACGCTAGTGACGACAGTGACAACAGGGGAGGTGGTGACGAGTGGGGTACGACAGTGACAACAGGACGGTGGTGACGCTAGTGATGACAGTGACAACAGGACGGTGGTGACGCTAGTGATGACAGTGACAACAGGACGGTGGTGACGTTAGTGACGACAGTACGGTGGTGACGCTAGTGACGACAGTGACAACAGGACGGTGGTGACGCTAGTGATGACAGTGACAACAGGACGGTGGTGACGTTAGTGATGACAGTGACAACAGGACGGTGGTGACGCTAGTGATGACAGTGACAACAGGACGGTGGTGACGCTAGTGACGACAGTGACAACAGGACGGTGGTGACGCTAGTGACGACAGTGACAACAGGACGGTGGTGACGTTAGTGACGACAGTGACAACAGGACGGTGGTGACGCTAGTGACGACAGTGACAACAGGACGGTGGTGACGCTAGTGACGACAGTGACAACAGGACGGTGGTGACGCTAGTGACGACAGTGACAACAAGACGGTGGTGACGCTAGTGACGACAGTGACAACAGGACGGTGGTGACGCTAGTGACGACAGTGACAACAGGACGGTGGTGACGCTAGTGACGACAGTGACAACAGGACGGTGGTGACGCTAGTGACGACAGTGACAACAGGACGGTGGTGACGTTAGTGACGACAGTGACAACAGGACGGTGATGACGTTAGTGACGACAGTGACAACAGGACGGTAGTGACGCCAGTGATGACAGTGACAACAAGACGGTGGTGACGCTAGTGACGACAGTGACAACAGGACGGTGGTGACGTTAGTGACGACAGTGACAACAGGACGGTGGTGACGCTAGTGGCGACAGTGACAACAGGACGGTGGTGACGCTAGTGGCGACAGTGACAACAGGACGGTGGTGACGCTAGTGACGACAGTGACAACAGGACGGTGGTGACGTTAGTGACGACAGTGACAACAGGACGGTGGTGACGCTAGTGACGACAGTGACAACAGGACGGTGGTGACGCTAGTGACGACAGTGACAACAGGACGGTGGTGACGCTAGTGACGACAGTGACAACAGGACAGTGGTGACGCTAGTGGCGACAGTGACAACAGAACGGTGGTGACGTTGGTGACGACAGTGACAACAGGACGGTGATGACGTTCGTGACGACAGTGACAACAGGACGGTGGTGACGCCAGTGATGACAGTGACAACATGACGGTGGTGACGCTAGTGACGACAGTGACAACAGGACGGTGGTGACGCCAGTGATGACAGTGACAACATGACGGTGGTGATGGTGGTGACAGTTCTGAAGTACCTGAGCTGTGGATGGGAGCGGATGTAATCGGCGAAGGCGTACTGCTGATACCGGCCGCGCAGACTTGGCACCGTCAACAGCGAGACGACGAAGTCCTCCGGTACCAGAATGTTGCAGTCCCGAGCCATGCACTCTATTCCTGGACACAGAGCATATGTTAGAAAAGCACATGTTGCACACAACAAAAGCAGATGTGGCGCAATCCAGCATCCTAGTACAGTACATGACATACACACAGCACAACTGGACACAGAATAGCCACAGCACCTCAGCACAGCATACCTGGACACAGCATGATGCACAGCATCTGATCACAGCACAGACATGGAGGCGACTGGCTAAGCAGATAACCACAGCATTACAGAGCATAGTGCTCATTACATGGTATGGAGCACAATGCAAGACAGTTTAAAACGCAACCTACACTGAGATAGAGACATCTTGCAGGGGAAGTTCGGTTGTCTTTACTTGCGGCTTTTCTTTGAGGGCAAGTGAAACCAAAAACAAAATTTCGTGCTATTATTTTCAAACCGAGTCGGCAACATTGAGTTTCCTTCTGGGAGAAGGCATAATGTTCCGTTTTTGCTAATCCTTTTTCACCAGAGATAGCAGCCAAAAATTGATGTTTGCGGTATCCACTCTCCTCTCCCCGATGGGTCCGCTTCCACGAACAAAAATCAAAAGAAAGGTTTTGCAATGAAGAACAATGCATGGTAAGTCGCACAGCATAAAATCTATATAACAACAAATTTCTAAATAAATATAGAATTAGTTGCTTTCAATGGATTCCACGACCATAAATTCTAATTTGCATATTTTCAAACGACATCTAACATATGCAGCCAAATTCTACATCATATCTCATAGCATGCATTGCCACCATGTACAACAATTATGTTTCAAGACTATGGGGAAAGGGCTTCGAAGGACATGTTGCTACGGAGACAAGAAGTGTTCTCAACGCGCGCGTCCTGTGAGCCAATTATCTCATGATCAACGCCCACCCCAAGCACCACTAACCCAGCGACATGCCCTGCATTATCTGCGTCTCGAAGTGCATCCTCCAGCACGGCTGACAAAAGTGGTGGCGACAGGCGAGCGCGCGGAACTGGCTCGGTGGCTGCGGGCAGGCGCAGACGGCACACTGGCGGGCCGGGTGGCCGGTGCTGGTGAGCGCCGGCTCGCAGGCTGTGGACGGCGCGGTGGACGGCGCGGCAGGCGGCGCCGGCTTGATGTGTGCCTCGGCCAGCAGCCGGCACGAGTTGGCGCGGTAGCGCAGCGTGATCTCCGTCACACTCCAGCTGTTGGAGTGCAGCAGCTGCTTGGCCAGCGAAGGCGTCACCTGCCCGGCGCCGGCGAGGAATCACATCACCGAACGGTGCCAACACCGCGGCCAACAGTCGGCTGACTCGGCAACCAGTGGAGCGGCGGGCAATCATAGAGGATCACACAGTGGGGCAGATGGCTACATCTATAACTCTGGTCTTCCGAACGAGGCCATTGCATCATGTATCAACACAAATGAGCCATGCCAGCCACCGACTCATCTAATTAGTCATGTCTGACGTTCGGGCGACTGACCTGTAAGCTGGTGCTCAGTTGTTCCACCCACTCGTTGAACAACCTCTCCACCTCCTCCACGCTGAGGCACTGCACAGGGAAGTGTTCTGGGTCCTGGCGGGACATGTCTTCTTCAAGATCATCACAGCCACACCGATAGTAGTCCTGCAGCTCGCCCTCGTCTTCCTCCGAATCCTCCATCGATGACTGAGACTCAGTGTCTCCCATGGTCTGAAGCAATCAACACAACATGCCCGAGCAGTCAAAATCAATGTTGGAGACAAATCGCTTTGCTTCGCTGATTCCCTGTTTTAGGAAATCCATAGAGTTCTGCACGCATTCTTGCCCTAAAGAAATGTGACAACTACATCGTATGAAAATGACACTGTTCATAATGACCCAGGGTCGAAATATATTCAGTCATGTTGTTCAAGTTTTGTGTTGGTACATGTAAAATATCGTGAATACAAGGTTGATTATGTACATAATCATAACATTTAGCAGGCTCAAAACAAAGTCAAATCTCATAAAAACCTTACAATTGAGACAAATCATATAGGTACTGAGGGCGTCCCTTTGAATGAGATTGAGTGCGAAGTATTTAGGACACACTTTAGCATTTGCGCCTATTCTAAATGGAGTAAGGATATGCAGTTAGTTAGCTATTAGGGCTTTTGGGCGCATCAACTTCGTTGGTTATACAGCGCCCAGAATAAGGATATACAGAGGTAGAGCAAGAAAGTGGCTTTCAATGCACTTGGTATTGACTTTGAGCAGTGCTCTCTTGCCTTTCACAACACTTTCCATTTAGACAAACACTACGCAGTTATTACAAAACTGTCAATCAACAGTGGAACTCCACAAAATGTTTATCTCTCACCATGAATGTTTTCGTTATATGTCAAATAGTTCAACAAGCAGGCACAGCAAGATTGTGAAATGAAATTATGAATGCATCTTAGCAGCTACAAGGATTCTTAGTCATGTTAAGTCCTGGTATGATGACGCCAGTTTGATTAAATCATTGCAAGCAAAGGCGAGCACAGTGAGCCCGAGAGAAGAATGACTTACATGTAGCAGGTGAGCTTGACAACATGAATGGCTCGACACTATCCGAGCCGATCATCACATTTGTCATTGCCTAATGATACTTCATTGGTAATCCGATTGTTACATCATGCTAATTGTATTCAAAGAAGGATCTTGGCAAACGTAGTTAGTTCGGTTTTGTCAAGTGTTCATTAGTCAAGTAACTAATTAGAGTAATTAATTATATAAAACAAACACCTTTTATGCCTGATAATATGCATTTATTGATGCTATCTCGGCATACCTTCATACCACACACCTGACCGTGGCAACATTTGACCCATCATCATCTGCCTTACAAATGGGCAGGTCAAAAATGCCTGCATTGAAAACGCCACAACAGATGTCTTGGCTTTCAATCATTTTTTCCATACTTAAAAAGGTATGCTACAAGGTTTGAAACTTCGAAGTTTCATTAGCAGTCAAAATCAGGAGATCACTGCAGAGTCTGATTGATGCCTCCAGGAAAATTCCTCACAAAAATATACTCAGGCATCACCTTTGATCATGGTATTTTTGAAATTTTCATATAACGTGTAAAACGGATGAATGGGAATATCACCAATTTTCAACATTTTGAATCAAAGAAATCAAGGTGGTGATCAAGTTCAAATAAAGACATTATTATAATTACTTTAATAGGGCAAATATACTGGTAAAATGCACCCATGTTTGCTCATGGTGCAATTTGTTTATGGCGAGCAAAACCCACAGGGAGGGGAGTGGAATCCATCCTACCACACCCCTTCACGAAGATAGGGCTAAGCTAGGTTAGGCCATGCTACGTTGGTTTACATTTGGATAAGAAGTGTGTATTCCAGCATTTCATGCATACCAAAATTTAGCAATCCATTAAATTTGTATTCACTTACAAAATTCCTTTACCCCTGAACCATGCAAGCATGTAGCAGACTATGTGTATTTGCTACAGCTCACTCCCTCAAGCCTTGCATGGCAGTCATAAACAAATTGCACCATGAGCATTGCTCATGGTGCAAATTGCTCATTGAGCAAACATGGGTGCATCTTACCAGTATATTTTCCCTATTAAAGTAATTATAAAAATGTTTTTATTTGAACTTGATCACCACCTGTCATTTGCTCGATGGCCCCTGGCCGAAACGTTGAGTAAATAAAGTATAATCGTTACTTTTGATGATAATCGTTACTTTTGATGTCAACTCAGCACCTCTGGTCGAAGCGCCCTTAAACCCAAATAACAACAACAACAACAACAACAACTCAGCACCTCCTGGTATATTGAAGGTCGTATATTTTATTTACATGCAATGAATGTAATAACATGCATTTTGGTCATGCACTTTGGAAAAAAAACACAGCAACATTCACATGCCAGTCTCTCTGAGCCTAACACAATCAGCTGCACAAATAAAATAACACAAATGTGCTATGCAATACTTATACATTTGCATGTCTGAGGCCAATTTTACCCAAATCACAAGCTGTGCATTCATACCGAATTCGGTGTGAATACACCGATTGTGTTGTTATTTACAAAGATGGCATTTCACTAACTGTAGTATCGTGCACTACGAACCCCGTGTGTGTGCACTGCCACCTATTGGCACAGTTGGGCACCAGGCATTGTACTGTCACCTGTAGGTGGCGGCAACGCGAGAGCTGACGTGTAATTTGCCAATCAGCTGAGCTAAAGGGGTGCGGCACTGGACTGGAGTGGCGCCGGCCGCGCCCAATGTGGGGGAGCAGCGACAGTCGGGCGTTGCCCGGGGTCGCACTAAGCTGAGTTTTTATCACGTTGTTGTAGAAGACAAGTGCAGATGCTAATACAGGAGTGGTATTGAGATCGTGTTGGTGTGACCGGGAGTGAACGGACACTACACTAACATCACGAGCTAACAAAACTACAAAATCCAAAGTACATGGTTTGTTATTCACAGACTTTGTAAAAATGTATGTGATTACATCATTTGTATTTCACTAAGGTTGTTGCTTGTCAACAATTGTGGTAAATACACCACTTGTGATAACACACGTTCTAGGTGGAGTGAAATTTGTGGAGTGCCAGGCCAGAAAAAAAAATTATGGATTTGATTTGCTTTTCAACGAAGTTCAGCTGCTGCGAGCAGCAGGGAACTTCGCGGTCTTCAAACTCTGAAGGAAGATCGGCAACTCCATCTTTATCTACCACAGATGGTGGAACAGGGAAGTGAGGGGTGGAGGTGGGGCACTACCCTTCCCCTAAGCCCGGAAATTCCCCCCTGGATACATCACTGGGGGATGAGACTACCCTTAACTTCAATAGGTGCAGAATTCAACCTTCCAAGTTCCCTCCTCCCCTCCCCCCTCCACCGCTCCCCAGTAATGTTCGAGCAAAGGGAATGCAGCTCAACTTGGTGGATGGTACCTTTAACATATTACCTGAGATCCTCAGCATGAGAGTTGGTTCCATGGCATTGGTGTTGCTGCACCCGATATTTATGCTGTATGATTGTTTATTAATGCTGCAATTTTTTATTTATGGGCCAATTAATTTGGGTATTGGGTACTTGCATGCTTGTTACTTTCGTTAATTTTAGCAGTTCAAACCTGCTGTCGATGTTGGTCTTCATGCTTGCCCCATCAATATCAATATTTGAAAGGTGTGCGGCCATGATGGAATGTGAGTTTGCTTGTTTACATTCTGAGCTCAGCTGATTTTCTGATCAAGGGTTTATGGAATTTAATGACATTTTGTGTTGGAAGAAATATAATATTTTACATTGTTTGGTCTCATGTACTTCAATCCTTCATTATGCTATTCATTTGACAGTACTTTATCACTTAATCATTATTGGAAATACATCATATTATTTTGGAACAGGTGTGTTGTTTTATCACTGAAAGGCATTGTAAAATCACATCGTTTTTAACAATCGTTAAAACAATCACCAAAATCGTTTCTGAATTACACTATTTGTGGTCACAAACCAAGACCTTTGTGAAATGTGATTTAACACAGTTTGTGATTTGCATCACACTGTTTGTTGACAAACTGTGCGAGCACAAAAACAATAGTGAAATTGGCCTCTGATATGAACACATGTTTAAGATAAAAGATGGTTGAAAAACATGGAAGACTTGATAATACATTTTGTTCTCCCTGGATCCACAGGCAAAGATCAGTGATCTGACATGACATCTCAAATTTGTTTACACCAAGTGTGGCACCAAGTGGATTAACAGCCAATTATACCTTTTCAGGCCATGAATCCAAAGCCATTGAATTTGAAAGCCACAAAGGCTGAAGCTAAAACAGAAGCCAAGGCAATGAGATCCAGCTTCATGAGGCTCAAACCAGCCATTGTTATTTGGATTGATGGAAAAGTTATAGGATGGATTAAAGCATGGTTAATGGGATGGAAACAAAGGGTATTGTTAAATGGATATAAATCTGAATGGAAGGATGTTCTGAATAGAGTGCCACAGGGCTCTGTTGTAGGCCCAATTTTATTTATCATCTTTGTGAACAACGTTGAGGTAGGGTTGAGAAACAAGGTGTTCAAATTTCCTGATGACATCAAGCTGGCAGGAGTGGCTAACAGTAGTGATCAATCTAGTAATGTTCAACTAGACTTGGAGAACCTGAACAGTAGGCTGATAAATGGCAGATGTCTTTCAACTATGCAAAGTGTTAGGTTATGCATTTGGGGCTGAAGGTGAGATATTCTAATATACAATGGGAGGTAAGGAACTGGATATTATTGAATAATAAAGAGACTTAGGTGTGTTAGTCATGAAGTCATAAAGTGTTAAGGCTTAATAAGAGCCACAGGGGCACATCTGGGTTAAGCCTATTTAGAAAAGATACTAGAAAAGTGCATGCTCACACCCCAATCAATCTATTATCTCAAGTTCCTAGGGAGCTATATATCCCAGCCTATCTAACACCATTCACCTGATATTGCATAACACACTCCTCAACAATTCCAAACTTCTCCAACCATGCCCCATTGTGCCACCATAGTCAATCTCATCAGTACCACATCCTGAAGGAAGGTGCTGAATCCACTGCTAGGTACACCCTATATAGTATAATATAATACTAGTAGCATAATTACACTATACGGCTAGTATAATACTCAATTTATTAGCATGATCAAAAACATAAGGGTCCAAGTTTCAACAATAACACAGGGACCAACATCCCCCACACTCATCAATGTCTTTCTACTTATATATCCAGCCCTATCCACTTGATCTCATCTAACAAATGTGACTTGATTGCCCTACCAATAATTTTCAGACTCCATCCATGCCCACCTAAAAGGGCTCATACAGTGCACACCCACTTAGCATAAATATCACCCCAACCACCAACACTTAGAACTCAAAAACAAGATTTTGCAACCTAAAATAGTTATTCATCCTATTTTTAAATACATTCAATGAGGGATTCCCCACAACATCAAAAGGCAGGCTATTCCACTGATCAACAATCCTTTGACTGAAGACCTGTTGTCACTTAACTGTCCTACACCTTGATTTGTCTAACCTGAATTGACGACCCCTATGTGATAGTCTAAATAGAAGGGCATCATTCAGATTGACCTGATCTAGCCCCTTAATAATGTTATACATTTCAATCATATCACCCCTTAATCACCTATACTTGGTTGGTTATTGGTTTTTACGACACGTCGACCGTTGAGTCATGTAGCGTCGCCAATCTCTCACGCCGATTGGTCGCGGGCGAAGAGTAGCGACAGGTGAATCACCTATACTTGAGTGAGAACATATCTAAAGTCTTTCCCCATATTCTAAGCTACCTAGTCCACTCATGAGTCTAGTGGCTTTCTGCTGCACTCTTTCTAACATATCTATATCTTTTTCTGAGAAGGGGATCCATGCCTGTACAGAATATTCTAAGTGGGGTCACACATAGGCCAAGTATAGCATTTTCATCACTTCTTTGCTCTTATACCTCACACTCCTATTAATGATTCTCAGCATTCTGATTGCCCTGGTCCTAGCTGAGACACTTTGTTTTTCTACTTTAAGATCATTTGAAACTAACACACCTAAATCGCTTCCATTTTAATAACATCAAATTTCCTACCTCCCATTGCATATCTGAAAGTCACACCTCCAGACCAAAGATACATAACCTTACATGTTCATGTTTCATAGTTGAAAGCCATCTGCCATTGATCAATCCCACTTTTTTAGGTCCTCCAAGTTCAGCTGAATATTACTAGATTGCTCACTACCGTTAGCCACTCCTACCAATTTGACATCATCAGCAAATTGGAACATCCTATTACTCAGCCCTACATCAATGTTATTCACAAAGTTGATAAAGACTAGAACAGAGCCATGTGGCACTCCACTCAGAACACCCTTCCATTCAGATTTACATCCATTTAACACTACCCTTTGTTTCCTTCCCCTTAACCATGCTTCAATCCAACCTAGAACCTTACCATCAATCTATTGATGTTCTAGTTGCTGAAGTAGATGCCCATGTGGAACTTTACCAATAGCTTTGCTAAAGTCCAGGTACACTACATCCATCCTGCTTTGATTGTCTACTTCTTTAGTTACATACTCCATAAACTCCAATAGGTTAGTTAAACAAGATCTTTGAGATTGAAATCCATCTTGGTATCCCTTAGAAGGTTGTGCCTATCTAAATGAGCCTGAACATTCTGTTTCACAAGTTTTTCTAGTACCTTGCAAACTATTGAGGTCAAACTGATTGGTATGTAGTTTCCCACATAATTCACTGTTCCCTTTTTGAAAATTGGTACTACATTTGCATTTTGCCAATCTTCCAGCACTTCAGAATACTCCGTAGAATGCCTGAAAATGATACCTAGGGGAACTGCCAATGCTTTAGCACACTCTACTAAGATCCTAGCATATATATCATATGGTCCAGAAGCTTTATTTGGTGTTACCTTCTGCAACTGCTTTTATACAGCTTCTGTTGTTATTGTAAGATTATTCAACCTATCACCTACTATGGCATAGCTTTCGGTTGTTTCCAATGTACCAGTATTCTCTTTAGTAAAGATTGATGAGAACTGCTTGCTTAGGGACTCCACTATATTACAATCATCAATCACTATTTTACCATCTACCTCCAGTGATGGTCATTACACTTTTTAGACTTAAATTTGTAGAAACTAAAGAGCCTCTTAGAACCTCTAGCCTGCTGAACATTCATGAGGTAATTTCATTTCAGTCAGTCTTGTAGATGCCTTAACACACCTACAAACTTCATTTCTACCTATTCTATATGATTCTAGATTTGCCTCAGAGCTTAAATCTTTTAGTTTCTTAAATGCCTGTTTCTTTGACTCCAGTAAATGTTTTACTTCCTTGGTCAGCCATGAAGGGTGCTTAATCTTGTTTAACCTAATTTGCCTATTGGGAATGCACCTATCCTGACCTTGGAACAGTGGGGGGGGAGGGGGGGGGGGTCCATTCCCTAAGATCTTTGAACTACTGAAACTAGGAGCACACAATTTGGAGGAAATACTGCTGTAGTGAATTTGCTGCAGTATACATTTCATGACCCTAAGTCGTGAAATGTCTTCAGGGTCAGATGAGGTCACAATTGGCCTCCACTATACCCCAGCCAGCATGCCCAAAGGGGTCCCAAATTGGTCCCAGAGACCATATATATGTATGGTCACTATATATGGTAGTACAGACTGTGCTTACCGTCGCTACTGTCAGTAGTACAGACTGTAAGTACTCTTGTTACAGCCAGTATTATTGATTGATTGATTATTTGGGCTTAAGGGCGTGCCGACTACTCGGTCATTTGGCGCCCAACAGCCAGTATTATATTTATTATGCTGTTACCTTACTTTAGGTTAGGTTATTATTTCTTTGTCTGAGTTATCTATTCATATGCAATTTTTGAAGTCTTGAAATTGGAATTTGAAGCAGAAAAGTCAGCAGACAAGCCACATGCAGTCACTTATATCAGTGTGAGGATGGCTTTGCTGTACATGGGATGCACTCTGTTTCCATCCTCTTAGCCATGCTTCCATCCCACCCAGAACCTCCCATCAATCCCATGCTGTTGTAGTTGATGAATTAGACACATATGTGGAACTTTATCAAAAGCTTTGCTAAAGTCAGTGTGCAACATCCATCCTGCTCTCATTGTCTACTTCTCTAGTTACATACTCCATGAACCCCAATAGGTTAGCTAAACAAGATCTTGAAGATCAAAACCCATGTTGTATATCCCTTAAAAGGTTGCGCCTATCTAGGCAGATGAGTCTGAGCATTCCGTTTGACCAGTTTTTCTAATACCTTGCAAACTAGGTATTGAGGCCAAACTGACAGTAAGTTTGTCTTAAAAGGTGTTTTGGGAATTTTTGGATTTTTTTCCGGAACATCATGTTTATGAACGTGATTCGGAAGATGCAATCATTCGTTTTCTCCGTAAATGCTTACGTCTCGGTTAATCTTAGCGATAATATCTATAATGCGCCATATATGCCACACCGCTGTTGTTTGTTGCATAATTTATCCATCCCTCACTTGGCGCTTCTCAGACGTGATTAAAGGGACATTCAACACTTCACGCAGTTGATTCAACACTTTTTCACGTTGAAAATGCTTAATTTCTGCCTCTTTGCCACATAGATGACACACCACTACTATTCTACCACAATGCCAAAAAAACTAAGCACACAGCACGGCTAACAGCCGGCTTCTGCTCGGTCTCGTCTTGCCTCACGACTTCCAACAAATAGCATGATAATTCATAATTAAATAGGAAAATCTAACCTAACCTAACCTAACATAACATAATACAATCTACTCTTATCTAAACTAATATAAACTCATATATTTTAATTTAAAAACACAAGCGTAATGTTTATCGTGACGGACAGCGAAGTGATATTTAAAAGTCGGCTTCTGCTCGGTCTCGTCGTCTTTCCTCACGACTTCCAACAAGCAGTATGATAATTAATAATTAAATAGGAAAACCTAACCTAACCGAACCTAACCTAACGTAATACAATCTACTCTTATCTAAACTAATATGAACTCATATATTATAATTTAAAAACATATGCGTAATATTTATCGTGATGTCATCCGTACATCACGCCTGCAAGCCATGCTCTGCTCAGTTTTTTTTCGGCATTCTGGTGGAATAGTAGTGGTGTGTCATCTATGTGGCAAAGAAGCAGAAACGAAGCATTTTCGACGTGAAAAGTGTTGAATCAACTGCGTGAAGTGTTGAATGTCCCTTTAATCACATCTGAGAAGTGCCAGGTGCGGGATGGATAAATTATGCAACAAAAAACAGCGGTGTGGCATATATGGCGCATTATAGATATTATCGCTAAGATTAACCGAGACGTAAGCATTTACGGAGAAAACAAATGATCGCATCTTCTGAATCACGTTAATAAACATGGTATTTTGGAAAAAATCAAAAAATTCCAAAAACACCCTTTAAGACAAAAATACCAAACTGACTGGCCTGTAGTTTTTTTTAAACACTTCATACTTCCATTTTTTTTTTAAACTGGCAACTTCTGGGCAGCTAACAATAGGTGGTTTACAGCAGCAATATGCTCTCCTGTCTAGTCCCTTTAGATCCTTCCAAGTCATTATTGGCTTAAACTAAAACATTCCATATATCGACTAAAACATATCTACATAATTTAATCTTAATATAAATTGGTTTCAATTATTTTTTACAGCTTTATTATCAATGCCAATTGTTGCTTGCTGGTGGGAAGAAGACGATATTGGATCGAGTATTTTTTGTATTATTATAAGGTGGTGTGTAAAGAACATGCAAAACTTCATCGGAGATCGTTGAGGAAATAAACATCTCCTCAGTTGGCATGCTCTACATTGCGTATTCGGCCCACACCATGTCGACGATTGGCGCAGTTGGTTAAGGCATCCGCTTTCCGTACGGATGGTGGTGGGTTTGAATCTTGGCACCGATACACTTTTAACCTGATCACACAGTCGCTAGTGGTCAGGGCCGTTGGTTAATGTTGCACTTTAGATTACTTTACACTATTACATCACTAAGGATGGGAAATACTCAATTAAAGCCTACTCATGCAATGAATGTCCAATTGGACCATCTGGAATTGTCATCATGGAACTTTGTCTCTGGAAGGATGCTTCTGGCTGAAAAATTTGAGGGGGCATTCAGGCACACTGAAGGTCAGGCTTCTTTCAATGTGCAACTCTGGCCGAAAACCTGAGGGGACACTGGAGACACATGCCCCAGTGCCCCTTGTATCTGCACATGTCCCAGAAACAATTCAAAGGGATTCTGATGAACTGAGCCACTGAGATGGTTCCATGATAGCTTCATGCTGCCCTGCAATAAGACCTCTCACTTTCTGCAGGCATTCAACTTTTGGTATTTTCAAACCAAAGTGGTCATACACCTACCTCACAGTGAGGGCTTGTGACCCCATGAAACATTGCACCCATATCCAGTTCAAGTTGTATATTTCAACAGCCTGGTTCCGTATGCACCACAGTTACATTTTGAGTGCAAGCAACTCTACCATAGGAAGTGCAGAAGATCCCGGTCAACATACCTCTCACATAATGTTCACCAGGGGGGGGGTTCGGCCACCTAAGATCTGATACTAGAAGCACACAATTTGGAGGAATTATGGCTGTAGTGAATTCGCTGCAGTATACATTTCATGACCTCAGGTCAATGTCTTCAGGGTCAAATGAGGTCACAATTGGCCTCCACTCCACCCCAGCCTGCACTGCCCGGGTATTCTTCAAGTATTACACCTCAGACTTCCTTTATCTCAACAATGTATCCAAGCCGTCATCAGCTGACTTCCAGTCAGCTGTTGGTGACGTCACTCGTACCGAGACACCCCAGTTGGGTGCACTGAATGGCCCAAGGGTGTCACCAGGAATATTTATAAGGGTTAGGTTAGGTTAGGTTAGGTTATTGTTAGGTTGGGTTTTCACCATCGTGAAATAGAATCTGCACACCCTCCCCTAGCAGGAAATTCCTTGTGCTGTATCTAGTGCCATCTCAACCACCACCCATCAAAGGAAAATGTCCTGTGAAGCCCTGAATATATACCTCCACAACTGCTTCATAGACATAAATTTGTTCCTGACGCCCATGGAATAAGTCCACATCGACCCCTTAGAAATATTCCTGGTGATGCCCTGGGATCATTCAGTGCACTCGTATGGAAGTGTTGTTTCTGTACGTTTGAGTGACGTCACTAACAGCTGACTGTGACTCGGATGCATTGTTGATATAAACAAAGCGTGAGGGGTAATACTTGAAGATTACCCACCGCCCATACATACAGAAAGTATGCACGTTTCACTGCCGAATGGTAGGTAGAGATCATTCATACGTACTCTCGCTACATACACTGGTGCAGACTGTGTGTGCTGTAATCATGGTCGGTAGTACAGACCCATAGTGTGATCATTATGGCCAGTTATTTTAATTAGACCACTTTATATCCCAAATCCCATACCACAATATGAACAAAAAAATCAGTGGGTGCATGAGCATCCTACTCATGAGCTGCATTGTGAATGTCATTTATGCAGTGTGAGCATGTTAGGAGTATAAGGTATGGATGTTTAAACTTGGTTGACATCCATGAAGCATACTTTTGTTATCATTTTATCTACTGTTGCTCAGGAAATTGGCTTATAACTGTATCCTGCACTAATTTAACCATAGCACCAATTTGTCATCTGGCAGCCGTATGTTGGCTGCCAGATACGACAGAGCTGAGTGCAGTCTCCATGTAAATCAGAAAGCATATTGTTAATTACTGATGTTCGTAAATTTAATTCTTATTTCAGCAGCATCAATAGTGAAGTGTTTTGTTATCAAAATTGATGTGTGGGAATTATATTAAGTGATTGCTTCTAATTTATGCGAATCATTATGCCAGGTTTCCTGGCTGAATCTTGTTCCAAAGCCCACATGACCTAGGAGCAAAAAGCACTGTAAAACCACCTAATAACATTATCAAAATAGGCCAGCTTGGAATGCAGAATTGTAGCTTAGAATCACGAACACACCATTAGGGACCTCAGCCAATACATACTCTGCAATTTCCAGCCTCTCGTTGCTCTCAAGGTATCTTAAACACTGAAACAATCTCTTGACCACGGCGATAGACACGTGTACCCATCAGTATCTCATGCTACCACTCAAGTACCTAGGTACCTACCTACCTACCTACCTGTATACGGCCTTGCTGCCTACTAGGTATGTAACCCACGCACTATTATATGGTAATTAATATTGATGTATATTAATTGCCATAGAATATATATGGCAATGACAACGAAGTTGATATCATAATCAGCGCAATCAACTTCGGTAACTTCGTCCACCAAGGCTAAATCCCACGAACACCACGAAGTGGGTTTGGTAGTGGGCTTGAAGGTTTCCCTTCACCATTGGTTTACATGCAATTTTACCGTTCTTCTCTACGCTCTCTTGCATGTTTTATGGCAATATAGATCACTTTGACGTATACTAATTGAAAGACCTATTCTTCAGCTTCAGCAAAATGTATCCTAAATTACCCAGTGACAATCTTCCTGCCTAACAATGTGCCGTTTCCGGCAGGCTGACCATCAAGTGCCTCCAAAATAAAGGGATTTTTCCCGATATTGGTAGGCTTCCTCTACCGTCCGTTTTAGCTGGCTGAAATGATCTGACCGCCCCTAGACCGCAATAGGAGGCCCTCTGTCGTCATAAGAGGTCCCATAGCCGCCACAGGAAACCAATAACTGCCACAAGAGGCAGGGACGGATCCAGGAATTGTCATCTGGGGTGGGGACACGTGTTTGGAGTGGCGCCACCGCGAAAGTAGCTTGAGGGGTGCCTTTCCTGCCGAGAGGCTGTAGCGGGCCGCAACAGCGGGTTCGGCGAGCTAAGAGTGATGGCCAAAGCAGTGCGCCACGTTTACAGTCAAGGCCCAAACGCTGCGCCACATTGCCGTCATGGCCCAAACGCCGCTTCACATTCGCCCCGTCGGGGCGACACGCAACGCGTCATTACTCACCGCCCCCTCGCCGTAGCTAGCGGCGAGTTGACGCATGCGCAGGAGAAAACTAACACAGCTGTTGGGAAGTGTGACGCCGACGCGGCCGCAATACTAATGCGAACTACAACGTCGCCCACTTCTTACCTATATTGCGCAAAATCGTCTTCCACTTTCACTACCAAGCCTCCTCGGTGACAAGCACCCGGACCTCATTGACATACTATTCACATACTTGCACGGCACGAAACTAGAGGAAGTAATTTGAAGTCAAACGCTATCATCTCCATCGTCGCTAAACACATACATATAGGTTGTATCACACTAGGTAGACAGAGACCGATCCAATTTGGCCGAAACGGACGGTTCTCCTTATAAATTGCGCTTGGTTTTTCACCTTCGGGTTTTCCAAGCTGCTTGGTTTTTTCACCTCTCAGGTTTTTCCAAGCCTTAACTAAAACATACACCTACACACACAAGGTCGGGCCCGACGCCCACGACTCGCCCTGGACGTCGGGCCTCTGCTTCGCCTTTTCGATCGCAGGTGGGCGGTGGAGCCTCTCCGCAGGTTACGATGCTGCCCACCCTCCAAGTGTACTTCTATGTGTCGTGTATGTACGTGTGTCTGTGTATGTTTCACCCATGTATGTGTGTCGGACTTTACGCCACGTTCCTTGCTTGTCGGCGTCTCATCTTTCCTCTCTTTCTTAATTGATATAACCGGATGCCATATAAGCCGGATTAACGTAACCCTTTCCTTAACGTAGCATATCTCTAGCGGATGGCACTCGGCCTCTGCTAAAGATGGAGGAAGAAAAAAAAGAGAAAAAAGCGATGCTCTCACTTGGAATCTCTCACTTGGATCTTCTGTCTGCAAATACAAGCAATATTCGACACGCACAAGTTTCTGGCAACATGCCATCGAGACAATTGTGGAGTGGCTGTCGGCTGAGGTTGCTGAGGCAGCCAGTGGGTCGGCTGAGGTTGCTGCGGCAGCCAGTGGGTCGGCTGAGTTTGCTGAGGTTGATGTAACGTCAGCCAGGACGTTAGATGATGAGCCGGTTGATGAGGCGTCAGCCAGTGGGTCGGCTGAAGTTGCTGTGACGTCAGCCAGTGAGTCGGCTGTGACGTCGCGAAGTCGCCGTTGGTGAGCCGGCAGATGCCGTGACGTCAGCCAGGACGTCAGGCGACGTGCTGGCGGATGATGCGGCGTCGACTTCGGTGAGCAGGCGGATGTGACGTCAGCCAGTGGGTCGGCTGACGCAGCGACGTCAGCCACTGAGTCGGCTAACGCCGCGAAGTCGACGTTGGTGAGCCGGCAGATGCCGTGACGTCAGCCAGGACGTCAGACGGCGTGCTGGCGGATGATGCGGCGTCAGCAGCGAGTCGGCTGACACCGCATGGTGGCGAAGGCCGGCTGGGCGTGCGCAGATGCGGCGACGCAGCGGCGAGACGAACGTCGGTGGTCCCTCGGTGTCCGGGCGGCGCCATTAGGCCTCCGGCGAGAGGGAGAGAGGCAGAAAGAGGGACAGGACCGGGTGGGGGCGTGCGGAAAGCGGAGAGAGTTGCGCGTTGGCTCCCCACATCACGTCGGGACGGCTTGAATCACGTCAGGACGGCTTGAAACGCGTCGGGACGGCTTGAATCACGTCGAAACGGCTTGAATCGCGTCGGGACGGCTTGAATCGCGTCGGGACGGCTTGAATCATGTCGGGACGGCTTGAATCATGTCGGGACGGCTTGAATCACGTCGGGACGGCTTGCATCACGTCGGGACGGCTGGAATCACGTTGGGACGGCTTGAATCGCCCCGGGACGGCTTGAATCACGTCGGGACGACTGGAATCACGTCGGGACGGCTTGAATCACGTCGGGGTCACCAATTGTGGAGTGGCTGTATATACATATCTGGTGTATTAAAGGTACAAAAGCAATCTGCACCAGTGGGCCGCAAGACATTATTACAAATGATTGTCCTTTATTTGCATGCTTACGGTTAAGCCTACATATGAATGGATGCACGCGTTTGGTTTGTGGCTGCATATGCAGTCTGTATATATTGGTGGAAAATTGTGAAAATAATTGGTGTGGCAGGGGGTCCATACCCGCTGATGCGGCGGGGTCCATACCCGCTGATGACATCTGTTCGCTATGTCTGTGTCCAGGAAGCTGGCTGCACCTGTCATTGAGGATACAAGTCACAAATTGGAAAATTGCATAAAAACGGTTACTTTCGACCCAACTGCAGATTTGCGTCCTGCTTGCGTGGTTCATAAAACTCCTCGAATACGAATATATTAAGTGTGAATATGTTCTTAGTACGATTTTCACATGTATTTGCGCATACGTATTTCAAGTACGAATGTATCGCGAACTTATAACATAACCAAGTAACAACGGCAACAGCACGATTACCTGCGTGGATCGCCAACTGAGGTTGGCGATAAAAAAACAAACAAGAACTCACAATATAAGAATCTTACACCTGTAGCTTCGCCTGCGTTCATTCATCACTCGCATCGCACCCGTAATGTACGAGTGGTCGGCGCACACGTGGTGACCGTCTCTGTCACAGCGCGGCTTGAACTTGATCCTATGTACTGAACTGGGGCGGCAAGGGAACACACACGCCAGCGGGTAAGGCTACCACTGATGGTGGCCTCAGCTGAGATACCCCTCGCGCAAATGACGTCGCACGAGCCGACGGGAACGGCTTCGGGAACGGATACAGCGACGGCACCACTCGCGACCTGATCTGATCATTATGTGAATGACCTATCGGCGGTCCGCGAACTGGACCGTGCACGCCTGACCCGCTGTCTGAACGATGGTCGCTGGCAGCCGGCGGCTGTGGAAGGCTGACGTCTTCCTATTTATATATTTATTTATTTATTTCACGATACATGCCCTCCACGTGCAGTGGCTATTGTGGACAGTCCTCTGCAATTTGTTTTGAAAATAACATTTTAAAATCATATTTAGGCAATCCAACATCCGTAGGTTTTAAGTAATCCAATATTAGTGCGTTTAAGTGATTCAACATCAGTAGGTTTTAGGCCGTCCAACATCAGTAGACTAGGTTAGGTTGCATTAATTTGTATTGATAATTGTATGTTATTTTTCATTATATAACACTACATCCAAAACCTTCTCCCCTACACTTCCCATACGTTGTTGAGGTGGGATGGCAGGTATATGTAGTCAATTTTTTTAGTTCTTTTTTAAAGTTATTTCAATGTTTTTGATATTCTTTTCTTGGACTGATTTCTTAGATAGAAGTACTTGAACTTAAAGTGCTATTATCTTTGGAAGCTTTCATTTTCCAAAGGAATGAGTGTCAAATCAGAAAACACCAGAAAAACAACATTGTGATCAAAAATAGCCCAGGGACTTCTTATGCATGATTGCCATTTTAATGATGATTATTGGGGTTTTAGGGTGCGTCAACCCCATTGGGTTATATTGCACCCATAACAAGGTTGCCTAAGCACGCGTCAGACTCACAAACGAATATAAAACATCGGTAGCTATTAAGGCGTTTGGTATAAGATCTGGGGAAACAAATAATCAGTTAGGCAGGTGCATATATTACGTCAAATCCAATCTCCGCAAGGAAGCACAAAACTGCTCCATTGTGTATAAATCGGGAATAATATCCCAATAAGTCCTTCAACCTCAGAGCATTCGCATCATATCCGAAGTGACGCCTACGTTCTTCTGTGTATGCTTGGCACGCCACCAGCACATGGTGCACAGTCAGCGCGGCATTACACCTAACACATTTCGGCCTGTCGTCCCCGCATAATAAATACCTATGTGTTGCTAGAGTGTAACCAATTCTGAGACGACAGATGGCTACCTCGTCCCTTCTAGTTTGGCTGAAGGACGAGGGCCACGGAGCTAAGTATGGTTTGATTTGCTTTAATTTGTTGAACTTCACTTGGTCCCATTTGCCCTGCCACTGTCTGAGAATAAATGATGAGATTGGGTTGTAGTCACTGGCAGGAAGTGGAAGAACGCGACTCCTTGGCGCTTGTACTGCACGCCTTACAGCCCTGTCGGCCAGCTCGTTACCACGGATTCTGATGGGGACGAGTGGTCTAGGGGTCGTCTCACAATTGAAAGATTGTAGGCAAATTTGTGCTTTAAAGTAATTTCTGAAGTCTTGGAAGTTCTTTTTCTAATATAATGTTTCTGAACATGCTTAGCTTGATGTGACCACTAATTTCCTCTGAAAATGCATGCTTTTCAGTTAGCAGACAAAATGACACAAAAAAGGCTTGGAGTTTGGTAGCAGCATAAAAGTAATGTTTCAGAAAATCTATCATAGCTTCACATTACATAGTGTAAGATAGCACGTACAGAGCACATTCTTGCTCCCATGCAAGAAGAATATTGCAATAAGGAAACATTTTTTATTTCTTTAAAACATTCAACATAGAACATCTAATCTAACATAATGCAACCTAGCCAATTCTAACCTAGCCTAACTCAACCTTACCTAACCTTTTTTGAAGAAGGTTCTTTTTTAATGGCAAAAAGAAAAGAAAAATCAAAATGAAAAAAAACCTAACCAAACCTAACCTCTTTGTTTGCTTCATGGACATAAAATGTGTGTAAAACCTGACTTGTGAATACCTTAAAGCACAATAATGGTAAACAAATATTGGGTAAATTTTAGTAGGCCCATTGAGTAACATTTCAAAGTTTGTCCTTGGGTGAAAGCCTTCTGATGAAAAATTCAAGGTGTATGAACTTGAGCCTTCTGGAGGGGTGAAGCCCAAATAACTAACTAGGAGGGGTGCCTTTTCCATCAGAGGGGCTTTTTGGCTGAAAACATCAATCAGTGCACTTGAGCTTCCTGAAGGATGTGACATGACTGTGAGGGGCACAACCCCTGTGTCCCTGCCCTGGATGCCCCATGCAATCTACCAGATGTGTTTTGCCCACATGGTACATATTGGTGTGAATTTTCTCCTAGCTGGTGCACCTCATTGAACCTGATGCCACATATTACAGACTGACCACTCGTGGCTTTAATACTTTTTTTTATAACAGTGGCTTTCACTGGCAATCTTCCATGTTAGTCAGTTCACAGTTGCACATTTTAATTTAAGTGCCTAGGTTGACTAAGCTTGATATGAAGTATAGATTACAGCAGGGGAGGACCAGTTCAAGATATTTTGATGTGAAATGTTACATGAAAGTACAATGCATGTTATTGACAATATAATCTGGCAAAGCCTAAGTTAAAACAAGTTTATTGTTATGAAGCCTATTAATACACCAGTACCAACCAACAAACCCATGGGCTAAAAATGATGTCATTCATAATTGTACCCATCACCCATGGGTGATGTGATTCATAATTGTATGGTACATATCTTTCCTTCAGAAAACTGCCATACTGTGCTGCCCCTGGCTGCAAGACAGACATATGCTAAGTGGAATTTTCAGCACACCTTTTAATCTGCATTGCTTTCAAAGGGATGAGGCTATGGCCAAGTTTGGTGGGAAAAAAATCAAAGGAGACGATACCCTGTCACAAGTTGAGGCCAAGGTTTGAATTATAATGTGTAATCCTGGATATGGAGCTTGTTGCTTGTTCGAAGCTTGTTTTGACCCTGTAGCTAAGCGACGCCCCAGCAGCTGACGCTATTTTTCAGCCTGACTGGAGAGGCCTTGGTTTGGACCTACAACGTGAATCACTGTTTCGAAATGTCTGAACTTAGTGATCTTGTGATATAGCAGGACAGCAACCTAAGCTTCGGCGAACACTGCTTCATTTAGAACATAGCAAGTGGGGAGATCGGGGACGAGTGGTCTAGGGGTTAGATGCTCGTCTCACAATCGAAAGATTGTGGGTTCGAATCTCACCTGTCGCTACTCTTCGCCCGCGACCAATCGGCGTGAGAGATTGGCGACGCGATATGACTCAAACGGTCGACGTGTCGTAAAACCAATAACCAACCAAGTGGGGAGATCGTTATGATATGGAGATAGGGAGATTGGTTAATGTTTTGGGAAAGGGCGACGTCTTCCCCCGACGTCAGGTAATGGAAGCTAAAAATGAATTCGCCCCGGCGAATTAATTTTTAGCTCCCACACCCTCACCAAAAATTTATCGCAGTTTAGCTCGTCTAGCGCCCGCACCCTCGAGCGATACACCGATCATGTATTGGAAGCCAATTTCCTGCGCGTCATCGACTAGGGCTTCGACGTGCTGAAAAGTAGCCACCACCAGACACTATCAAAATGCTGCGCCGGGGTAATCGTGGCAGCAGAGCAGAATAATCCACGATGTGGCCTGGACATTTACATTTGATGTGAATATAATAATTCATCCTTAAGCCAAATTTTCATTAGTTTCCCACACCGAAAATGTAAGCAGTCACGGTTATTGCATCTGACAACTAATGCTCCATGCAGGTGACAAGTGAAATGCACACAAACACACACACACACACACACACACACACACACACACACACACACACACACATATATATATATATATGCATTTGCCTCGTCGGTATTTTTTACCATCATCTACTATTGCCAAACAACTTCGTTCTTCAGCCACAAAGTTGGTGGTAAAATATCTTGAGGACACTGAGAGGCAGGCAGCACATGAGGCGACTCTGACAGCCTTGGTGGACGAGATGTAGGGGCTATGTGTGGGGGACTTGCGCCACTTGTATCCCATTCAGAAAGGCCTCTTAGTGAGGGTGCGGTCGGTGCGAAGCCCCTTCCAAGACGTACGGTGGAAATATGGGGATAGGACGTTCCTCCTAACGCGTCATCTAACACAGGACCCAGCCGCCTCTTTTATTTTACAAAATAGGGCGTTCAAAAGAAAGGTGCCTAACTCACAGGACCGCCTTGGGGTGTTCTTCGGGCTGGTGCGAGGCGGTGCAGGATGTAACTATGACCGCACGCCAGCGGAAGCCAAATCCCGTCTCTGACTTCTGAGCATTCTGATGCTGATACGCCGCGTTGCAAACCCACTGGGCTGTGACGTCCGTGAAGTTGGCAGGAGTTCGATATTCACATTCAGCAGAAATCGACGACACCTTCGATTTCGCCCAAACTCGGTGAGACGGTAGTACCAAGGTCCCTGATCCACCATGCAGACGCATTTCACGGGGCATCGAATGGTTTGACCTCCGGGGGTCAACATAGGTCAAACATCCAATAATGCCATAATATCTAAGTTATATAGCTCATTCGATCCGAACCGACACGCTGATTCCGAAACTGCTCTGATTTACCGCGTAGCACAAACAGTTAATGAGTTATAACCAATTAGGTAATTTTGTTTCCCACAGTATTGCTTCCCGCACATTCCCATGCATTATTAACATTCCCACTCAGGGAATGTGTATGCAATACACATAGTCTTAACGCCAACAACAGGGGCAGTCCAACGGTGGCATTATAATCATTGACGTCCGATTAATTCCGGAGATATATCAAAATAAGTTCCGATAAAATCAGTTTTGGACCCAATGGTTAATTTCCCATAGGGTTTAGCATAGGACCGTGCGGGACGGGAAATCGCGACACCTTCGATTTCTTTTAAAATCGCCACAAACGTATGTAATGCAAAAACACGTCGACAACTCACGCCGTTTCCCGGGGCATCGAAAGATGTGACCTCCAGAGGTCAACGAATTCCAGATCGATATTCGACTTAGACCTATATGTGAGGATGGAGCATGTGACTGTCATCAGTTGGCATGCTCAAGTCATAATGGAAGAAAGAAAATCAATAACGCTTCAAATCTGATGCGAAATTTCAACGGTCAAGGAGCCATGTACCCTTGTCAGGTCAGAGGTCGTGTCAGGTCAAGCCGTTCACATGATTCAATGTGTAGAAAAGACACATGGTTGTAACGCCAATGAAGTGGGCAGTCCAACGGTGGCATTAGAATCATTGACGTCCGTTTAATTCCGGAGATATATCAAAATATGTTCCGATAAAATCAGTTTTGGACCTAATGGTTAATTTCCCATAGGGTTGAGCATGGGACCCGGCGGGACTGGAAATCGCGACCCCTTTAATTTCTTTTAAAATCGCCACATAGGTATGTAATGCAAAAACACGTCGACGACTCACGCCGTTTCCCGGGGCATCGAAAGATGTGACCTCTAGAGGTCAACGAGTTCCAGTTCGATATTCGACTTTGACCTATATGTGATGATGGAGCATGTGACTGTCATTACTTGGCACGCTCAAGTCGTAATGGAAGAAAGCAAATTAATTACGCTTCAAATCTAAATAGAAAGTTCAACGGTCAAGGAGCCATGTGACCTTGCCAGGTCAGAGGTCATGTCAGGTCAAGCCGTTCACATGATGGAAGGTATACAAAAGGCACAAAGTTTTAACACCAATAACGTGCACAGTCCAACGGTGGCACTAGAATCATTGACGTCGGATTAATTCCGGAGATATATCAAAATATGTTCCGATAAAATCAGTTTTTGACCTAATTGTTAATTTCCCATAGGGTTTAGCATGGGACCCGGCGGGACTGGAAATCGCGACCCCTTCGATTTTTCTTTAAATCACCACAAACGTGTGCAATAACAAAACACGTCGACAACTCACGTCGTTTCCCGGGGCATCGAAAGATGTGACCTCCAGAGGTCAACGAGTTCCAGTTCGATATTCGACTTTGACCTATATGTGAGGATGGAGCATGTGACTGTCATTAGTTGGCATGCCCAAGTCGTGATGGAAGAAAGCAAATTAATAACGCTTCAAATCTAAGGGGAAATTTCAACGTTCCATGAGCCATGTGACCTTGCCAGGTCAGAGGTCATGTCAGGTCAAGCCGTTCACATGATGGAAAGTGTACAAAAGACACAATGTTTTAACGCAAATAACTTGGGCAGTCCAACGGTGGCACTAGAACCATTGACGTCCGTTTAATTCCGGAGATATATCAAAATATGTTCCGATAAAATCAGTTTTGGACCTAATTGTTCATTTCCCATAGGGTTTAGCATGGGACTCGGCGTGACTGGAAATCGCGACCCCTTCGATTTTTGTTTAAATCTCCACAAACGTATGCAATAACAAAACACGTCGACAACTCACGTCGTTTCCCGGGGCATCGAAAGATGTGACCTCCAGAGGTCACATCTGGAGTTCCTATATAAAAAAGTTCGATATTCGACTTTAACCTATATGTGATGATGGAGCATGTGACTGTCATTACTTATTACGCTCAAGTCGTAATGGAAGAAAGAAAATTAATTACGCATCAAATCTAAATAGAAAGTTCAACGGTCCAGGAGCCATGTGACCTTGCCAGGTCAGAAGTCATGTCAGGTCAAGCCGTTCACATGATGGAAAGTGTACAAAAGACACAACGTTTTAACACAAATAACGTGGGCAGTCCAGCGGTGGCACTAGAACCATTGACGTCCGTTTAATTTCGGAGATATATCAAAATATGTTCCGATAAAATCAGTTTTGGACCTAATGGTTAATTTCCCATAGGGTTTAGCATGGGACCCGGCGGGACTGGAAATCGCGACCCCTTTAATTTCTTTTAAAGTCGCCACCAAGGTATGTAATGCAAAAAGACGTCGACAACTCACGTCGTTTCTCGGGGCATCGAATGATGTGACCTCCAGAGGTCAACGAGTTCCAGTTCGATATTCGACTTTGACCTATATGTGAGGACGGAGCATGTGACTGTCATTAGTTGGCATGCCCAAGTCGTGATGGAAGAAAGCAAATTAATAACGCTTCAAATCTAAGGGGAAATTTCAACGTTCCATGAGCCATGTGACCTTGCCAGGTCAGAGGTCATGTCAGGTCAAGCCGTTCACATGATGGAAAGTGTACAAAAGACACAACGTTTTAACACAAATAACGTGGGCAGTCAAACGGTGGCACTAGAACCATTGACGTCCGTTAAATTCCGGAGATATATCAAAATATGTTCCGATAAAATCAGTTTTGGACCTAATGGTTAATTTCCCATAGGGTTTAGCATGGGACCCGGCGGGACTGGAAATCGCGACCCCTTCGATTTTTGTTTAAATCGCCACAAACGTATGCAAGAAGAAAACACGTCGACAACTCACGTCGTTTCCCGAGGCATCGAAAGATGTGACCTCCAGAGGTCAACGAGTTCCAGTTCGATATTCGACTTTGACCTATATGTGAGGATGGAGCATGTGACTGTCATTAGTTGGCATGCCCAAGTCGTAATGGAAGAAAGAAAATTAAAAACGCTTCAAATCTAAATAGAAATTTCAACGGTTCAAAGCCTTGTGACCTTGCCAGGTCGCAGGTCATGTCAGGTCAAGCCGTTCACATGATGGAAGGTGTACAAAAGGCATAAAGTTTTAACACCAATAACGTGGACAGTCCAACGGTGGCACTAGAATCATTGACGTGCGATTAATTCCGGAGATATATCAAAATATGTTCCGATAAAATCAGTTTTTGACCTAATTGTTCATTTCCCATAGGGTTTAGCATGGGACCCGGCGGGACTGGAAATCGCGACCCCTTCGATTTTTGTTTAAATCACCACAAACGTATGCAATAACAAATCACGTCGACAACTCACGTCGTTTCCCGGGGCATCGAAAGATGTGACCTCCAGATGTCAACTAGTTCCAGTTCGATATTCGACTTTTACCTATACGTGATGATGGAGCATGTGACTGTCATTAGTTGGCATGTTCAAGTCGTAATGGAAAAAAGCAAATTAATAACGCTTCAAATTTAACTCGAAATTTCAACGGTCAAGGAGCCATGTGACCTTGCCAGGTCAGAGGTCATGTCAGGTCCACACGTTCACATCATGGAAGGTGCACAAAAGACACAAAGGTTTAACACCAATAACGTGGACAGTCTAACGGTGGCAGTAGAATCATTGACGTCCGATTCATTTCGGAGATATATCAAAATATGTTCCGATAAAATCAGTTTTGGACCTAATGGTTAATTTCCCATAGGGTTTAGCATGGGACCCGGCGGGACTGGAAATCGCGACCCCTTCGATTTTTGTTTAAATCGCCACGAACGTATGCAAGAACAAAACACGTCGACAACTCACGTCGTTTCCCGGGGCATCGAAAGATGTGACCTCCAGAGGTCAGCGAGTTCCAGTTCGATATTCGACTTTGACCTATATGTGAGGATGGAGCATGTGACTGTCATTAGTTGGCATGCCCAAGTCGTAATGGAAGAAATAAAATTAATAACGCTTCAAATCTAAAGCGAAATTTCAACGTTCAATGAGCTATGTGACCTTTCCAGGTCAGAGGTCATGTCAGGTCAAGCCGTTCACATGATGGAAGGTGTACAAAAGACACAACGTTTTAGCCCAAATATCGTGGGCAGTCCAACGGTGGCATCAGAATCATTGACGTCCGATTAATTCCGGAGATATATCAAAGTAAGTTCCGATAAAATCAGTTTTGGACCCAATGGTTAATTTTCCATAGGGTTTAGCATGGGACCGTGCGGGACTGGAAATCGCGACCCCTTTAATTTCTTTTATAATCGCCACAAACGTATGTAATGCCAAAACACGTCGACAACTCTCGCCGTTTCCCGGGGCATCGAAAGATGTGACCTCCAGAGGTCAACGAGTTCCAGTTCGATATTCGACTTTGACCTATATGTGAGGATGGAGCATGTCACTGTCATTACTTGGCACGCTTAAGTCGTAATGGAAGAAAGCAAATTAATAACGCTTCAAATCTAAATCGAAATTTCAACGGTCAAGGAGCCATGTGATCTTGTCAGGTCAGAGGCCATGTCAGGTCAAGCTGTTCACATGATGGAATGTGTACAAAAGACACATAGTTGTAACGCCAATAACGTGGGCAGTCCAACGGTGGCACTAGAATCATTGACGTCCGATTAATTCCGGAGATATGTCAATATATATATATATATATATATATATATATATATATATATATATATATATATATATATATATATATATATATATGTATGTTATGTATGTATGTATGCGTATATATATATATATATATACATATATACATATATATGTACATATGTATAAATGCATATATATATATATAGGTACATGTACATACATACATACATACATATAATGACATATATATATATATATACATATATATACCTATATATACATATATATATATATATATATATATATATATATATATATATATATATAGGGAGAAAATGAGATATGGAAATATGCACTACGAAGCTTATCAATGGCCCCTACTTTCCAACACTACAGCAAATACGGGCAGCCCAGAGGCAACACTGGCGTCTACCTGCATTGGCTTACATTACTGCACCGACCAGCCGACTGTCTGTCTAGGTGTGCCTAATGCTCCATTTGCTTCGCCAATAAAGGAATGTTTACATTGCAAAAGTTCGCGTGATAGCTGCTTCGATTGCAGCGATCGCACGCCAGTTACAACTCACGACAGACGTAGAATGGTATTTAGAACGCTGTATTCATTCTGACTGGGTATGTTATTCATATACGCATTGACACGGGCACTGGTTGGCATCGCTCACGCCCGCACAGCGCAGCAGCAGCAGATGTCAGTGCAGTTAGATGAAAATCACTTATGGACACACGAACAAGGCATTCACCACTGGCGCGGTTGCCGGCTACGCCACTCAATCATGCACCAATCGGGCGCCTTCCACGCCGGCCACCACAATCGTACAGCCCTGGAGTCCGCGGGCGCACAGCTTGCTTCACGTGGAAATCTTGTTGGCCTTGATGAGCTCGATGAGCTTCTTGTTGATGTCTGCGCAGATCTTGAGCGATTGGTCGCGGATGGGCTCGTACTCGGCCAGTGCATGCCGGTCGGCCACCGTCTTGTGCATCTGGAAGTTGTTACCGTCGCCGGTAGCCAACTTACGCTCCAGCGTCGCTAGCTTCGCGAAGGTCTCATCGCTCTGCCGGGCACACAGGGATACGGTCAGCAGCGCCGCGTTATCGAACCGGCAATGAACACGAGCCATGTGTGTCCAGTGGCCACGAGGCGACATAGACACCGCCTTCACGCCGTCTCGGCGCGGCACATAATGTTGACGTGCTGCGCACACGCTGCGCACACGCTGCGCACCACCAGTAGGAACGCCGGGTAGAACAAACGTCCCCGAATTTATCAGCGATGTGATTGTTGAAATGCCCTCGAGATAAGACACAAAATATTGCACCAGATCGTGCATAGAAAGTATGCATACAAATCCATAGATCGCGAAAAAAATATGATGCCCGATGCTGCTAAAATACAATTTTTGGAACTTTTACATAGACACCTGTTGGGTCTCAAGCCACGCAAATGACACAGGCGGCTGGCACCAAGTAAGAGGGTCAGACACAGCCCTGGTCTATCAACTGCAGGCGGTGGCTGGCTGTACACAGGCCCAGTACGGGAAGGTGCTCGCAATGTCCTCACAGGACCGGGCAACGCGAGCGGGACTGCAGCAGCAACGACCCATCAGCCAGTGCCGTCAAACGCGAGCGAACGGCCCTGCAACTGCTATGAGTCCGGCGTTTGGCGGCACTGGCATGAGCTGGTGATGAGCCTGTTGTGTTCGGTGAGAGTCCTCGGGATGTCGCAGAGCCCTCGCACCTCGTCCCTACCCAATACTGCAGAGCCCTGCTCAGCACCGTCCACTTGCCCGTCTCGAACATGAGCTGGAAGCAGCCAGCCGTATCGACCCGGAGGTTTGACTTTTTTTTTAGCGTGCTATATGTCTGGCGAACTCGAACGGGGCCAGCTCTGTGACCGGAATCAGCTTGTCCGTGATATCACGAACTTTGCGCTCGTTCGCAGTTCGCCAGCTGGGCACACTTCCGCTGAGGGCGCGCAACCGGATGCGGCGTGTTCAGCAGGACAGCATCGAGCTCAGGTCGGCGGGCAGGTCTGCCGCCTGGCCTTCGGCAGTTTGCGCTGGAGCCGCACGCAGACGCATACCGCGGCTGATTCCTCCACGGCGCCGCGTCCCAGACGAAGGCGACAGGCGAGCCTGGTTTGCCACATCGTTCGGCGCAACGACTAGCAGATCGCCCGAAACAGACTAGCATGCACCAGTCACGGGTGACTGATGATTCGGTAGAGAGTGCACGCATGTTCGTCCGCTCCAGTTGAGCGCAGCACAGCCAAGCTCACATGGTTCGTGTTCTGCGACACGCATTCAGATGCAACCGTCCCAACGTATGCAAATGTAATGCTCATACTGTGGGACCTGATCGGGACCAGTGATACCCAACCAATGGGCCTACACCAACCCGAGGACAACAAGCAACAAGTAAATAAGTACAATCTCCGATGTATCATGCACCATGTGATATTTGGAGGGCAATGCGTCTTGGCCACATCTTACCAGGTTAAGCCGGACGATTTTCATCCCGCCCTCCATCGCAAAGAACTCGGCATATCACAAACGTTAAGCTCTGAACTTTGTATCATTAGGCTGTCGTATTAACCTGAGACCCGCCGGTCTGGTTATATCCAGCGGCCATATCCACACCACTTTCGTCACGCATTACCATCCCGTAAGCGTCCATTGGCGCTAAATGATCTACCATGGTCGATGCGCCCTAAAACCCTAATCACACACACCGTAAGCGTCCACTGATATCTGCAGACAGGCAATGGTCTGCGACACTGCACTCAGTGTTCACATTCTGTCCAAGAATGAGATCGCAATATTACAATACAATGCGGCATAAGATAAGTCCTAACACTTTGAGTCATGCACAATAAACATGGTCTAAGAAAGCGACATTGTCGCCATTGAAATATAAGAATATGTAGTCAATGCGGTGGCCGCCGACGCTGTACCTGCGCCTAGTGAGGCTTTGCTTCGTCTCGGTCAGCAGGACGAGGAGTCCAGTGCTCACCCTCAGATGCACCCAGCTCCTCGGACGACACCGAACTTCTGCGAAAACACGACAAATTATCTCGATATTTTTGTCTTATTTTACGTCACATAGATTTGTGGTATAAGAGCAAAACAATCCTTTAATGGCTTATTCAGTCCCGTTTGGCTCCAATTCAATTTGTTGCAAACTATTGCGGGCAAAGACTTAAGCCAAGGGAGTTTTATTTGAACCATAGTGCAATAAATATGCAAGTGAAGCCACCCTGCCGTTCTCCCCTGTAATGTCTTTTAATCTGTAGGAAGTGGCTTCGGAAGCTAATTAGGCAGAACTGTGGCGTATAGATGACAATTCAGCACAATTAGAGATGCAGAAATAATATGCTAATCGATCACATTTTATTCGGGCAAATAATATAAGGCGCTTTCATGAAGGATTATTGCGCGAAATACTTGACAACATTTTAAAACATTCTCAGCATATACTAAAAGCTAAAAATGATTGCTTCAGACAACCTCACCAACAATCAAGAAATGAAAACTCATTCGCTGCATTCAGGAAATATTTGCAGGTGGAAATCTTCAATGAGATCAATTCAAACAATGAATGCCTAGCCTGCAGGATATGTCTAGCATATGCTGGACAGATGTTCTGCAAATCCTCCAAAATATTGGTTGTTTTGAAGATGGTTTATTTACCATTTCTGAATGGTAATATTTTATGAGCACTAAGAATTCCTTTTTCGTTATTATCATGACTATATTCCCCTAAGGCAACCAATTATTTGTCAGAATATTGTAGTATACACTAACATGTTTTTTTAATGTTTTGAAACATTTCGCGCAATACTCCTTCGTGAACACGTCTAATAGCTATATTGCATCTTGTTATAGATAAAAATAGATTTCCAAACAGTTGCAGATGGATAACGATACAACCAGAATGACATCTCACAAGTCGGCGGTCAACTCCGACTGACTGCAGACATGAATTAATTGAATTGTGCGATATCGTCTTCAATAACACTGCACATTTAAAGGCATGGGTCACGAATCAGCACCCTGAAATCGGATGGTTTGTCAAATAAAAAAGCATTTATGATGCTTAACAAAAAACTCCTACTTCTTTCAATGTCTAGTTATTATCGATTTCATGACTATTGGTTTTTAACTATGCAGGGCGACGTAATTGCCAACTGCATAATTATGGGTACCTAGTGCGTTTTTGGCGCCATGGAACACATCAGGAACCACAAATTGGATAGTTACTGAACATTAAATAAAAATCATGTTTTCATTGAGCTTCATGAACAAAAATGTGAGCTATCACCGATAAGTGCACTAAGCAGCACTTCACGTCTGAACACGCATGACCGTAATGATTGCGTATATAATTATCAATTACAAATGCATTCTACATTCAGCGAATTATCTGTTATATTACCCACATCATTTTGAGTAGGAAAAAATATTTATGAGAACTTGCAAGCCTAAACAAATTATATGCACCCTGTTTAATCAATAATGTCCTGTCATCGCAATAAACCATCAGGGTGTCTTACTGGCAATTGTGTGTAAAGAATAAAACACGACTTTCAATGCACCGGGAGGTAATTAGTTTATATTCAAGATCAACGATGAAGTGGTTATATTAGGGGGTTGGTATAGCTCAGTTGGTTAGAGCGTATGTCTCACGTGACAGGGTCATGGGTTCGAGCCGCTCTGCCGGCCAATGAGCTTCTCCTCTCGCGGTCACGGCGTTACAGTTGCCGACGCCAAATAACCATAGCAGTTGAAAGCGTCGTTAAATAACAAAATAATTATTAGAAATGGTTATTTTACAGGACTAGACATTTCGGACCGGGGCCACCGTCAGTCCTGACGATGGCTACCGGCCGAAACGTTGAGTCCTGCAATATAATATGTTAATAGTATATTGAACCTCATGTATCTCCTGGTGTATTGAAGATTGTATTTCACTCATTACACAAAATGTCTAAAACCTAGGAGCATCTAAGAGCCATTCATCGCGGTTTCAAACAATCTTGCCGGCAATAATTACTAAGGAATGTAATCAATAGTTTTCTTGGGGGCTCCCGGTCGGCCGAAAACCAAGTAGTCCAGACGGGGTGAGCTACTTCTGGCCAATTTGACCAGGCAAGATTTGCGCTTCCGGCTAATGCTCTCGGGCGCAAATGCAATGGGATTGAAAAGGTTAAGGCCGCAAAAACAACAGAGAAGAGCCAGACGAATTGTGATTATTTTGTTATCATTTCGATGAGCTCCAGCATACGTTTTTTTCATTATTGTGGATGAACAAATGTAGATTAATCAATACATTTCATTGGGGAAAGCTACAGAACTCTACAACGGGGACATAATTAATGACACTTGTAGCAGACTTACAGCATAGCCAGGTAGCTCTGCACCGTTACGTTCAGCTTCCTGACCCGCTTGATCGGTGGGACTACTCGCTTAGGGCTGAAGTTCTGCATAGCGGTGAGCGGCAGGAACACGGCCCAGTCGGCCGTTTGCGTCTATGGACATACAAATTATGTCAGGCACACAATAACCAAAATTGTCGCATATCATGTTGTTTGACTACTTAAAATGGTTCTCAAATAATCATAGGTTTGCTAACATGATGCATGCAATAGATTGTAAGTTAACTGACCTTGATTACACTTCATAGGGATATAATCAATTCGAACGCCAGCTTGATGTATATATAATTTTTTTTTTTATATATATATATATATATATATATATATATATATATATATATATATATATATATATATATATATATATATATTAATGCGCATACATTGGCAGCACATTTTCGATTAAGCATTTCTTGTTAAAGACCATCTGGTCCGATCTGATCCACTAAGCCTCTAATATTATGTAAATACCATCGGATGTGTATATGTGACATCGGAAATACCAACTCAAAGCTTTCGAAAGCTACGTATATACATTCGATGGTATTTACATAATTTTGGAGACTTAATAGATCAGACACTACATAGTAACATTAACGGAGTTCAGACATTTGGTATGATATACAAATGCAGTACAATGTGAATGAGTACTTCACTTCTAATGCGCAAGTACCACATGCACATAACTTTTTTAAAGCAATATTTTATTTATTTCAAACACTCCATCTTTGGCATTCCTCACAGGTGGCTAGAACAGCTTGCCGTAGTTATATGTACTCAAACTATAACAATCTGCTTCAACAACAAAATTGTGTCTCACAATCCTTGGCTAAAGCATTGTGAATAAGATAATGCACAGCATTAGGCGTTTTCACGAATGATTATTGTGCCAAATGTTTCAAACATTTTAAATATTTCGATGCATATTAAAGTATTTCGAAAAAGTATTTGATTGCTTTTGGGAAAACAAATTATAATAATACATAGCACGGACTTTTAGTACTCAGAAAATGCTTTTAGCAAGAAATGTGCAATATATAATATTTGAGCAAGCAATATGTTGCAGGAGTTCCCAAATAGTTCCGTTCAGTCCAGAATAGTCCAGAAATATCACAATGGTTACGTATTCATTGTTTGCAATTATCCCATTTATGATTTACACCTATTTACATTTCCTGAGTACAGTCAATGCGTTTTTAACTATTGATTGCCATTAAAATTGCCTGAAGCAATCGTGTTTAACTTTTGGTATGTTCTGAAATGTTCTCAAATAATTTAAACCACTTCGAGCAATATTCCTTCGTGAAACGCCGATTATGTCATTTCATTTTTGGCTATCTGAAAAATGTCTTACGTTCTCCATTGTCGTTCGGACTTCCGTCCGGTAAGCCTGGAAGAAGGCCAGTCGTTCTTCGACGTTGTCGCCTGGATAGCGAACGTCTCCCGCGCAGAGAGCGGCAGCGTGCAGACAGACGTGCAGGCCGCAGGACACGCTGTCATCCTGCCGCGGGATATTATCGGGGACTACCAGCCGCCATCCCTGCCATGAGTCAGGTCGACGGCCCGCGTTGATCAGCGCTACCACGTCGGCCAGGGCCCTGTCCGGTGGACTCCTCGGAGTCAGTGAGTCCACTAGCACGATTCGCTTTCCTCTGTGGGCGATGATGAGCATGCTCCAGTGGCGGAGTCCTCCATACGCTTGGAGGTTGAAGGGCACCAGCCACATATCGGTCTTGTGAATGGCATACTGAGTTTGCAGCTTGTCGGTCAGCGCTCGTGATAGCGCCAACTTCCTCTCACGATCAGGGCGTGCACACTAAACACGATAGTTTTTGACGTCGCTTTACTTGCCACAGCAAGGAGGTAGGCGTCCATCACGGCATCATCCAGAATGCAACCGGGCTCTAGGGTAGTCATACTTTGGGCGTTCACGAGTGTGTTACCCACACGCACAATGCTTTTTTCTTGTAGTAGTTGCGTCTTTGTTTGTGGTGGTGGCGTCTCGCAGGGGCTCTCCCGAATGATGTTGCGAAGAGCAGATGGTGGCTGATTCTGTTCAAGGTATGATGACGGCACTCTATCGCCCTTTCGGTACCAGACCTCTTCTGCTTCGGTTTGATCCACTTCTGCTCCTTGATTTCGACGCTTGGTGTCACAGCGCCTTGACCTTGTCCTTTTCCGCCTAGCGGGTGCGCTTGGAATCAGCGATTCCTTTTGGCGAGCCGATGCATCTCGAATTAGGCGTCGGACGAGATTTCCTGGACGGATCTTCTGACGGGCGACCAGGATTTGCCGCTTCAACACTCTCATCCACGATTCTACGCACGCATTGGAGGCAGTGCCGGGGGTGAGTAACTGCGCCCACAGAGGTAGCAGCGGCATGTACGTGACGAGAAGGTATTCTGTCAGTTGCGGACAGTAAAAGGGATTGCTGGTCTCTCTATCATTGTCTGGCTTCTCTTCTGCGGTCCTTTTGATCGTGTCCGCGATCCCGTCGAACCTCACACCGAAAGGCGTTCCGGTGCGGTACGATGGTCGGGCTGGGACTGGGCCGGGATCTTCTTCTTGCTTCTCCTCGGGCTGGAAGTTAGAAGGTGGTCGTACGGTCTGTGGCTGCCGTTTTGATAGTGCCAGACGGCACACTGTGGCGAACCACTCCTCGGCCTCCTTCAAAGTTGTGGCATTCTGTATCCGTGAGAAGAGCCACATGTACCCAAGGACAGTTTCTGGGTCGCTGATCTTATGCCTTTTGAGGGCGTTGTGGAGGTCCTTGCTCACATGAGCAGAGCACAAGCTCAGAAGTACATGGGGAGCCTTTTCATTTTCCTCCACGGCCTGCCAGCACTCAAGCAAGTACCTTTTCAAAGGGACTTTATTAAAGTGTATTAAAAGTAAAAGGTCACAAGGCTTTGAACCGTTGAAATTTCGATTTAGATTTGAAGCGTTATTAATTTTCTTTCTTCCATTACGACTTGGGCATGCCAACTAATGACAGTCACATGCTCCATCCTCACATATAGGTCAAAGTCGAATATCGAACTGGAACTCGATGACCTCTGGAGGTCACATCTTTCGATGCCCCGGGAAACGACGTGAGTTGTCGACGTGTTTTGTTCTTGCATACGTTTGTGGTGATTTAAACAAAAATCGAAGGGGTCGCGATTTCCAGTCCCGCCGGGTCCCATGCTAAACCCTATGGGAAATTAACCATTAGGTCCAAAACTGATTTTATCGGAACATATTTTGATATATCTCCGGAATTAATCGGACGTCAATGATTCTAGTGCCACCGTTGGACTGCCCACGTCATTTGTGTTAAAACATTGTGTCTTTTGTACACTTTCCATCATGTGAACGGCTTGACCTGACATGACCTCTGACCTGGCAAGGTCACATGGCTCCTTGACCGTTGAACTTTCTATTTAGATTTGAAGGGTAATTAATTTGCTTTCTTCCATTACGACTTGAGCGTGCCAGGTAATGACAGTCACATGCTGCATCATCACATATAGGTCAAAGTCGAATATCGAACTGGAACTCATTGACCTCTGGAGGTCACACCTTTCGATGCCCCGGGAAACGGCGTGAGTTGTCGACGTGCTTTTGCATTACATACCTTTGTAGCGATTTTAAAAGAAATTAAAGGGGTCGCGATTTCCAGTCCCGCCCGGTCCCATGCTAAACCCTATGGGAAATTAACCATAAGGTCCAAAACTGATTTTATCGGAACATATTTTGATATATCTCCGGAATTAATCCGACGTCAATGATTCTAGTGCCACCGTTGGACTGTCCACGTTATTGGTGTTAAAACTTTATGCCTTTTGTACACCTTCCATCATGTGAACGGCTTGACCTGACATGACCTGCGACCTGGCAAGGTCACAAGGCTTTGAACCGTTGAAATTTAGATTTAGATTTGAAGCGTTATTAATTTGCTTTCTTCCATCACGACTTGAGCGTGCCAGGTAATGACAGTCACATGCTCCATCCTCACATATAGGTCAAAGTCGAATATCGAACTGGAACTCGTTGACCTCTGGAGGTCACATCATTCGATGCCCCGGGAAACGACGTGAGTTGTCGACGTGATTTGTTATTGCATACGTTTGTGGTGATTTAAACAAAAATCGAAGGGGTCGCGATTTCCAGTCCCGCCGGGTCCCATGCTAAACCCTATGGGAAATAAACAATTAGGTCAAAAACTGATTTTATCGGAACATATTTTGATATATCTCCGGAATTAATTCGACATCAATGATTCTAGTGCCACCGTTGGACTGTCCACGTTATTGGTGTTAAAACTTTGTGCCTTTTGTACACCTTCCATCATGTGAACGGCTTGACCTGACATGACCTGCGACCTGGCAAGGTCACAAGGCTTTGAACCGTTGACATTTAGACTTAGATTTGAAGCGTTATTAATTTGCTTTCTTCCATCACGACTTGAGCGTGCCAGGTAATGACAGTCACATGCTCCATCCTCACATATAGGTCAAAGTCGAATATCGAACTGGAACTCGTTGACCTCTGGAGGTCACATCTTTCGATGCCCCGGGAAACGACGTGAGTTGTCGACGTGTTTTGTTCTTGCATACGTTTGTGGTGATTTAAACAAAAATCGAAGGGGTCGCGATTTCCAGTCCCGCCGGGTCCCATGCTAAACCCTATGGGAAATTAACCATTAGGTCCAAAACTGATTTTATCGGAACATATTTTGATATATCTCCGGAATTAATCGGACGTCAATGATTCTAGTGCCACCGTTGGACTGTTCACGTTTTTGGTGTTAAAACTTTGTGTCTCTTGTACACCTTCCATCATGTGAACGGCTTGACCTGACATGACCTCTGACCTGGCAAGGTCACATGGCTCCTTGACCGTTGAACTTTCTATTTAGATTTGAAGCGTAATTAATTTGCTTTCTTCCATTACGACTTGAGCGTGCCAGGTAATGACAGTCACATGCTCCATCATCACATATAGGTCAAAGTCGAATATCGAACTGGAACTCGTTGACCTCTGGAGGTCACATCTTTCGATGCCCCGGGAAACGACGTGAGTTGTCGACGTGTTTTGTTCTTGCATACGTTTGTGGTGATTTAAACAAAAATCGAAGGGGTCGCGATTTCCAGTCCCGCCGGGTCCCATGCTAAACCCTATTGGAAATTAACCATTAGGTCCAAAACTGATTTTATTGGAAGTTATTTTGATATATCTCCGGAATTAATCGGACGTCAATGATTCTAATGCCACCGTTGGACTGCCCCTGTTGTTGGCGTTAAGACTATATGTATTGCATACACATTCACTGAGTGGGAATGTTAATAATGCATGGGAATGTGCAGGAAGCAATACGTTGGGAAACAAAATTACCTAATTGGTTATAACTCATTAACTGTTTGTGCTACGCGGTAAATGAGAGCAGCTGCGGAATCAGCGTGTCGGTGCGGATCGAATGAGCTATATAACGTAGATATACTGGCATTATTGGATGTTTGAACTATGTTGACCCCTGGAGGTCAAACCATTCGATGCCCCGTGAAATACGTCTGCATGGTGGGTCAGGGACCTTGGTACTACCGTCTCACCGAGTTTGGGCGAAATCGAAGGCGGTCGTCGATTTCTGCTGAATGTGAATATCGAACTCCTGCCAACTCTGGGCTGTGGCAGCACAGCCACCACCACCGCTGACCCGGCCTCTCGGGTGGCTACTGTGGCCACCGAAGCCGCCGACCAAACAGCTGCCTCCGCCGTGGCTGGCGGCGACGAGACCTTCTCCACCACAGACATATTATGGGCGGATCCAAGTATGTTATGGGGGCACATTTCCTTGGAGGGGCGCATTCGGCGTCCATTCATAGGACAAATCCGCTGAGCGGGGAGGAGCCTGAAGAGCACTTGAGCATACCTAAGGGGGCTTTTTCGTCTCAGAGGGTCACTTTTCCCCTACAGGCCTTCAGTCCACTCGGAGTACTGGGAAATGTGTCCCCTTCCTAAGGAGTCTAGGCCCCAGAGAAACCATGTTCCCCATTTGCGTTTAGTATTACGCGTATTAGGGGCGGATCCAGGAGTTGGCATTGAGACACTTTGTCTTTGGAGGGGCGCTATTTCTTCGGAGGGACACCTTTGGCTGGACAATTCGTGCGGGGGAGTGCACTGGCGGATCCAGGGGGGGGGCATTCCGGCCATGCCCCCCCCCCCCCAAGCGCTTCAAAGGGGGGGCCATAGTGTCTTTTGTCCTCCACCCCCCACCCCCACCCCACCCCAAACCAATAAAAGCAAACTAAAGTAAAATGCAGTAACCTTTGCTGAGGTTAAAAAATAGCTTTCCGGGTGAAATAATCTCCAATTTTAAAGGTATTTTGTTATGATTGTTTGGAAGCCCAATATGGTAGCATAGTAGATTCTGACGCATCGAGGGTTCTATGCTGTTGAATTTCTGCTTACAGCAAGAGATGACGAAATCAGCAGTTTCATTATTCCTTCGTCAGATAGGTTCATGAAGTTTGTTTAGCCAGTAACGGGCAAGCGGACCCAGTGAGCCAGATTTCGAAAGCGGAATTTGAACAGGATGTTTTGTGCGAGTGACCAGTTGAGCCCAGTTGAGCAGCATGTTTCGTATGTTGGTGTTGGGGTTGCTAAGATGAAGAGACAGGCTACATTCACTAGCGGATCCAGGGAGGGGCCATTCCGGCCATGGCTCCCCCGAAGCGCTTAAAAGGGAGGGGGGGCATAGTGTCCTTTGGCCCCCCGAAACCAACAGAAGTAAACTGAATAAAAATGCAGTAACCTTCGCCGAGGTTAAAAAATATCGTCTGGATGAAAGAATGTCCAATTTTAAAGGTATTTTTTATAATTGTTTGGAAGCCAATATGGTTGCATAGTACATTCTGACACGCATCGAGGGTTCTATGCTGCTCAAGTTCTGCTTACAGCAAGAGTTGACAAAATCGGATCTGCCAGTGTGTACACGTGCACGAACGTTGACGTGGTACAAGACGTTGAACGTGAACATGAACGTTTTGGTAAACAAGAACAAAAATCCCGTAATTTAGAAGCGGTGGAGGTAGGCTGGGGCCCCTACACAGGAAATTATGTTGTCATTAATTATTATTGTTTAAAAAAATGGGTCCATTTGACAAAGAGTGGTAGAACTCCGATGCTTTTAACCAAAAATAGTGGGAGAATGGGCACCCTCCAAATCCCTTCGACCCCTCCTCTGATGCAATTCCTAAGTACGCCACTGGGGGGACGGGGAGGGGGGGGGCTGACGCCGAAAACCGAAAGTTGCCCCCTCCAAACCGGTGGGCTAGATCCGCCAGTGGGGGAGTGTACTTGAGCACACTGAAGTGTCACATTTTCTCTCAGAGGGGTCGCCTCTGGAATACAAAATAGGGGTGTACTCGAGCACAGTGAAGCCAGATGCCCTACAACAGGCGCATCTGACTGAAATGTTATAGCAGCGTGCATTCCAGCACACCGAAGGGGCCACTTTTTTTTATCTCGGAGGGGCGCCTCCGGCTGAAAATTGAGCAGAGTGCACTCCAGCACACTGGAAGGGCCATTTTTCTCTCAGAGGTGCGAATATGGCTGACAAATTTGACGGGGGTGCACTCAAGCCTCCTCGGAGTGGTGCCAATTTTCACGGGGGCACATGCCCCCAGTGCCCCACCCTGTTCCCGGCATTGACGCCTATGGATTTACGCACACTGGGTAAAGCCATGGAAGGAGACGATCGTCCCCCTTGATGATTACGTCTGGCTACGTACCTAGACCCTGACCTGACAGCATGTTGACGCCCCCAAAAGTTATATCCCCACATTCCTTAGCGCAATCCCAGTTCCATCATTGAGTAGAATCCCGTTACTCCCTCCATACTTTGCTCGCCCAATACCATTTTACCTTCATAGGTGCTGTGGGACTGTGCAAGATTGTCTTTGAGAATAAATGTGCAGTAATTATAAGCCAAAAATCAAAAATAGGTTCTATTTCTGTATAGCAAATGGGTGTGTCTTTCAAATAAGGCAAGGCTTATCATTTTGGCACTTGGCTTCCCCAAAGAGTGGCCTCTCACCATTACGATAGCCTTATGAAGGAAAAACTTCATGCCGCTGTGACGCTACGCTGCCAATGAGATTTGGTGGGGGCCGGAGTGATGAGTGAGAGACGCGCCAACTGTTGGGGAGTCTTAACATGGATGATGTACGCCTGGATTGGGAACTCCGCGTCGGCGCCTTTGATCTGCGCGTATCAGCGGCACGAACCTGCCACCTAGCGGAGCGTAAGTAAAAACACGGAAACGCGGCCAGTTTTAGGCCGTGCACCTATGGGAGTTTGGGGCACGCATTTCGTATTGAAATTTTGTTATCCAATTGATTCAGGCACCCCAGGAGGATTGCATCTGCCCTTCATGATACAGAATTGATCAAGGAACCTTACCATTGTTTCCTTATTGATTTATTAAGCTCCGTTCCGAAATTGTCGTGATGCGAAGTGAAGGAATCTGAGACGGAGCCCATTTCGCCGAAAGGGTCAGTCCACCGATGTTGATTTCTTAAAGGGATAGGAGGGGCAAAGTACATGAAGGCAACAGGCAGACTAAAATGAATAAGGGGAGGGGTCACATTTCATAGGCTCCCATGTTAGCAGTTGAAATTGTTGCGGGTGGGGGAAGCAAGCATTGAGGGGACAGTTTCACT